>JAUBNY010000182.1:764633-789224 GCA_032275445.1 Crypturellus soui
GTGGGAGGGGGGGAAGGGGGGGTGTGCAGGGGAGCACACAGGTTGACAATAAAATAACAGCAACACCCCAGGCATATTTCCATATATTGTCAAAAAAGTGAAAAGCTGTGGATTGATTACTTTACATTCAAACAAATCAAAAGAAAAAAAAAAGGTTATATCTTTGATATAAACTCTTTGGAAATAATCTGTTTCTTCAGTTTTCTGCACATACATGTCTATATTGCAATAACATATTTCACAAACTAGAAGAGACAGAAAGTTAAGCTTGGGTAGCCTAAGATACTGCATAGAATATTCTCCTGTTTATTATTCCAGTTTTACAGCCAAGAATTTTTAAGTAAATTTTAAAATCACATCATTCCCTATTTTGGAAATACCTTTCCAGATTCTGAAGAACCTCAAAATGTGAGCTGACACCTTGCAATTTTGTTTAATGAGTTTCTGAAAAATTCATCACATCCATGTGCCAAAAATGCTATTGCTGTCCACTGATTTCAGCATAACTGCTTTTTTTCAAGCATTTTTGCTGGAGGAGGGTGTCAGACCCTGTGACCTTACTTTCAAGAACTCCCAAATACCCCAGTAACACCCTGCAGGAAGGAAGAACAGCTCTTCCACCCAAAGGTTCAGACACTCCTGTTTTGTCCCGTAGCTTTGACATTTCTGCACCTGCAGACTCCAAAGTCTGAGAGGACTGGGATGCAACAGAGCCTCAACTCAAGCTCTAGAAAAAAATGGTACTTTGATCCCACCATCACTCACCATCCCTCAGGAGGGAAGCTCGCCTCATATACCTGTCATGTGCTCTCGTGTCCCTGCGTAAGCTGAGGGGTTGGACTAGATGATCTCCAGAGGTCCCTTCCAATCTCAACCATTCTGTGAGTCTGTGATCTGCTGGGAAGGATGTTCCATCAGCACCAAAACACTAGCAATTCAGTAGACGACAGCATCTGAATTTCAGATATACTTTATTTCCATGAATAGCAAAAAGAAAGAAATTAAGCCTAGGGAAAATATGGCCACTGCTTACAGCATATCTGCACAAAGTAGAATTTCTCCCCTCTCACTTAAATTATGAGGACTGAGAGACTCCTATCCACATCATGTTACACTTTCTCAAAGAACAAGCGGCAGCTGCTGTGTATATATTCCTACATGTCATTTTAATTATTGGCCATGTTTCCTTCCTTGGTTAATTTTGCCTGTGAGCTGTTTCATTTCAAATCTCTCACTAGCAACTAATTTAGGACATTCCGTGGCTTTCAGCAGGATCAGTAACACAGAGCAGAAAAGCCAAGCTGAAAGGAGCGGGGAAGCTGAAGAGAGCTAGGAGGCGTATGGCATGTCTTGATTTACAGAGCCGTTTGGGGAACACAGTTAGCATAAACATTAATACCCCAGAAAAACGAACACTCGCCCAACTTTCAACTCTTCCAGATGGTTGGCCAAATCAGGCCATTTGGTATCTAGACAGTACCATATAGTCAAGAATGGCTCGATATGTGTTTAGGAAAATGCTGTTTGCACAGTACAGTCACAGCAGAGTTTCCAGTCACCCATGACATAGCACACAACTGGTCACTTCAGAGCTAGAACAGCACACTGAAGCAGCAAGGCACACAGAGCAGGCTGCCAGGGTGCTTCCAGTAAAGCAAAATTCAGTTATTTTCTTGCGCCAGGTGCACAGAGGCTGCATGCGAGGACTGCACATGCTGACCTGCTCTGTGGGCACAGACTGTGAGATCTCCAAGCAGGCTCCACACAGGCAAAACCTGCAGGAAAATAAAATACTCTTGGGATTTTTTTTCTAAGCTGCGATTTTTTTTTTCCTGAGTTTGTAATAGAGCCAGGTTTATGTGAACTGTGACTGCAAAAATGTACATTCCTGATTAAAATGGGCTGCCTGGACAAATTTCAAGTTTCTGCTGCACAGCACATGAATGTCTGAGCTCTTAAAAGCTTGCTACAACAGAAGTCTTTGCTTAGTAGTTTTTGTTCAGAATAGATTGATATACTTTTTCTTTTTTTTTTTTGAAACTTCAGTCAAAAACAATGCAACCATTCTCCACGAATCTCAACAAAATTAAAGTTTTGCAAAGAGAGAAATAATTAAATTAGTGGGTCATCTACAGGAAGCATGGGCAATCTAGGGGTCTTCCAGTCCTTCCTGTAACAGCCACTTTTGTCATTTAGGAAAAGGCATACTCCACTGGGAACTTTTTAGCTTGGAGTGCCACTGGCATTTATTTCCACCTTGAAAAGTTTGCAGAAGGCTGGCGGAGGAGGTGGTTCAAGACGCCAATGACTTGACAGTCGTGGTCAGTCTGGTGGTGTTAACCCACAGCGCTTCAGACAGTGAACTGTGGAATGGGAAACCTCAAGGCTGCACAGACTTCTGCCTGGGGTAATCTATTCTTTCCAACGTTGCTGTACAAACACCCTCAATCTGCTTTCCAGGAGGACAAATACATCAATATTGAGAACAACCGGCCCCAAACCAAACCTGACTCAGCAGATGAGGAGCAACCACACATAAAAGGGTAATGCTTATTTGTTTGTGCAAATTTTCTGTCTGCTTTGCTCTGCAAAAAGGTGCTCACATTTCCATTTCTGGCACTTCCACCCTGCCACATCCCTGTGCTACATAGACACACTTACTGACCATAATTTGTGCAGCACAGAAGCTCACCATATTTAAACTTACACTGTCTTTTTACTGGTGTGAACCATTGTGAAACTATACTTCAGAAACCCTGAAAATTAGAGAAGTTTGTTTTTTCTTTCTCTTATTAATAATGTTTCCAGGATTTCTGTAAGTTTATTTTTAAAGAGGGGCCCTACACAGTTATCTCCAGCAGAAAATTAAAGAATCGTCATCATACTACACTTTGCATTCCTATTTATCATAGTGCAAGAATAAATAAATGTGAAATAACCATTTTTATACAGCAGGATTTTTGCAGTCTGTTAGTACCAATACCTGCCTAGTGACCACGAAGTGAAATCACACATTAAGATACTTTCAAACTTAACATAAAAATCAAATTACAACTTAACAACTTTATATTGTATTTTTCTTCCTATAAATGAATATTTTTAATTCCTACAGATGCAAATTATACTACATTCTTTGCCAAATTTCTATCTCTAACTTCTATTATACAAGTTGTCTCCATTTTAAACCTTTTAATTCAATAGTTGAGCAGATTCTCGCAACTCATTTGCGGGATATCCCAGGTTAGGAATCTGTCCCATTCAAAGGTGGATTACTTGAGCTGATCTCATGCCTGTAAAAGCAATGAATTTAAATTCAGAAAAAGTACTTTCATCTACTCTTTAAAACTGTATAAACAGAACTTGAAAGACCTGACAGTTAACACAATGGGACAATAACTGAGGTTGATTTTGCAGGGCTTTATTGTTCCCTAGAGGACTTTGTTCTTCCATCAGGAGCAAGAATCGGTGCCCCAGGTAGATAAACGCTTTGTAGATGGGCAGCTTAAGTGCTCTTCACTCTGCTCTTTAGTTGGTGTGCTGGGTTTTGTGCTTGGCCTCTCGGTTAGTCTACACAGGACACTTGGCAAGGACAACCGTCTCTCTACCAAGGTGTTTTGTAAGTTAGCACTTAAAAGCGGGCCCTAATATGACCTAATGTTTCCCTTGTATCTGTTGAAGAGGCGCGTTCACAAAGCACCCCATAGTTCTAAATGCATCACTGATTTATTTCAACAATTATTACTGAGAGGCTGTAGCCCGAGACACAAACCCTACAAAAGATCAGTACATTGACAGCAGCAATATATGGTGTGGGCAAGGTGATATACAGTTATGGACTACCTATTGAACAGAAGAAGGATTTCTGAGTTGCAAATTAAAGGAAGAATATTGTTGATGTATACAAATATGACACCTTGAAGTCTCCTTTATGTGTGATTTAGGTTACATTTGCTTTCTCAATATCCTTCTTTAAGAGAAATCCATTAGTAACACATTGCATTTTAATCTTGATCATTCTTATTTTATCTGATCATTATTATAACTCATCATTATATTATTATTATTACACTTTATCCTTATCAGATTAACACCATGAAAATAATGTTTACTTAGCAAACGAACAAGATTTTATTCAATTTTTTTCCTGCAACTTTTAAAAACATATCCATACATTAAGGCACTTTGATATCAAAGCCATTTAAATATACTAACAAGTAAGTGAAAGGTGTTAGAGCAAACAAGAGGTTACAAAGAACAATACTCTTAAAATAACAAATTAAAGTTCCAAGGGACTCCCAAGTAGTTGTAACAGACAATAACTAACAATTTTATTGGCAGTGGTTGAACCATAATTTCTGTGAACCAGCTCTGGCTTATTCACACATCTACCTTTTGTTTCTACTTTTCTTGCTTTTGCTGTTGCAGCTAATCTCTCTGCCCACTCTGATTAGGTGGATTGTCTAAAGTTCGAATAAGTAAAAACAGAGAGCTATGCTTTGTGAGGCAAAGGAAATTCTCAGAAAAATAAACAAATAAATAAAACAAAATACAAAAGCAACCAAGATTTCACAGAGACACTGTTTATATTTTAATTGGTGAGCATCTATATTTCTGTTCTGCTGGTCTCACTACTCATATGAATTGTTAATGTTTCTTATGTTCTTGAATTTCTTTTAAAGTAATCATTCTGTTTAGTGCAGCAAAAGAAGGCTCTTCATGCTGAATTTCACTGCACTCCAAATGTAAAAAAGTACTAGATAACTAGCATCTCTAAATATGTATCTTTGCCTTTCTCGCTCTAGCTAAAGACACACATCTATAGCTGTGGCTTCTTGCTTAGCTCATACAATACAACAAAGTTTACCTAGCTAGAGCTTTTATAGTACCTGTATCACCAGAAAAATAACACTAAAAATCAGAGTTCAATCCATTCCTTTCATTGCTGTTTCCCTAAATCTCAGCCTTCGAATTCGTTGCTTCCCTCTGGTGAGTCGAGAAAAGAAACAAAATAAGGCATTTAGTAAACAGAAGAGCGGTTCCTAGAGTAAGGTATTTCAATCTAATAAATCATTTTACCTTCTATAATCTAATGAGTCTTAGATGAAAAGCTTATGCAATTAACAACCAAATTTTCAAACATCCAGATATATCTATGCGCAGTATGAAAAGGTTTTAGGCAGATATTTATTTTGCATACTTGAGAGACCTGTAAAATTAGACTGCAAAAGCTGGCCCTTCATATATCTACTAGATTTTAATTTTACTTGCCCAAGGTGAAACTAAGGAAGTCCCCCAAAAAAGATGTGAACATGGTTTTATCTGGTGCTTTAGGATCCAAAGCTGTTCTGATGTGGTGCACACCAGTGGATAAACTTTGGCGGACTTAACCTGATGTCCTGTGGAAACTGCTCTCATCTATGGCTTACGTTTCTGCTGCATTTCTCTTCCAATTTCCTAGGTGTTTTGAAAGGAAATACGACGAATTATGTGATTTTTGCAAGAAGCACAAAACCAGAATTCAGTATGTGATCTATGGCATTTTAATAACAGGTATGGTACACTACATTCAGTTCTGCTGAAGGCTTGTTTGTTTACATGTGCGGGACTGTAGATTGTACTCACCTGGTATCTGATCTGACACAAAAGCCCTCAATTGTTTTAAACAATGCCATTGAGAGGAGGTAAAAGATAGCAGTGAATTCAGTCTCCATTAAAGTTCCAGACTCCTCCACTCATTCCCAAATGTAACAGGAAGAAGCCCACACTTGGCCATACTCCTCCTCCAGGATGTTTCTACTCTTACTAACAATTACATCTGTGATAAAAGGTTAGCTCAGTCTTTGTGTCAGCCCCTTCCAAGAAGTCAGATAAGTTACAGCTCTTAGGAATCAGTCCAAAACCACAAACCACACTTAAAGTAGTTAAGGACCAACCTGGACTGAAGTCCAGAAATCAACATTTTCCTTGTGATTCACTATCCACAGCAAATATTTACTAAAGGGAACATGTTGTATTTCAACATGCAAAGCAAAATCATTCAAATGCTCTGTTTGTCCCTTTCCTAATTATCCATTAGATTGGCTTATTTCCTTCCATTCCTGCCAACTTTCTTTTTGAGGTGCTTCTACCTGAACATTCTGGGAGAAAATATATACTTAAAAAAGGTCAATGTAGCATAAATGGCTCAGCTTCCATATGCTGAAAAAAGTGCATTCCCAGCATCATGTTCATTCTGATTATCATACAGACATATCCTGGTCCAAGAAAGGATTTGAAGGATATGTTGGTGTATAATTCATTAATTCCATAAAAAACAATTTGTTTTACAAAAAGCAGTGTCTGACTTTCATATTCTCAGTGAGACAAAATGAGATTGTTATTTACAAGCATTCAATTAGCCATTAGCCAGTACACAGTAGAAGTGATACTGCCAAACAACAAATCATTTCATATCCGCTTGGTATAACAAACACATATTCTACCTCTAATTTTCCCATTTACTTCAGAGGAGGATCACATTGTACAAGTATAAATGTTTCCAAGTGCTTCATTTAATGTCTTTGAGTAGACTTGCAGTGCTGTGTAAGAGCAAGACCCATTATTAGTTCACTGTTTTGACACCCAAAAAGATGTCCCATACAAATATGTTTAATCTTCCAAATCAAGTAATATATTTACTACACACTTTATTCAGCTGAAGTATATAATCTGCTTTGTCAGGATGAAAACCACTAAAAATAATTCCACCATTTCTCAGTAACACATTTTCATATTAGAAAGCATATCTATCACAGCAACAACACTATCAGTTAAAGAAAGATTTTTTCAATATAAGTCAAGTCAAAAAAGCATTTACAGATAAGGACGGGCCTGACTTCAGACAAATCCTTAGTACTAAGTGTAGTATTTGTTTCTGTTTTTAGAGACCAGACTTAAAGGCTTTTTATGACTGTTTTGTGTGTGTGTGTGTGTGTCACAGCATACCTGGCAGCCCTTATTACAGCTTGCAGCCTGAATTTTCAGAGGGCTTTGGCACTCTTTATCATCACAATCCTGGTCATCTTCTTCATCTGCTGGGATTTTTTAATAGCGAAGTATGAAGACAGAATCGCTGCATTATTTTCCCCTGGAGAAAGATTTCTGAAGAGGCAGTGGTTTTGGCTGAAATGGTAAATATGAATGACTTCTTATTTATACAGAAATACAAGGCAATGCTCAAATTTAGTCCTCTGCTGTTCTGTTGTCTTTCAGTTTTCTTTGTTTCACCACAGAGATACTTTACTTCTCTTTCATTTATCCTGAAACATCAGCATATTTTCCTTCTCATAACATCCAGGATTGCCCCTTTTTAAGTTTATCAGACTAGTAGCACTGCAGGTGACACCTCAGAGCAGCCCCTAAAACATCTCAAAAGAAACAGGCTCAAGGACAGGCAGAGAGGGTGCTACCCCTCTGCCTGGGCACTAGCACATGCTACCACTTTCCTGCCTGGACTTCCGAGAACGAAACGGGCTGCTTAGCTGATGCCTACAGAAACACAGGAGATGGACAAATCATACAAACTGCAATAGGATCAAACAGAGATGAAAAATTTCCAGGGCAGCACAAGAGCTCTAGGGAGTGCCTAAGTTCCCGAATATCAGCTGGGCCATTAAGACTGCAATGCAGTAGTTAGGTGTCAAAAATCTTGACAGAGGCTGTAAAAAATTCCTCAGATCCAGATAGTCAAGCTTGCGGTGGCAAGAGATTATGTCTGGAGAAATCCAGGTATGTTGTTGCACCTGCATCCCTTCTGAAAGCCAGGAAGTACCTCACTGTCACTTACGCGGAGAACGAGCCCTTAAGTCACTGTAACCCTTACAAACTGCTAAAGAAAACTGCATTTTCCATGTGACCAGTCGTTCACATACCCCCATACAACACACCGTAAGCATAGCATTCAGGAAACAAAATATGCAAACCACATTTGATGTCATAAGATCATACAGTTTCATTTGGGATCGTATACATTTGTTTCCTGAAGAGCTAACAGGAATATTTATTATTCCTGGGAGAAGAAGGAACCCACGGAGGCTCTTAAAGGTTCCTAAAGTTTCATTACAATCTCAATACAGAGGAAATCAGCCAGCTATCTCAACTCTCAGCAAGGTCACCTTCTCTCTTAAGAAAGAGCTCTAAATAAGAGTCATTCTGAATCCAGAAAAAAACACATCCATTTTAAGATTTTTGAAATATTTTTGCCCAAGCAGCAGGATTTTTTACTTTTTTCCTCTTCCTCTCCTTTGCCCCATGGCAAAAAATACCTGGAAATGAAAACACCCTGGAAGCAAAAGTGCGGTAAAGATAGCATTTGTTCTTCTACCTAGGAGCCACACTAGAGAACAGTGGGACCGAGAACTCTCCATCAACAGCCTGGAAACCTCCTTGAGAGAAGTAATGAACAGAATAAATATTCATTGATAAAGTAGTGGAACAAGTCAGGAGCAGTAACGTCTCTATTTATCCAAGCTGCAGCCTGCTAAATGGTGTATATTGAAAATCAAGTACTTTACCACGGTTTCTGCCTGGGAGAGAGAAAAGTAGAAACTCAGGCTGTGGTGTTCAGCATGGCAGTGGCCAAGCCCACATGTTTTTGGTCCAGATCTAAAAGAGGAATTTCAGTACTTTGATACAATCAAAATCAGGGGAATTTGAACAACAGGCACGTTACTTTAGGAATCTGGACCTGCATTTAGTCCCCATCTCTACAAATGGGATGGTGTATTCCCTTTTTCTCAGGCTGTTGTCTGAAAAAGTTCCCTCAAGATGGGAGCTGAGTACAATTCGGTCATAATGGGGAACGTATAAACGCAGATGCATTCTTCTTGTCACCATTTCCAAGAGAATTAAAACTGTTGTGATCAGAAGCTTTAGCATTAGCAGAGGCAGGTCCTCTTTATGGAGAGCTGCAATGCAAGTCTGGAGGAAAGAAGCAGCAAAAAAGGGAATCTAATCTGTTTCAGCATGTCACTCCTGGTATGACCACATCGTATTCTCTTTTTCCACAGGGTGCTATGTGTCAGCCTTGTTATCGCTGTTATCTGCTGGCTCATCTTTGATACAGCAAAACTGGGATCCCGGCAGCTGATCTCTTTTGGAGGACTGGTGATGTATGTTCTCTTGATGTTCATCTTTTCCAAATATCCAACCAGAGTGAGTATTTAGTCCTTTCCAGATCTTTCATTTAATGTCTTAAACACTCTTCTCCTTACTCTCGCACATGACCAAGTTCAGAGAGGGCAGCAGAAAGTTCAAGAACATAAAAGTTTAAGTTTGCCAAAATTAAGCATGTTTCGTTTATGAGGAAGGCGTTCCTCTTTGAAGCCCAGAGAGCACACGTGGCCCTACCGGTAGCTGGTTCTCACTCCTTCAGGAGGACACTTTCCTTCACACCGGTCCCAGCGCAAGCAGGGATACGTTTGCTCCCAGGGCATGAGGACAAGGCCAGGTCGGCTGCTCCACACTTCCCAACTCTCTGCTCCCAAGACCTCACCGGTGCCTCTGAGAGTACCACCACGCCAACACAAATCACATGAATTGGAGACCTGCCACTCGCATGAAGCTCTTCACTGGGCGACACACACCCCACTCCACCCTGAAAAGGTTTGGTTCCCACTGAAAATGGGAGCCGCTGAGACCAAGTGGGGTCACAGTTTTGCATTGCATCAGCCCACTTCCATACCCTTGCCAGTGCCCTTTGTTTTTCCAGGTAGGATGTCCACTTTCAAATGCTGTGTTACCTCAAAACAGTGTGTTCCTGAGGAGTTCCACCTCAGTTTTCATACCTGTATGTATGCCTATCACACAGGGCCTGTCTTCCTCAGTTAACAGTAATCCACTGCCAGGTCCCTAGATTGCACCAATATTTTTCCACACTCCTACATCCATACTAAAGGTTTCCTTAGCCTAAGAGAGAAAAAGACACACAAAAAATAACTCCACAGGATCCTCAGCATATGTTCCAACTAAACTTCAGAAGTGGATGGGTGTCCTTTTTGCATACTGTGTGCTCTCCCTTGGGTCTTCATTATGGCTAATTGCCTTGAATTATTCATTTATTATCTGAATAAATTGGAGGGTGATATCTCAGCTCTTTGCCTCATATATGATCAGATTCTTCACAAAACAAAGATGTTTTCTGGGACAGAAGAGCAAGAATCTGCAGTTCACTGGAGAGAACCGCCACAGACAGAGTTTTTCCTTACACTTTCTTGGTGCCATGTGAATCAAATTATTGGACAGTAAGGCAGCTCTCAAGTATCCAACTCCTTAAAGCTGGGGAATATGAAAACAGTTTAAACTGTCCAACCATATACTAACAGATTTAGCAGGATCTCCTTATCTGCAGGCCAGATATACAAGGAGTCCCCATATTCTCTTACTTTCATTGTTTCCATTCTTCAGTTTAAAGTAGTAACACTTTACTGCTGCTCTCATATATATTTGTCTTATCTTTAAACCATGACACAGGAATGGTTCTTTCTCCTTACGACCTGCCACACATGGTGCTATAATGGTGAAAAACAAAGGAAAGTGCAATGGCCACATGTATATGTATATCTCACCAGACCCAACAGCTATCTCAGGTGGACACACAGCAGATCTTGCAAACCAGGAGAATATGACTCCTGTGCCAAATCTCCTAAAGCCTCTTCTGGCGTCTGCTGCTTTTTAAGGTCTCCTGGATTGTAGTTAGAAAACTCCCTTACATTATTTTAACATTGCAAAATACATCATTTTTCTTTGAATAAAAAGTTTATTTTCCCCACTTTTCTATCTCTCTAGGTTGCTTGGAGACCAGTATTTTCAGGAATAGGATTGCAATTTCTTCTTGGGATTCTTATCCTGCGGACCAAAGTAGGGTTTGATGTATTTAACTGGCTAGGCATTCAGATCCAGGTAAGAGACTAGACAGAGATTTTGTGGGTTTTTTTATATCATTTTCTATCTTGATATTCTTACAGTAGGACATAATAGTTAGGCAGTTCAAGAATCCATTTTGACCTAAAGTTTACATCTCTTGAGGAAATTCAGGTCCTCAGAAAGGTAACTGTCCACCTGAATCCAAGCTTATTTCTCTTTCTATCCAGCTAACACAGGATGATGTGGGACAAGCTAATACATAATGACCATAGTAATCTGTCTCTTAATGGGTTTTTCTTCCTTGTGATTTTGCACCACTGCAAACATGCTCACAAAATAAAAAATAAAAATAAATCAAACAACAACAAAAAAAAAAACTATTATACTGTGGTGCTCCTAGAAATTCTTAAATCTGGCTAAATTCTGAAATACTTTTGTAAACAGCCTGCGATTTGTCATGACGGAACCTCCAATGCCCTAAGCCATCAAATGAAGTAGCACACTGTCCCCAGGGGTGTTCTGTCATTCTCATGGTGTGTAATATATAAAAGGTGCCAAAATTCATAGTGAGCACCACAGAGACCTCCTCCTTGCCATCTCATCATGGGGAGATCCAGCTGCAGGTGCCTCCACAGGCAGTCTGTGGGCGCTGCTTTAAAAAGAATGTATCCTTGGAAAGCAGATAAAAGAGAAAAGAGGATCTGAAAGTACTCGCCAGAGGACACTCTGCCTAATGCCAGGAACACTGCTTACACAACTGGTCCTCACTGTACAGCTAATTAAGCTTCTTTAAAACAAGAAGGTGCAGAACATAGTGAGGAGGGAAGGAGTGAGTTTGATGTTGGGCTGCTGGTCTGCTGGCAGCATTAGTCAGCTGGGCTTCAACATCAACTTCTGCATCTCTCTTTTCGGCTCCCATCAGTGCCAGTCTGGAGTGCCCTTTTGCTAGCGTTGTGTGGTTTATAGCCGCTCTTTTCCACAACTCGTTATTTCAGCCATTAAAGCTCCATTTTAAGCTGTATAATAAATTGCACATGTTGACTTTAGGAGCAAATAAATGTACCACAATGTCAGTATTAAAAAGTAATTCCTTCTTAAACTAGCTTTTGGGTGTGCTTTCTAAACAAAATTCATTGCTTTGGCCATTAACTCCCCATTTTTAAACTTTATCATTTATTGCATGTATTTGCATTAATGGGAGCATAGAAATGCATCCCAATATCAACACTCAAAAAGAAATTCTTTTTTCAGCTAGCTCTTGCTTCTTATCTTGCCAGCTGTGGCAAGCAAATATGCTCTATGCCTTTGCGGTTTGAAGAAATCCACACTCTTGCAAGAGCAGGGAGAGATCCCAGATTCAGACGGATGTGAAGGCCACTAAGTTTGGACCATAGAGAGCAGAAAACTCTTCAGCCCTGCCCAGATATCTCCATAAAGCAAATGTTGGAGTGTAATTTGCCAGCAGCTCACAGCTCATGACTAATTCATTTTGTTTTCTGCCTCTAGACTTTTCTGGAGTACTCAGATGCAGGTGCTAAGTTTGTGTTTGGAGAGAAGTATACAGATCATTTCTTTGCTTTCAAGGTAAGGCAGCTTTTATATATTCTATACACATGGCAGACAGACAACCACAGAGGAACTGTTTTGTTCCTTTATGAATGAAGCACATTAATTATATGAGTAGTTACCACCACAGTCACCAGAGGAGCTAGTCAAGAGACACTCTCTTCTCTATTAAGAGAATAAAATTTGGAAATACCACATGAAACACTTATTGCCATACACTGAGTTAGGTCTGACTTGTTTAGTTTAATTGTAGCAACACCTTTTACAAGATGACAGGACTTTTGGACACCTTTTTGCAAGGAGCAGGTCAAAATACCCTCACTTGGTCATTGAAACAAGTATCATCTCCAACCTAGCTCTCCCACTTCTTGAAAAGTAAAGATCCTATGCAGTGCTATCCCATCATAAAGCTGTGTGCAAACTACTGCACCACAAGTATAAGCAGATTGCATAAGCAGAATACATAAGCACATATTTATATTTACATGTACAAGCTTCCATGCATAAGTGGGAAGAACTACACTGAGCAATATTTGCCATTAATGAAATCCCACAACAAAAATACAACACAGGCAAAAATTAAAGGCATCAGGAATCCAAGTACATTATTTTGGTAGCTCCTTCACCTGGTTCTATGTGCTTACACACTTTATCTTCTCTCTTCCCTGCATTGAAGTGATAGTTCCAACTGACAAAAATAAACCTACCTGTAAAATATGTCATTACTAAGAAAAATCAGAACAATTCAGAAAAAAAAAAACAATAAGAAATTAAGATTACTTTTTAATCGCAGTATCTTTAACTACAAAATAGGTTGCTTTACTTTTCAGTTACCTCTCACTCTTACTCCATTCATTAATGCATTACTCATTAAATATTCTGGGAGTGAAATGAGCTCTTCCACAGAAAAGTTCAGTGAATTTTTTTACACAGTTCATAATGCACATGATTTCTCAGGATGATTCTTTTAATGCTTCTGTCATGGTGCAAAATATTTTGAAGACTAAAGCCCAGACTAAGACTGGATTGGCAAGTGTCTGCCTCTGTTTCTGCACTCCTCTATCACTCTTATTCTGTGTGATAGCAAGCAAGAGAGACATATGAACTTTCTACAGTAATTTCTATAACAGGCACAACCCAAGCATTTTCCCACTGAAAAGCAAGAAAGCAAAAATTCATGAGTTTAGTTTCAGTTGCACATGCCTTAGGATAGGAATGTGTACGCTAAGCAGAGTGGCAGGCAATTGCCGAGCAGTCCCCAAACCTTCTCCACCTGCTCCTTCCATATTTCTTTTCCTGTAACCTAGGCAACGGCCAGTATCTCTTAAAAATTTTTGCAGGCTTTTAGACTTTCAGACAGTCAATAATGCTTTTTGCAGCCTTCTGTGTATTACATCATGTGAGTGTCCCCTGGTGAGCTGCTTATATCCCACCGCAGGGCACTTCAAGGCACCTTCTGAAAAAACAAAAGGCTCAAACACAGCCTAGGTCTGGAGTGGCAGCAGACAACAAGGAGGTGTCTCTTCGTGGATAGATGCCCATGCCCATGCCCATGCCCATGCCGTGCCAGCCTTCACTCTTGGCAGCAACATTTTATTTCCCACCAGTGCAGAGGCACCCGCAGCAGACGTGCTCCCACTGAGCGTCCATCATTCTGCCCAGCTCCGCTGCACTCGTTAATCCGCTCTTTGGGAACACAGCCCTGGAAGTGCTAATTTGTCATGTAAATATATGCATTGACATGCAGGAGCCAGGCTATTGTAAATGCACATTTCTGTTTGCAGATGCAGCATTTCAGGGTTCTGGAACAACCACCACTTGCCCATGTAATTAAACTGACACATACGGCTTTCCCGTAAGAACAAATGCTTAAAGCTAGCAGAGACACTATCCTGACAGCACTACCAACTCCAGGGAGTGAGAAGATCACACAGAAATGCAGGAACACGAGGGAAAACCATCAGGGAAGAAAGGTGCTGGTTTTACTGTAATAATATTTTCTTCTGACGCTGCCCAGAAATTCACAGCCCTGAGATCTCATGTCTGTCTCAGAGATCACTACTAGTAAGATCAGAGTATCCAAATAGAGAAATTAGAGTCAGACTAACTTCTTGAAGGGCACAAGGAGCTCTGCAAGTAGCATTCACTCTTTTTGGGGAAAGGCACCTAAATGAGTTTTCAGACCTTTATTAAAGTTGCTTATTGCACAAACTTCCAGCTTTCATTCACTGAGAAGTAGCAACATGTTTGATCTTTTTTATATAATCTTTTTCACTTCATTCATCATATTTTTTTTTGATGTATTATGCCCTCATAAAGGTTTCTAACATCACTGGTAAGGTTTTAAACATAACTAAAGCGTGTGTCCTGTTTTGGTTCTTTCTGAGGAATTTTTTTCCTGTTACATATGGTATAGAAATTGTGAGATACTGTGTATTTAACTTGCCTATGAGCCAAATAATGATAATTTTATTCAGGATGAAAAGCACAGATAGTACCTTGTTAGACAACAGGTCATGCCTGCTTTACTTACAGGATTCTTTAAAATCATATGTTCTAAAAAAAGCATTTTTCCTTTCAGTCTTCACTGTCATTAAATATATCCCTGCGGGTTTGTTTTTAAACTCATGGTATCCATGCTTACAGTTTCAGAACTCTTGAAACCTCAGCACTGGCATTATAACCAGTGGAAAAGTACTGCAGAATAATAATGCAAAGAGGATTTTGATTCAGTGTGCTATTAAAATGCAGTTACACTGTAAGGTCTTTCTAAGGAACCTGTCCTCAATCCACTGAAATGAAGTCAACTATAACCCCAGTTAAAGTCTCCTCATCTTCTGAAGTATTTCTACTCTAAAGCTTCTATATAACAAAGCTCATATAGCAGTTTAAACCAAGGTGTTTATTTATTTTTAAACAGAGACAGGGAGATTCAGTTTTGAATTCTATCTCACGGTCCCATTATATGAATTTCAATTTTTTTAGAGTTTATAAGGTCAACTTTTTTAGGTTTACAAGGTCTACAGGTGTAGAGACCCAGATATTTGTAGATGCCTGTGACCTGTAAATGTTTGAACTAACTAAAACACAACTATAAACCAATGATCATGTTAAGTGAACAGTTTTAAAGCTATCACAGCCCTCTCTAGATTATTAACTGAGGATGCAAGCTGAAACACTGGTCTTGAATATCCTGAAGCACGTCTCAAAAAGTTGAGCCTCTTTTAAAAAATTAAACAGCAAAAAGGAAAACTGCTCTGGTTAATGCTTTTGTGTTTTCAAATTAGGTCCTGCCAATTGTAATTTTCTTCAGCACGGTGATGTCTATGCTTTACCACGTTGGATTCATGCAGTGGCTCATTGGAAAGGTACTGAACTTTTGCCAGTTCACACATTTTCCTTTGCCTGGTGCAGGAGGCCTCACACTGTGGCATTATCCCCAAGTAACTTGGCCAGGGTCAGATACCTTAAAGTTACTTTATTTTTAATGTGGAAATTCAAATGTTACCTTCAAATGTAACTGCTGTTACCTCATGTTACCTGTTATCTCAGGTTCCTCTCATTCCTAAGTTCACACTAATTGTTAATTTTACCTGGCTACTTTATCTTTCCTTTCCTAAATTTTCATTCCTCTCCCTCTCGTGCCCCCCAGCAAAATGCAACCTTAAAGTTATCGCACAAGTCAGTAGATGTTGCCTATGCTAAGTACCACAACAGCAATTATATATTGCATATGCCTTTCTGTCACAGATCCCTTTAGGATGCATCTCTGAATGCTTTTAGCTACATAGACCATTTTCTCCCTTCATGCTTCCTACACCGGTACTACTATGTCCTAGGAACAGGGTGCCAGCTCTACAAGCATATATCCATGCACACCTTCTTGCGTGGTGATAGTTATTCATATTTGAACGTATCCTAAAAAAAGTCTTTTGTCTCTGTCATTCCTAGGATTGTTCATGTAAGCACCACAAATCTCACACATATATAAACCTCACTGACATAGAGTGTTAGAGTTAATATAAGTAATTTTGTAGCCTTAATCTAAATTTCACATTTTTCCCTTCATATGATCAAAGTCCTTTTGGACTGATATATATTTAAAAGACTCAAACTGTCTGCTATCTTAATTTGAAAAGTCCATTTCTAGGACACTGGCAGGAACAGCCTAGAGTCTGCCATGCTATAGTTGCAATTCTGTGGAAGTATTCCTCCCCTCGCTTACCTCAGCATGCTGCTATTGAATGAGTTCAACGTGTCTTGAAATGATTAGCTCATTTTATACTGTAAGTTTGTGTTATGTTACATGATAACATATAACTCTTATGTTATATGATTATTTTCAAAAGTATATAGATATAGCAAACCATTTTTTTTTTCATTTTTCTCATGTTAGGTTGGTTGGATAATGCAAATTTTCATGGGGACAACTCCTGTCGAGTCTCTAGTAGCTGCTGGCAACATATTTGTTGGACAGGTGAGTTAGAGCATGGAAATTACATGGATTACTAACACAAGATTAGTGGATACTGGAAGATGAAATACTGCTCTTCAATGAATATTTGTGTAAAAAAAAATAATCACTTCACACAAAGCTAGGGCTTCTGAAAGTATAATTGATTTCCAGGAAGACAGAATTGCATTAAGTTTGTGTGTCAGTTAAGACACATGAGTTGGCACCTCATGAGTTGGAACCTCATGTGCTCAAAAAGAAATCTAAGCACAAACATGGACTACTCTTGAAAACAAGTACAAGACTAGCTGAAAATTATGAAGAAAACTATTAAATGAACATTTTATACTCATATCTATTATATGAAGAAAGCTATTTAAAAAGAGAAAAAGAAATGGAGAGAGCAATTGCACGGTCAGATGGTAGGAGAAGAAAAGGCAAATAAAGTAGGCAAAGCCAGAAGAGACGGAACATAGAACACTAAGGTGCAGAAAACATGGGGAAGAGTCTAACAGTGCAGTTTGATCAAGAATCCAGTAAAACGACACTACAGGAGTCTCCATTCCCAGCTCTGAAGCCAGGCAAGGAGATCACCAAGTAGGTTCCAAGCCCAGATACAACATAACTACCGCAGTGCTGTTTTGCAGTTGTGCCCCCCTGTAGACTACTGCTTCCAGTATGCCCATGTGGGTCTCCAGCATGTGCAAACGCATGCCAGATGGAGTCAAGGTCATTACCCTTGTCCTTAAGTACTGGTAGGACACATGTGTTTTACGATGCAGGCCTACCTGTAGATCAGATCTGTGGCCATTCCTAACCTACTCAAAATTGACTTGAGATTTCCTGGCCATTTCATCATGCCTTTAGAAGAATCCCTAAAACTGACAAAGAATTATCAAGCAGACAAGATGAGTGGTGGTATAGTTTTACTTCTTAGCAGTAAGAAAATGTGTTATTAATAATACATTCATGTCATAATAATAAACTCATTATCTCAAGACTGTCCATTCAAAAAGAAACAAGGTCAGCCAAAAAAAATGTGTTCAGGCAATGATTTTCCTTCCCTTTTATAAGAAGAAACCATTTAGGGTTTTTTAGGAAATTCTTTGTCTGATGGCTGTTTTTTACTTCCAGACAGAGTCTCCTCTCCTGGTACGACCCTACTTACCGTATGTCACCAAATCTGAACTCCATTCAGTCATGACAGCAGGATTCTCAACGATTGCTGGAAGTGTCTTAGGAGCATATATTTCTTTTGGGGTAAGTCAAGGAAGGAAAGCTGAAAAACACACTTTTTATCTGAAATCATGCAAATGTAAGAGCCTAGCTGGAAGACTTTGGAAGTATAGCTTTGTATTCCCTACGGTTTTTCTAAAGAATTAACTACATAGATCTATTTCAATTAAAAAATAAAAAGACACCAAGATCTCGCTTGCAAACTCCTGTTAAATACCACTGGCCTCTACCTATGTAACAGCCAACCTGCCAAGGATGAAAAGGAGCTGACTCCCAGTTATTCCTGCAGTCTTGATGAACGGACATGCAATATGCTAACTGATTAACTCTCCCACTTCTGTAGCTGTAAAATAGATAAAGTACTCTAGGAATTGCTATTGTTCTCATAAGTCTAAGGAGTCTGCTCGTGAGGAATTCTCTAGCAATGCTGTACGAACATGGATCATAAATGGCCTCCTGTGAATGGCAGCTGACAGCACAGATGTAGACAGAAAAATGGGCTTGAGGAACTAATTTGCAATCAGAGTCAATGTATTTATTCCGTATTTGTATAAATAAATCTCAGAGGCAGAAGCAAGAAGGGATGGGATTAATTTAAGAGCATAGGAGAAGGAAATATTGGATACTGCAGAAGTTAGGAAAGGAGGAATTTGGGGAAAATTATGAAAGAAGGGATAACAGGAGGATGTCATATGACCTTAAAAAAAGGCAGGAGGAGTTTCCAATTCCAAGGGACAAAAAAACAGGTGCTGCCATCATAGACATACATTTTAAGTATCTGTCTCTCTCAAAATGCTCTATTTTTGTTACACTCTGCTGTTTTCCATGGGCCTGCTTTCTGATTAATATTACAAATAGTACTTTTCACTACTTCCATTTGGTTTTCTTGCCTCCAGGTAGCTTTCTCTTGCATTGCTCGTTTTCTTCTTTATCTTATGAGCAATGCAATCCTTTTAATGTTCCCCCTGTACAAAAAATCATTCAAGCATCAAATTATTCTATCTACTTTGCTCATGTTTGCTCACGATAGGATTATCAAAGCCTATTTCCTGTCACCTGGCTTTCTAGGTTTCTGCCTCCCACCTACTGACTGCTTCTGTTATGTCAGCACCGGCATCACTGGCCACCTCCAAACTATTTTGGCCTGAAACCGAAAAGCCCAGAGTAACTCTGAAGAGTGATCTGAAAACAGCTAAGGGGTGAGTTTACCTAGGTTTTACTTACTAGTAAAACTCGGGCAGAAATCAAATAGGAAAAAATAACCTATCACAAATATCATAAAGAGGGACCACATGACAGGTTTGCAGGCAATAAATTAGTTACATGCCTATATACCCTAAATATGTAGTTGCTTGAATTCAAGTGCAGTACCTCCCACTTCAATTGCAGGGGCTGTCATTACTCAGTGGAAGAGGCAGAGAACAGCAAAGGTCTTGGGCCACATGATAAACTCTCCACAGGAAGAGAGAAGTGCATGCCCAAGGCAACCCAACAGGACATTTTTCAATTTCTGCTGGTGTTATCTTTGCAAAATTCCTATCCACAAAGGCGAATGAGAGCAAAAGTAGAGCTGTCTTCTCAGGGACAGCATCAGAAAACTCTTTCTGGGGAAGATCCACTCCATTTTAAAAACAATAAGCAAAGCAGGAGGCTTTCCAAGGAACTGCTCCTAATCAGCCTTCCCTACCCAAGGGCCACTGGTAATAAGAGCTCACCTCATCCCAGCAATGCTGCAGCAGTTGCAGGGACAGGACTCAAGCCAAAGTCAACAAAAGCACTGGATTTTCTGGCACACCCGGGAACTGAGCCCAACCATGACAAAATTCCTCCTCAGGGCTCCAAAAATAACCTGATGGTGATTCCTGGAAGGAGACATAGTAGAAACATGTTCTCCTTAGGATAGGTTCAGCTCTTGGTTTCTAATCCAGTTGGTGCTATTGTATCTCAGACTGAAAGATTTTCTCACTTGAATTTTATTTTCACTGACCAAGTGAATCAAATAACATACTGGAAGCTGCCAGTCAAGGTGCCTCTGCCTCCATCCTGCTGGTGGCCAACATCGCTGTGAACCTGATCGCCTTCCTCGCTCTGCTGGCTTTCGTTGACTCAGCCCTCTCCTGGGTGGGGAATCTGTTTGACTACCCGCAGCTGAACTTTCAGGTATGGTCTTCATGTCCTTCACATGCCTTGCATGCATCTATAGAGTTCTCTTCTTCAAATTAAATGTCTAGGTGACTAGAGATGTTTTAAGCAGTCTAAAAAAAAAAAAAAAAGAAGAAGAAGAAGAAATATATTTCTTATTATATTTTTTATATTTTTATGTATATATATTCTTGAAAACTTCTGTATAGCTGAAAGGGAAAATATTTGCCATGCAGATATTTCTGTATCAGTTAGTCCATCTACATCTTCCCTTTGGTGTGTTCCTGCTACCAGCAAAGCAAGTGTATTGAGCATGTGCTAATACGTAGCTCCAATGACTTGACAAGACCACAGGTTTGTTTAAACACACATTAACAGGCCATTAACATCCCATTCAGCTGAACATCCACCCCAGCTTTAGCTTCAGGTCACCCCACTAAGTCCTTTACACCCACTAGCTTCACCCACGGGAGGACAATGCCACAAGCCAGGGCTTGCCTGACCTTGGGGCTTACTCAGTATCACTCAGTTCCCAGCCCGTTGCAACTAGGAAGCTGCAATCCAAACACTCAGCTGAACAAACAGGTTTTAAGCATGACTTGTCCTTTGACCTGGGTCAACACATCATTTTTGACAAGGTGGAACACTCTCAGTTCAGAGAGTTTGAACTTTTTTTTTTGCAAACTCCTGGCAGTAGAGTGAACACAGATAAAATACCAAGACACAGGTGCTGGAGAAATGGGTAGATACTGCTAGCAGAAAGAGCATCAGCAATATTGAGATGATAGCTTATCAGTTTCCAAGATTATTCCACTCTACAGACATCCCCAGAGGAGGAAAGGCAGATGAATACTTACTTCAGTTGCAGTCCTGCAACAGCTTGGTAGATCACCCCCAAGAAGACAAAAATCACAGACATAATGCATTCAGCCTTTCCTCCCGAGAGTCACTGACCTCTGTTTTGTGGATTTTGTGGATTTTGTTTCCTTTTGACACGGTAAGTGCTGGAGAAGTCAGGTGGGAATAATAAGATCAGTATAATAATAATAATATAATATAACCAAGCCCTTTCACTGCTGGAGCTGTTGTATTTTTTTATATAAAAATAAGTTATCTCGGATATGGGATTTTTTTATTTGCTTAAAAGTTTTTATCCTAGAGAAAAAAAAAAAAAAAAAAAAGGAACAGCTTTAACCATAGAAGATACACAGACTTTATGCAGAAACAAGCCCTCTGTTTGCACCAGTTTAAGTCCAAGAGCCCAATAATTAGAGAACATTCATTAACACTTGACTGAGTCAGCTGAAGAACTAGATTTCTCTTTCCTCCTATCAGCTTTTTGAACTCAACCCTTCTTGTCTTTTTCACAGACACCGTCCAATCTGAATTCATTGTTTGAAAGAAAAAAAGAAAATGTTTATTTAATTTTATGTGTAAAAATCAGAGACATAATTAATTACTTTATTGGATTTGAGGTTAGTCTTTTTACAATTATTCAAGTATAGCTTCCTATTAAAAACCTTCAGTTTCGTAGGGTTTTTGGCAGCAAAACCATCCTTTTCAAGGTTAGGCAGCTTATCAGGTGACATCATTCTCTGAACAACTATCTCTTCTGACCAGCTCTGTCTTACGTATTTTGCAGAACATCTGCTCTTATGTCTTCATGCCATTCTCCTTCATGATGGGAGTGGACTGGGAGGACAGTTTTGTTGTCGGTGGACTCCTAGGTTACAAAACTTTCTTCAATGAATTTGTGGCTTATGAACGCCTCTCAAAACTGATTCACAATCGAGAAAAGGGAGGGAGCATGTACATTAATGGTGTGAAACAGTATATGAGTGTAAGTAATATTTTCTATTCTACTGATTTATTGGATCTAATTCTTTTCTACTTGCATTTACTTACCTTATTTTTAATACAGGCACAATGAGATAAAGATGGTATATTGAAATGTATTTTCAGTTCCTGTGTTTAATTGTTAAAAAAATCCTCTTCTTTTAAGACTGATCATGAGGTGATCTCAAAAGTAGCAAAAAAAGGCCAGCACAGACTTTGGTAAGGGGAATCCTGGAGAACACATAGCCACCCACAGGACATGACACTTAGTCTCTAGACTAAAGCAATGTCTCTAAGATGAGTTTCTCCTTATCTCACTTTTCACTATCATTTGCCTATGAAATACTCTTGGGAAAATTCTGGGCAAGACCTAGAGAAGCTCCAACCCTCAGAGATTTAGCCAAGCATTAAGCTCCAGGATAATCATCAAGGAAACTGGTAGAATTTCGGTTATGACTGGAACTTCCTTGCTCATGGCTAACCTCTGCCAGAAGACCCTATCCCTGTGCAGGGGCATGTGTCTGCAATACAAGGCATGTGTCTGCACCTCATCTGCCACATTCTCACGTCCAGCTAGTATACTTCAATTACAGTGGATACATTTCTAATTCACCCCTCCACCCAGATTTACCTTACAGCGTGGTAATGCCTGCTA
Source organism: Crypturellus soui (assembly GCA_032275445.1). Taxonomy (NCBI): domain Eukaryota; kingdom Metazoa; phylum Chordata; class Aves; order Tinamiformes; family Tinamidae; genus Crypturellus; species Crypturellus soui. The sequence continues at coordinate 787,424 of JAUBNY010000182.1, forward strand.
CAATTCACTGAGGAAGAAACCTAGAAGGTCTCATCACAAAGAATCCTGGTGCATGCACAATGGCCCTACCTGGGAAGGATCCTTTTCTACAGCATTTTAGCTTCAGCCTTCCTGGTGTGATGTAGGTTTATAGATATAACTGAGACCTCGAGTCCCTGACCTCTTGCATTCCTTAATACCAGAACATATTCACAATTGGAGATACAGAGTCAGGTAGCCTTACTCTCTTGCCTGAGAATCTATTACCAGTGTTACTGAAAATAGGAGCCTGGCCTGGATGGGCCTTTGCTCTGTTCTCTCTTGACATGCTATGTTCTACAAGAGGGTTATGTCCCTAAACTCCTACATGAATGCTTAGACTTTGTTGTTTGTTTTTTAATTTGGAAGTAAGACTTTAAAATTCAGATCCCATGACCTTTCTATTTCATCTTTCTCATTTTTTAGTAAGGTGAAGCACAGGACTTCTGTCTTCCTTCCTAGTACCTGCAAAGAGCCAAATTAATCTTCCACAGCAAGAAGCTCTGAGATGGAAAAAAAAAAACAAGACTTATAACACTCATGTAAATATTGCCCAGTAACAGATTTAATTGTGGCAGAACAACTTAAATGAAAGTGTGCTTGGCCTCCAGTTGTAATTTCTGTTCATCTTCAGGACTCTCTAATATATCTAGGCACAGAGAGTGAACAAGAGGCTTTCTCAATTGCCTCACCTGAGTCAGTAATAACAAAGCTTTCTAGTTTTGGAGTTAGGAGAGCACAAGTGAAGGCAGGGGTATGTCAGCACACAAAACCTTTTCTAGGAAAAGCAGATAGAGAGGATTTTTGAAAATCATTTTCCTGTATATGTGTAGCGTGATTGAAAATACAAATCGGTTTCCATAAAACAGGAATGGTAACAGAGAAATCTTTAGTAAACAGGAAACATCCCTGAACAGTTACTCAACAATCTTCAACATGGGCTTAAAATAATGTAAATAGGATCCCAGAACTGCTGGGGGGAAAAAGTCCCCTTGAAAGAGGTGCTGCCTTCTTTCTCAAATGTTTGAAGTAAGTGGGTCTCATCAAGGTGCATAGCCTGGCTTGCCCAAAGCAACCTTTATCCTATGCATGGTATCCCCACAGAGGGAGACAGGAGCCAAGCTACCCTTGTCCCTGCTCTGAGGCCTGTCACGGGCCAGGACTGTACAGGAGAGGGCGGCTGAGGTGAGGAAGGAAGGAAGCAGCTTGTAGGACTTCAAGGTCTTCCCCAATTGTAACAACGTTCTGCTTGTCCCCAAGGCAAAGCAAGCACTCTCTAGTTTCCTCTACCACTCTCTGGTTTCCTTTGCTCCCTCTGAGTACAGTGTGGGGCATCCTCGGAATATAGGGAACATGGGACCCTCTACTCTTTCAGAGATGAAGAAATCAAGGATATATGCAAAAACCTGAGATTACAACATAGCCTTATAGAATCATATAATCCTTAAGGTCGGAAGGGACCTATCTAGTCCAACCACCCCCGCACACGCAGGGTCACCTAGAGCACGTGGCACAGGATTGCATCCAAGGGGCTTTGAGTGCCTCCAGCGAAGGAGACTCCACAACCTCTCTGGGCAGTCTGTTCCAGAGCTCTGTCACCCTCACTGTGAATAATTTTTTTTTTCCTTAAGTTCCTGTGGAACTTTTGATGTTTTAATTTGTGGCTGTTTCCTCTAGTCTTGTCATTAAGCATCACTGAAAAGAGCCTGGTCCCATCCTCCTCACTGCCTCCCTTGAGGTACTTGTACACACTGATCAGGTCCCCTCTCAGCCTTCTCTTCTC
>JAUBNY010000182.1:794201-815815 GCA_032275445.1 Crypturellus soui
GAGACCACCATAAAGGACAGCGATATCATGAGAAGCAGATCAGCCTTTACGCTGAATTTGATCGTCCAAATCTATTGTGCTTTCTGCGAGACAGCACCCACTGCCCGCTAGAAAAGGTAAGATTCACGATCTAAACACGCTTCCTGCAATTTCTAAGTCTGTATCTTGTATTCACTATAAACTTTTGTGTCTGCTACTGCCCTCTGCTGTCGAAAGAAGGAATATTTTGAGTTTGTGATGGACGCAGAGGTTTGTTTTGTAGCCTGATGGCTGATAGGGTCTTCCCTTAGCTCACAAGGCTGAAGCCCGCGGGGATGTTGTAGCGCAGACATGCTGAACTCATGCTGGATGTACACCAGTTCGGACTGGGCACTGGGTTGTGCTTGCAAAAAATCAAGAATCGTTTTGCAAAGGTAGTAGTAGCTAGAGTTCGGTGTCAAAAACTGAGTAGCTGTAACTGAGGCAAGTGAGTGTTTTTATCTTTGGATCTTAAAGTCCTAAATTTCAAGTGATTAAAGCCATGTAACACTCTCTAAGACAGCAGAGTTTAAAATATTTTTTCTGGTACTTTCAAGCAGAAAAAAGATTTTAGAGTGCCATGTTCTCACCTTCCTTAACATTTCTACCTTGCATGCCTTCTGCTTCTTCCAGAAAAAATAAAGGAAGGAAGGAAGGAAGGAAGGAAGGAAGGAAGGAAGGAAGGAAGGAAGGAAGGAAGGAAGGAAGGAAGGAAGGAAGAAGGAAGGAAGAAGGAAGGAAGGAAGGAAGGAAGGAAGGAAGGAAGGAAGGAAGATTATGAATGCCGGTATTGTTACTACTTGTGATTTTTATCGCAGGCTTCATATTATTAGGTGTTCTTCTTTGAATCCATCCTTCTCAATTGAGGAGATTATATGAGAACCTTACTTTTAAGTGCATTTAAAGAAAGTTTCTAAATCTTAATATTATAGACAAATATATGCACAAAAATATGTTGCAAAAATTTTCCTAAAGAAATACATGCAGGTTTTCTCCATTTCTAGCCAACATGACTGTAGCAGGGCTTAGCTCCAAAATCCGCTTGGTAGTTCTGTTTAGAAACGCAGAAACATAATCTTTCAAGACGAATGAATCAGAAACATCAACCTCACTCAGGAAAATCCCATGCTCATAAGACATCTCCTTCCTTGCTGCTCCTCTCTTCACTCCATTTAATATCCACCTTTTTAAATGGCAGTTGCTCCCTTTGCTAGCTGGTAAAATAGGTGGCTCTGTCTAGTAAATATGACAGTGAGGAAACTTACAAAAAAGTCTCCTGTAGACCTGGAGCAGTGGCATCCCCGTGGTAGTGAGGACCCGGCAAGTTTCCCTTCCAAAGGTCTTCTCTGCTAGGAATACACAGGACACAGACAATGCCGCCCTACCAACCACAGGACAAAGAAAACTTGAACATAGCGAGTGGAGTGAGCGTATGACAGGGCTACTAGTAGGTGTTACCATGTTTTCAGGTGGACATTTTCCCTCCTTCCTTGTGGCAGTGTTAAGATTTGTGCACTGAGCTTGCTCTTTCTCAACTACACCTTTCAGCCATATCGGGCGAGAGCGCACCTCATAGAGCACCGCTGCCAGTCATCCTCTTTAGCTGTTTTTTGGCTTGGTTTTGTTTTATTTTTAGCTAATTAGTCACTAAAAATCATTGCTGATGATTCCAGGAAAACCTATTACCAAATTCAGTGTAGGATAGTTCCAGGAAACATCCCATGCAGCCTTTCTAATTCTCAGAGCATATACAACCAGAGAGAGCTATCTCTAGTTTGAATCATGTTCTCTATGGCTCCAATCCAAAAAAGCATGTAAATACAATATGGAAATGAAGCAAGGCTTGCACGAAACAGTATTTTATTTATTTATTTATTTTAACATCTCTGCTGAGAGCTAGTTGGTAAAAAAACAAGTACCCTTGTAGAAACAAAATTTTTTCCAATTCCAACAGACTATAGCAACTCTTGCAAACTATAAACTTTGCCTAAACATGCAACCAGTTTATTCTGTCAGATATTGTATTTGTCAAAGAACTGTTTTCCAGAAACAGTCTGGTGCAGTTATTACCTCCTTCCAACAAGAGGTTTTATCAGAGGGAGGTAGGTTAGCTAAAGAGAAAGCATTAAGTCTGATATTTTCCTTCTGCAAATTTGAAGTGCTTTTGCTTGTGTCATCATTAGATTGCCTCACACTATGCAATGCTGTAAGTCTACAGTCCCCAGATTTTGAAAGTATGCAGATAACTATCAGACTTCCACATTGCTCCTAGCTGTGGGTGCAGATAACCTTAAAGTCACTTAAATGAGATACAGCGTTTCATATGGCTCCCATGTCACAATAGCCCCTCAGGTGTCTCTGAACTCCAGTCCTCATTTTCAGTGTCTGCACACAGATTCAGGGTGCTGAATGGCTGCAGAAAATCCTTGCCGCTGTGGGGTGCTGGACGTGCAGAACACCAAACTCATCCAACAAAGAGGTCTCCTCTCAACACTTGCCTGGATGCGATCCTATGCAACATGCTCTAGGTGTCCCTGCTTGAGCAGGGTGGTTGGACTAGGTGGTCTCTAGAAGTCCCTTCCAACCTCAGCCCTTCTGTGATTCTGTGAAGGCCAATATCCGCATGGCAAGCAGCAGCACATGAGCTTGATGGACCCCTGTCGAGCGGTGTATTTGTGGGGGTGCAATGTCATTCTTACTGCCATCCATCTGAGCAGGTGATATTGCTCTGCAAGTTGGCCCACAGAATAAACAAACATGCCAGTATTCTATGTAGTATCTGAGATCAGACATGTAAAATAGTGGTGTATAATAATTTCTTCTCTCAGAGATGGTAAATCAAATTTGAGTATCATCTCTGATACATCTTTGAAGTCTGAGCTACTATGCAGTTATGTTAGAGCGAGGAAAGACTTGGCTTCCCCAGCTTGATTCTGATTTCAAACTGGCTTTTAAGTCACACCAGCTCACAAGAGCCAACAGAATTATTTCAACTACTTAGTGACATAGTAGTGTATCTATAGACATGTCTTTGTTTTGCCTAGCGGAGCTATACATTTCAAACTATAATTCAAACAGACTGGGGAAAAGCAGCTTAGTCTTTAGCTCAAAACTACTTTGTTTCCTCTTGGTAATTTTAGAGAGAAAAAAGATGGGAGAGGGAGGCATTCCACTATCTTCCTGTTGCTGTGGCATCCTGCAGCTTGTGGGCTCACTATAGCAACCAGCGTGCTAACGCCAAAGGCATTGATCAGCGTGCAAGGATTACTGTAGAGGAAACAATTGTTTCTTTTTTTTTTTTTTTTCTTTTTTTTTTTTTATTGTAGTGATTGATGCCTTTTGCGCCAAGGGGCTAGAAATGCTGGGAAGGGAGTGTGAGCAAGGCAGCTGAGTGGGTGCACATTTTCCCCTGGCAAGTAGAGTTCAGGCTAGAGTTCAGGACCGTGCTTGACCAGGCTGACTGGAAAATCTTGTATTCTTGCCTACAAGATCTTGCATGTCACCAGGGTTCAATGTATCTGAGAAATATTACATATGTTTTCTGTTGTCGCTCACTTTTCATGAGTTAAGGAAGCATTCCTGCTCAGCGTCAATTGCCCTCTGATGTGGTGAGTCCCCATGTGAAGAAGAATGGACCTGCACATCAGCTAATAAGTGGTGGCCCTAGAGTTTTGTGCCTACCTCCTAGTTTGGCCACAGACACCATGCACCCCCAGGAAATCTTTTTGTCTGGGACATCTCTACTACTGATCTTTAAAACAAAATAGCTAAGAGGTGTTATTATAGAATCACAGAATCAGCAGTAGTAGAGCAGCAATTGTTAGATAGCAGCAATGGGAAGGTATGATCTTATCTTATGGACTTATACACCTGGGATCTTTCTTCAGCCTGGTTTTGTACAGAAAAGTAATGTGGAACTGTTAGTTACATGTCTAGTTTCTGTCAGAGGGTCGTGTATTGAACCAGATATGTCTACACCAGCTTGGCGCTTCTCCCAAACTGCATAGTCATGCAGAAGTAAAGGAGGAAGGTGGTAGCTAAATTCACATCAGTGTTATTTTTTCCATCTAAAGAAATACTAATTTCTGCAGTGTCCGAACACAAATAACAATTGGACACAAATGACTTGGCACTGGTACCTTTGACTAAGCACATAAGCTCAACCGTCTCCCATGATTGATTTGTCATCTCTGTGGCTGCAGGTATACCAAATACCCTCAATTACCATGTTATATTAATTATTCTGAATGAAAAGAAAACTTATCTCTTTTATTATGTCAGAACATTTTGCATTATACAGACTTCCTCTATGAGTCAATGAAAGAAGGCTCTATCTGTTGTCAGTTCACACATATCAAGTAAATGATGTCCAGATCCCACATTTTTTGAATATTCATGCCCGGGCACTGTAAAAATCAAATTTTTCTTACAGTTACGCACTCTTCTTGTGAACAGCTCTGCTGAAGTCAACAGAAGCATTCTCTATGCCATGAGTTTGCTTCAGTGTAACTGACTGCAGTAGCCAGCTTGACCTGAAATCACACAGGAGAACTTGCAGAGCTGTCAGATCTGTCAGCTCCTCACTACAACTGCCTTTGCTGCTGTGATAGCACACTGGAGCTTGGAGAGACATTTCAGGTCGGACCTTGTCAATTCATGTAATTATTGCATGATTAAGCCTTTTCCCTTTCTCCCGCCTACATTATTCTTCTGTATGGCATTATAGTAGCATCTTTTCCATCTCCATTCAGATATCCACTTGTTTTATTCTTGATCACCTCTGTTTTCATTTTCAACGTTGCCACAGGGGTGCTTGGATTTTTACTATCTGAAATCACTAGGTGGCACAACACCATCAGTGAAAGTTCTTTGCAATAAAACATGTAGGGATACAAATATCTAGCCTTTTTACTTCAGTATATATTGTTTACTTGTTTGTTGCTCAAAATGATAGGTTAAATACTTTTGTTAGTTGCCTGTCAATTTTGAGTAATAGAGAAATATGGTCAAGATGGTTTGCTTTAGAAAGCTGCTGTGGGCACTTTCAGAGCATTATGCAGTCATCTCTTAACATCTGCTCCTACAATGTTATCCACGATCCCTCTAATCTCTAGGCGCCTTTCTAAATTATGGCAAAGTATATTTGTGCTTGCCTATCATAACCATAGTGAAAGTAGCAGAAAGAATGATGGAAGAGACCACTTTGCAGTGAAAACATCAATATTACAAAAATTTGAAACAGATGGTGTTAGAGGAGGAGAAATGGTTGTGGGCCCTGCTACATTCTTCACAGACTACTTCCCTTCAGTGAGCATGGCTGATAAACGTTTCTGAATGTGTACACAGCTCATGTATGACCCAAAATAACAACACAAACAACCATACAAAAGTCCCTTTTTTGTAGTCTCCACCATCAGCCTAGTTTTTGGCATGTTCTGTGCGTCAGGGCTTCCTGGATAGTCCTCACTATAAGATTTTTCATCTGCTTTTAGAGTTTGCCTTAGATGTAATGTTATGGGAGAGCAGGAGCAGTCAGATAAGGGCTGAACAGCAGGTTAAGAAAAACTGCATTAAAGATGACATGAGTCATGCATAGCAGCCCAAGAAAATGGTATCTTTGGAAAAGAGAGGGAAATTATGTATTTTAAACACAGCAAATGACAAGATATTCTTGTGAGCAAAAGTTTTGTTTCTTGAGCATCGCTAATTGCAGTGTCTGGTAAACTTTTATTTACAGGAATGAGGGAATGCACAAATTTACAGGTCTGAGGGAAGCACAAATAGCCTTCTTTACCTTCCAGAGATGCAGCTACTCCTACACAAGAGCTTAAATACTAACTGCTAAATATGGCAAAGTAATCTGCTTGGTAAACAATAACCTGCTTATGGTAAGTTCCAAGAATTTGTACCGTATTTAAAAAGATTCTTTAAAGAAGACTGAATGGGAATAGTCTTCTCAAAATCTAAATGAGTCTTTCTTTTACTCTCACACCAAATGAGAAATGTTTCATCAAATAACAAGAGATAGCAAAGCACTCACTACCTTCTTTTGGCTGTTCTCATCTTGTACGGGCACTCACAGGAATGTTCGGGAATGGTGTACTCCAAGGCGAGCACCCGTTCTTCAGGTAGGAAACTACCAACACTCTGAAAAATCCGGGAGGTCTCTTGTTTGTGACATGCAACTTGAGAAATACTATCTTTTCCAGGACCTGGCTCATAAAAGCATTTTTGCTGGTAAATGGAATACTTCAAAGATACTTTCAAATGGTTCCAAAAGGCACATTTCTGTCCTGCAGACTTTGACTTGCCTGTTTCCAGTGAAGAAATTGCTAAATGCCAATGCAAAAACAAAAAAAGAAAAAAGAAAAAAAAAAGATGACAGCTTTTGGTCTAACCCACTGCAGTGTTTTTTCTGTAGCCCTTTTCTTTCAAGAGATACACAAAACTTAAGACATTAACATCTTTCTCTTGTTTGAGAAATTCTTTCAATATATTAGTGCCAACAGGAAGGTATTCTTTCTCTATGTCTATCTCAATAAAAAGAAAGAAAATATATATTTAGCTAGTCATTGCTATTCTGATCAGTAGAGATTCATCTCAAGGATTCAGGAGGATGCTGAAGATGCACAGGAGTTATGCCCACACATTCATCCACTTCTTAGTCTTCAAATAATCCCTAAACAAAAAAAGGGAGGTGTTTTCAGTGGTGCTTATATTAATTTCCTCCCTGCAACAAGCTCTCTGATCTCTAAAAACATTTCCCATACTCATACATCACAAAAATCCCACAATGCAGTTATCAGAGAATAAAAGCTTCTTCTCTTTCTACAGGCCTACTTACATGTTTAATTAGGTAGCAAAATATTTACCTACATGACTCCCATTAAAATTATATGGGACAGTGATAGATAGTGAACTGGGCTCCTCTGCTTACACTTTCTCAGAAGTAGTTCTAGTCACATCTGTACAAATTCAGTTGGATATTTGTGGTTTGGATACCTGACAGAGAGCTTGATTCCTAAGGCTTTTTTGACTTTGTAGCAATTGCTACGAAGTTGGCTTAGAAAAAAAAAAAGGAGGAAAAATACTTTTATCTAATCATCTTGAATCTTCAAAGACAGTTCCAGATTCCTGTTAAAGCAGACATGGTAGTGCTGGCTGAGAAGAGGAAAACGGTAGCTCTGCATTTTTTTAATTTGAGAGGAGACATTGAAGACATTGTATATTAAAAGAAAAAGAAAAAGAAAAAGGAACTTTGCTTTTCAGATTGCCTTTATATTTCAGAAAGACTGGATCAGGCTGAATGCTGAGGATATGATACAAATAACCCAGGAACTATTTTGGTAATATTGTAAAGTACTATTTTTTTTTCTAAAAATGATTTAATTTAAGATTCTTAGAAGAGCCTCTTACACTTAAATGCCCCAGCCCAAAATGCTGCTAGATGCTTTTTTCTCAAAAGTGACAAAATGAGGATACATAAAAGATGACCCTTTCTGGTTTAATGGTGCTATTTGTAGCAAATCATGTCATAAAACACGGAAAGTACAAATCCGAGTGTATTACTTTGACAGGGAGCACGAACAGGCGATAGTCTTCATTTTACTCTGCATTGTGCCAACAAATAGCATTAGAGAGTTCTTAATCCATTTTTATAGAAAAAAAAAAAACCACATAAAGCATGTACAGAGATCAAGGTAACAATAGAGACAGAGAATAGTAATCATTATAGTGCTATCTTGGATGAATTAAAAATGTACAAATTAAGCAGCCATTAATGATACACTACACAGCAGAATTCAAATATAGCCTAGTTTCTCTTTCTAAGCAAGTGGATGAACGTTACACTTTTATACTATTTGCCCCTATTTACATAGTGTAATCCCCAATGCTGATAAAATAATGCGCTGGAATCGGATAATTTCTCCCTTTCACGTTCTCACCCTTTCACTTGAGCTGTGTCCTGTTTTTAATTAACCATGATCAGGTCCCTCCCAGCCAGCTCCATCACTGACTGTCTGTAAGAGCCAAAGTTTGCATTCAATAGCAAAGGCTGGAGCTGGAGGCTCTGCAGTCAACCCCAACAGCACTTTGCCGCTCACTATGCTTGCACTGGAGCTTCAAACACACGTTATTTTCTGAAGGGACCAACCTAGTGCTTTAGCATGGATGTGCAAGGCCACCTGTGAGGAGGTTTTTGCTTTGAGCAATGTTAGCACCTCTACCCGCTCCATCAGTCTAGAATGATGGGGGATTGAAAATGTGTATGACTGGTGCTGTTGCTTGAGGGTACCCAAAAGGGGCAAAAAAGGCAGATTTTTGAGGAAAGAGTAGGGAAAGAGATGAGGTAGGGAACAACTGCTTTATTTGTTTGCTTGTTTTTTGTCCACTTGCTTTATAGTCTCCTGAGTACTAAGGAAAGCTACAGGTTACAAGGGAAAATGTATATATACACCTGCACAGAAAATTCTCCTCACTTGCAGCCCCTGGTAACTGAATCACTTTCTTGCACATCATTTGGGGATGACTCCTCACCTTGTTAAAGAAGAAAAAGTAAATCTTGTGTTATAGCTGCACGCTGTAATGACGCTGTCTGAAGCCCCCGTGTGAGCTGTCTGTGCGCGCTTTACAGAAGAGGTTCAGGCTGTGGATGGCCCAGCAGGCTGGAGATGAGAAAGGAGACAGCTAAACAAACAAATTCCAAGTGCTCACTATTAAAAAGAATCACGAACAGCATAAACAATACTAATGGAAATATTACTGAGCCACCACCTTATGGTAACCCCCTGACTAATATGAATTACAAAATAACCTTATTTGACATTTATTTAATGAAATATGAGCTACAGGAACCATTCTGAGACTTCTAGTCAGTGTAGTCATCATGTCTCTTGTTTATATCATTCCCTTCATACAAAATATAAGATCATTTAAGCAAAAAGTTTTTTGTTTTTCATTTTAGTTACTTCAGCTAGCATGTGCTCCTGAGTATCTACAATCTACCTTGGAGAGTATGAAGGAAGAAAATGGTGTCTGCAGAGACTTCATTTGCTTCCTTTCCTCTACGAATTTCTATTGGTAGAGCTCAACACTTTCTCTCCTCTACCTGGGCTTTCATAATTCACAGCTAGTGCTTCTCCTTGGTTTCATCCTGTGCTGCATTTACAATAAAAGTCATCTATCCTGGAACAGCCACATTGCCCTGGACAGAGCAGATGAGCAGGACTTTGGGGACAACTTTTCGTGCTGAGTCCCTTCCAGCTCAGGTGTGCCTCATCTACAGCCCTTGGGTGAGCTCTGCAGAATGGATTCTCCCAAGTACTATTTTTTTTAAGCCACAGGGACCTCTGCAGTCCGTCAAGGTCTTTTTGAATTGCGCACCTGCCTCGATAACCTCCCTAACTTGTGCTTAGAAATTTCTTTACAATTATATAAGTTTACCCATGTTTTGCAGTACACCAATTGTCCAATTGCACAAAAGTATGTCAGGAAAAACAACTATCAAAAAGGTTTATCATGAGTGGCACAAAGCAGGACCAGCTGCCTGGGCTGATGCATCCATTGACTGTTTTCTACTTCTCATCCCTTGGAAATAGAGGAGCTCCAGAAAAGTCTTACTTGTTCCTCAAGTGAAAAGGCAGGACTTCATGTCCAGGTAAGAACAAATCAGCAACTCATAAGCTTTCTGAAGGGAATATAGAGATTTGATATTATACAGGATTTATAATTATGTCTAGAGACAAATTTAAAAAGGCTGTGAAGTCTCCAGATTGCAGATCCTGTTTTCTGAGATCTCCAGTGTATACTTTTAGAGTGTTCTCAATCACTTATAATGAAGATCTGAAAAATCCCTCTGTGCTGTTTTTATTGTGGTAATGCAACAACACATAAGGTATGGATGACATAAGACATATGTCATTACATATGCTGTGAAAACATACAAGCCACAATACTCCCCTAAAAATTACTAAAATAGTGAGCAATGTACAAGCACCTAATATTACTATGCATAAAGGAAGCCCTCTAATACTTAAGGATTGTCTGAGTCTGCAGCAGATGTTTGTCTGAGACTCTGGCATCTTTTTTTGAGCTTTTTGAACATCTTTTCAAATCTATACATCTGGTCTGATTTTTTTCAAATATTGAGGAGTAAGTATTGAGGACTATCAAACCTGAACAAGATTTCAATACTTTGTTCTTAGATTGAATGCATAGCTACCATTATTGCCATTACATACCACTACTGCCATATTCATTGACATAAACGAAAAAGAAGAGAACATTTAAGAAGGCCTTGAAAACTGAACTGAAATAGAAGATAGTTGAAATTTAAAAGATTTGAGAAGTTCTTGCTGAATTGTCATGCTCTTATTATTTTTTAAAATAATAATGTTCTTTGTTTTTCTAAATTAGCAGACTGATAATGTGATTCTGATTTCTGCTCATATTATGTATTTGGAGTTTTTATGAATATGCAGTATGTCTGACATACAACAGGATCTCTGGGACAATTAATTGATAATTAAATCTGTGGGGTTTTTTAAGAAGCAAATGGGAATAAATTTTACCTTTAAAAAATAGGTTTCAGACAAGATTCATATCAAGAACACATATAATAGTTCACATCAGGGCTGAAAATCTGATTCCTTCATCTTCCATTGCGAAGCCTTATATATACCGCTAACAATACTTTTAATTTTCTTGTCTGGCATCGGTATTTTCCCCAGGCTCTAGAGATGTCTGGTTTCAAAACCGTCATTTTTTCCACTAAAGATGGAGAGTGAGTGCAGACTGGGAATGCTTTTCAGAGGTAGAATTCATTTTTCCTCTTTCAACTTTTTCAGTTTTGCAGAAAATTTGGGTTTAATTTTTTTTCTGTCACAACATCTCCTCACACAGACTTTACTTACTGTGATGAAGAATGCCCTAGAAATGCTTGAGATGGGTTTGTATCCATAGGCCAGCTACTCCACAGGAGTCATTCTTCCCTGTGCTTCCCGGTATTTTGTTGCTAGTTGTTAGTTTTCCAAGCCCAAATCTTTCATTTGTCAGAGAACTGGCAATTGCAACATCACTGAGAAAATAATAGAATATTAAGTGGACACATTTTTCATCAAGTAGATTTCCTGCTGTAATCATTCCTGAACCCGAAGGGAGCTATTATTGAAAACATACATCACTAGAAAATTCTCAGCTTCAAAGTGACAACTAAACAGTCATTCCAACTTTTGTCTAGACTTCCATGGAAGTATGCATGCACTGTTGTAGCTTTGTGTTCTCTAGGCTGATTCAGATCCCGGCTCCGGGTCCTCCCGACTCAGTTTTGAACAGATTCCACGGTTCCTCACTTTTAAAGCACTTTTCTGAACCTGTCAGCCACACAGCATTCTGTTTTGCTTAATGTCACCTCACAAAGCCAGTTTACAATCCAGCGTGCTGGACAGTTAAGTAAATGCTGGTCATCTACCAGCCTTCAGAAGGATCATAAGGCCCTAGACTCCTCCTCGCTCTATTATCTCTTGAGTTCACCTCTGTAGTTCCTCCTCCTTTTTCTTCTCCTCCTCCTCTTTTGACTTTTTTCTTTCCTCCTGTTTTCTTAGTCTCTGAGTTCTTCTTAGCCAGGGACACTTGTTTACCTTGTTTGTAAATACACAGCTACACGTTTGCGTTCATTACTAATAATTGTCGCCATGCTTACAACAAACAAAACAATAAAAAGGGATAGTAGACCATTCTGAATATCAGGAAGTTTTCCTTCCAGGTCTTTCCAATGCCCTGTTAAAGAACCACAGGACCTGTTTCAAATGTGAGAGGAGTCAGGAGAAGGACATCCACATTTTGACGAGCTTTTGAATTGGATACTCAGTGCCCAAGGTACAATGCACCATTGTAATACGGCGAATGTGTGTGTGCATAAAACACTGATTAACCCACCTACCATTTTATAATTTTGCAAGTTAGAAAATAGTATGAATGGTAAAACGTACATGGACTGCAGAGACATCATTATCAGGAAAATACAAACGAAACAGACTTGCCTGCTACATGTACAGGGTAATCTTGAGTGTTTGACACAGCCACTCTAAAGTGGGATTTTAAAATTCCATCCAATAAATGTGCTTTAACACAGGAATAAGCAACAAGTATGTCCTGTTAATCAAGCTAAGGGGCTACTTTCATTGCTTCATTCCTTTCCCTGGAGAAATTAAGAAAATGGCATCAAGATATGAAGAAAACTAAGAGGATAAGAATAATAAGCTTTCAAGGGTTAAGGAAGAAGCCCTTTCTGTTTGGCTGTTTATATGCAACTTTTCAGTGACCAACTGTGTTTTACTGAAAGAGAAAAAAAACATTTCTGGGAGCCATAACAACACAAAGACATATGAAGGAGTTGGTAACATGGTAACCAGAAGAGCAATTCTTGAGTGTCTTGCCACACTGTGAGATCCTGCCTCTCACCTTGTTGACCATGGCTGGGGCTGCTGCAGCCTTTGGAGCAGAAGTGCTTGTTCCTCTTCACTCTGATGCCCATTGCAGGTTTCCCTCCAAGAAAATTAAATTTTGTTATTATAGCATCCTTTTGCTGTTTCTGATTTTATTTTCAAATTTGTTCATTAAGGAATCTAAGAGACATCCTCTGTTTTAGACAAGCATCAGAAAGCAATCAGATAAGATATTATATGCATGGGATTTTTGACTGTAGGAAAAAAAAAACAAAAAGCACATATATGTATCAATTGAGTTATCCTTCTCAAATTCTCATGAAAAAAAAAAAGAAGAAAAGAAAAAAAAGAATTTTGACACAAATAGTTTCATCCAGGCAGCAGAGATCACAAATGCAACAGAACATGTAGGGTCTGTTTCATGTTATCTGCTCGTACAGGCTGATCTCACTGTACCAGCTAAGTTGAGTAATCACAAAGAATTTACTTTTTTGTGTTACTAAGAATGATATTCTGGGGCATAAAATCTTCTGCAGGTGCTTGATTCAATACCTATCTACTGGGCAGTCTCAAACATTTAATAAGATAGGAAACAGCTGCAGGTAATATTAAAATAATTTTTTACAAAAAAAATATGTTAATTATATAGTACTCGAACAACTGAATTTTGCTCCCTTATGAAGAGCAATTCTGGAAAAAAGGAAACAAGAAAATGAAAAACTGTGGGATACATGACTTATAGCTTACAAAGAGAGAAAATGCATGCAGGAATGCATGCAGCCAAGGATAAACTATGAGCTGCGTAAAAGAAGAAATGTTAAAGAAGGAGAATGGGGAGAGAAATGCCAAGAGAAGAGAGAAGCAGGGAGTTAAGGACCAGGCAAGAGTGAGAGGAAGAAACAGAAGGATATAAAAGAAACATAAGCAAAGAAAATAAACAGGAATAAAAAGAGAAACAGGTTAATAGGAGCATCAAAATGCTCAAAGAGACAGAAAGGTTGAAGGCAGAGAAAAAGAAGTAAATGGATAGAAAGAGCATGATGAAGTGAAAAAAAAAACAGAGAATAAAAATAATAAGGATGTTAGGTAATTCAAAAAGCAAGAAAAGCTACAAATTAAAATTATATCCTATGATTTTTTCCTAATCATTCATTTTCTTACTGTGGTTATACTTCCATACCAAAAAAAGCTGAGAAAGGCAGATAAACCAGACTGTGCCTAGAAGATCCTGGGTCAGTCCTCAGTCCTCTCCAGTGGACCATCAGTAGATCTGGCTCGCCGTCCCTGTAAGAGGGCCGAAAGGAACAGCTTGTCTGAGGACGTGGGAACATCTCTGTAACCAGGGACCGGGGGAATTCAGTGAAAGGACTCAGCCTGGTTGCCCTGCTTACCCTTCAACAGGGAAAAAAGCAGTCCAGATCTACTCAAGTATTTTCTTTGGCAATCTTCTAAAACCTTTAAATTGCTACTATGACTACCTTGTATTTCACATGCTGATAAAGAAGACCACATTTTGCATTTTGAATGGGCCATTTTGAGGATTTTGAAAAATTTCCAAATATTTTTAAAACTCAACAGTTTATTGAAATCTTTCCTACCCACATTTTTCTTTTATGAAATTAGTATATTATGGGAATAAAAAGGGCACATAGCTTAATTCCTGGCTCCTGAGTCTTGTGGAACAATTTCTTCTTAAAACTACCATGATTTTTGATAGTTTTTGATAGAGGCTAATTAGCAGAGCTTGAACACTAAGGCATCACAACACAAGGCTTTTTGTATTTCACAAGTAATGATCCTTCTGTTACTTATTCTAATTAATATCATAAAGCCAAAAATGTGTTTATTAATAATCAAACAACCTCCATTATCAAATTTGATCTAATTGTGATTTTCAGTAATGGGAAAAATAGATTTAAGCTCTTTGGAAATGCCTTTGCAGACACTTTATAGGCAAACTAGATCCAAGGATGACACATATGCACAATTTCAATTAGATTTCTGCCAAATGCCTTTGCTCTTCACCACATTCAAAGATCATCCTGAATTTTGCACACAAAATGGACTGTGAGTTTCTTTAAAGACTTTATAGAATTTATTTGGGAAATCATCCAAGACAGCTTTTTTCCCACTATTTAGTGAGTTAATGGTCTTCTCAACTAAAGCTTTTTCTAAGATAACTATTTGTGTATCTGTGTATGTAGGTCATTTTGCAGTTGTTAAAGAGCTCATTCATTTTTTTTTATGATATGCACCAGGATAGCCATTTTCAAAGCCCATAGGCTTTATCTTTTTGTTTGCTTAAAGTTGCTTCCCTCTATCTTGAATAAAAATGGAACTTGTTTTATTATTGTTCCCTCATTTTCAAATGTGCATTCCAGACATTTCTCTTCGCTTGCTCTACATTTTCCACTGTCACTGCCTCAAATGTTAATTCACAACACATTCTGTGTTTTTACCTATGAGTGCTTTAAAATGGAATATTCATTGCTTTGCCACAATTAATATATCCTGAGCTTTGATTTTTCACAAATTATAACTTGAGATGGATCAATAATAGTTGACATTTCTATAACATCTTGAATCCCAGGAACTAAAAGCACTTAAAAAGCATTACAGAGTTGGAGAGTGTCCTATAATGTTTTTGTAATTTTATAGTGTGTTATTTTTTCCAATTATTTGGCTGCATAAACAACCCAGTTAAGAACAGAAAATTCCACTGACAACTCCTTGTCTTTTAACTGCTGTGCATGCAGTGCAGTCATCATTGTCTCTCCTGAGAAATTGCATTGCACCAATAATCCCTGCAAAATATCACTGAGGGGGGCGAAAGCAGCTGCTCATAGAGTCTTATGAGGAAAAGCAGATTCTGGGAACAGCAGTAGGGGCTGGGAATTTTGAAAGTAATATTGCAGAATTTCAGAGTAAGAGAGTTATGGAAAAGTTTGTTGTTTGCTAAAGTAAAAATAACTCAGCAAAATCCTTTTACTAAACCTTCTTCATTCTGTCTATAGTATATTGGGCAATATCTATATCCTCTTTCAGTGGCAAGTTCCTTTCACATAATTATTTTAAACAGAATTTTAAGTCATTTTATACTTTAACTCAAGTACTTGAGCTCTGAGTTTATTTTAACTTACTGTGTCATATTAAAAGATTTCACTAGCTGATTTCAAATGAGATTCATACCTTTAATTAAAAACATGGTTTAAAAAAAAGAAAGAAAATAATGAGTAAAAAAATAAATAATAATGAGTAAATAAAATACATAAATATATAATGAGTAAATTTACAATTGTTTTCTGAAGACTCCAGTACTTATAGACTGATGCATTTTCTGCAGGGCCATATAATGCTCTAAACAGTCCCCAGTGCCAACACTGATACTGTGCAAGCTATGTTCTGAGAATTGCAAGAGCAATACTTTATGCCCTTTATGCATTTATTTAGCTATCAAACAGTAGCATCATTCTGGCTAAACATTTTGAAACAATCATGCACAGGGCAGCTTTATTTAGTAAATAATCAAAGTGAGGTAGGACTGAGAAAATTTAGAATTATGAAGAGAACAGGTGGAAAGTTACCTCTTTAAAATACTCCACTGCCTGGGAAAATTCCAGCTTTTGACCACATCTTGTCCAGTGCAATCCATTTAAAAACAAGCCAAGCAAGACTCCATTTGCCTGTTTTGGATGTCTACTGCAAGTGGCTCTCTGCCAGCAACTTTACCAAGAGCAGGAGCCACCTGATATTTCAGTAGCAAGCACATGAGAAAAAGCATCAGCTTTATGAATGAGCAACCTGCATGGCATTCAGAGCATCTCACGCTTCTTTCATTCTGTACGACTTGAGAGATGGCACAAGTTGTACAAAAACATGATTTGATCAGTTGCAGGTGTTTGCCCAGTGAACCCTTTAAGCTCTATTGACCTAAATCCCCATCCTTTTCCTGTTCCCTGGCTAAACTCTTCTCAACAGCTTATTAAAGCATCAGGATGTGTGTGTCCTTGTATATCCCCGTGTCTTGACTACACAGGCCTTCAGCTGCAGAGCCAGCAGTGCTCATGGCTCCCACCTGGGTTAGACTGACCCAAGTGCTCAGATGCCAAAGGAAATGATCTGATTCAGTCCTGAGGTCACATTGATGTCTGGACTTTGTTAAACCTGCCCTGAGTTACAGACACTCTACAGCGCAGTGCTCAGCAGCAGCGAGTCCTTGAGTCTCTTCATTGACAGAGAAAATCCTTATAGCAGTCAATTTTCTTGCCTCCCTTGCAGCCATTGCTTGAAAATTATTGTGATCACCATCATTAAAATCTTTGGAAACAACATTCCACTTCTGTACACTCATGTTGCAAGTATTTATGAGCAAAAATTGATTATTTCTGTGCGATAATCAGAAAAAAAAAATATATATATATATATAAATTTATATATATATTTATATATAATCCATCAAGGTGAGTAATGTCAGAGAGTTTCAAGTTAATATTTCTCATAGCTCATGCTGTTAGTAGTAAACTCAGCTCAGTAAAACTGTGCCTCATAGTATTATTACTACTGATGTTTTTGCCTATAACCTCCAATAAGTAATTCCTTTACCAGATTTCGTAACTGTTGAAAGATACAGAGATATCTCAGAGAGATATCTCAGCCTAAATACTGCTTTTAGAAGCCCTCAAATCACAATTAGGTTTCAGCTGCTGAATACAGGTGCAATTAGGCTATCTGGCTGTCAGGCTGGTTATTTGTAGGCAGATTCAAGTCAGCTTTGCTCTTCCTAAATAATGAAAATCAGGTTAAAAAAAGGGAGAAGATAATTTTGATGACTTTGTTGAATTAGAGAGCTAAAAGTAGTAGGTGAAAGGAAATCTGATTTCTTTAGCAAATCTAAATGAACACAAATCACTTAAGATCTGGCCATCAAATACCATATAGAGTTCTCATATACTTTATACCTATGGTACTTATGAACATAATTGATTGTTAGTATGATACAAGCCATATTTTCTAAAACCAAGAATTAGGCTAATAAAGGTGTTCAATTTTGCAAAATAAATTGCTAACGTAAACCATGCCAAATATACAAGTGCTTTCAAGTGTTGAATATCTCAGCAGGATTTGGAGCTTCAAAACGGCTAAGGGAATTAGCTACAAAACTCCTGTGAATGATGAGGTGCCTTATTTGTCTTTGCATTTTTTTTCTTCTTCTTTTTTTAATCAAAGCTTAATACTAACCAATATTTGATCTCAGCTTAGTTTTCCTTGCAGTTGTTTCAAATCAACAAGGAAAGACAGATATTCGTGTCTAACCTTCTGTTCAATTACCTTGCCTCTCCCTAGCTGCCTTTTACTATTTATGCTAACAAGCAACATACTAATAATGGCTTTTGAAGCATTATTATGTTCCTAAGAACTAAAGCGAGGCCTGCTGGAGTTTACTTAGCAAGGTCCTTTTTATTTGGGAACACATACACATGCTGCTTAATTGTGAAACACAGCTACCAAAAGAAAGATCTCACAACCAAATAAGTAAGGAAGGGAGTGAAATGTTTTATAAACTCTGTTTAGTCCAAATTAGCAATGTGGGCGACAATGATCTGCTGTGTTTTCATCTTCAATTGCATGTATTAACAGCTACACATGCAAAACAAATTCCCCTTTGTGGGGAATGAATTAAGTAAATGTAATTTCTAGCATAATTTGGGCTTGCAAATTTAATCCACTCAAACACAAAAACGTTTTCGTGCACTGAATATTCCTGAGGTGGTTTAATATGCTTAAAATAAATATTGAGCAACTGACAGAAAAACATGACCTCCATACCACAAAAGTTTTTTTAAAATAATAATTTAAGTGCCTAATTAATACTTACCACACAGGGATTAGACCCCTAAGTATATTTTCTTTCTAGTATTCATAGTGAGATCTATACAGGCGTCAGGTATTGATGGAATAGATCACAAATGGGCAAGCCAAAGGCATATTACAAATGCAGCTGTTTTGAAAAATACTTGCCATAAAATAAATGTTATTGATATTTAAAAAAAAAAAAGAATTAAATGTTATTGATATTTGAAAAAAAAAAAGAATTCATGTTTCAGGTCTTAGCAGATGAAGTGCATTTGCAATAGCTCACAAATTGCCTGAAAAGAAGGGCAGGATAATTTTCCCAAAATATTTTTCTTTAATAAATGCTGCATTAGTAATACACTGTCAAAAACTTCTTTACCAGAAAAAAATGCAGCGCGACTCAACCCTAGAATGAAAGGTGAGTGCATTACACCATAGCTGGTGAGACTGCCCAGTCCTTGGGCAATCTTACTTGAATCACTAGCCATTTCATCTTTTAAATTAATCTCTATCTCCCAACCTGTAAAAAACCTACCAGACAATACAAGCTTGACATTTCTTTTTTGCTCTAAAATTTAAGGATAATTTGACTAGTAGAAGTAAGGTAAACCTGCCAAAAAGGGAAAAAGGGCAGCAGTTTTTCCCCTCGTTGACTGTTTTTCAGACTGGATAGAAGGAAATATATCCTTCTATCCACTTCAGAAACAAAAATCATAGCAAACTATCTTATATCCTATGAGTCTGAGTTTGCTATGATTTTTGCTTTTGAAGTGCATCCTCACAATGTGCCTTGACTTGCTGCAATCAAACACATCCTATCCTCAGGAGCAGATTAGTTTATATTTAGACTACAAACTGCAACATTTTTGTTTGTTTGTTTGTTTTGTAAGCAGTATTTTTGCTAAAAATTTTCTTATACACCTTCATCTTGACATACAGCTAAGAAACGAAGAGTACTAAGCATTGCTGGTTGCCAAGACAAATAGAAGAAAGCTTTTGGAAATGAATCAACCCTCCAGAGACATAAAGTCCAAGACGATGGCAATTAAATGGAGCTCATGGTGGAGACCCTCTCCTAACCTGGTGAGGGCTTTTCTCAAGGATGAATGATGGGTGTACTCATGAGGGAGATTAATTTGTGTAAAATCTGAACGACTGAAGAGAGATGTAAGGAGCTAGGAGACTGCGGAAGGAGCAGTTGTGTTTGTTAGTGCTTGATCTTGATGAACAAAAAGCAAGGACAGGGGGTGAAGATGCCCCAGGACTGGTCCTGGGGCAGCAGTGCCATGGCAACAGGGTATCATCTGTGCTTTTTTGCCCATTTGGCACTTCAAACATGGCCAAAGGAGAAGAGGAGTCACACTCCGTCAAGAATGTGGAAGTAGCCTGCTGAAATGTCTTATATTGCTATACATTGTTCTGAAACAGTGGGGGGGAAATCTATTCTTCTTGCAGGGAAGAAAGGGACAAGAACTTTTTAAAATACCATCTTAGGTTACATATTTTTTCAATACAGCTAAAATTATTCTTGATATGGATGGTATGGGTAGGCTGTGAAATCACCATCTATTCACAATCTGACAGGCAAATGAGGTGAGTGTACATAGTGACTTTTATATAACTATCTTACCTATATGTGAATTAATATAAATTCCATATTTCACATTCAAATAAAGGCCAGTGCACCTAATGAGTTCATCTGAAGCTGCAATAACTTTTCATTTCTCTTCTTTAAAAAGAAAAACAAAAAGAAATGCAGAAGATTACAGTATATTGAAATACATTTTTTTTACATGTACTAGTGTTAGAAGACACAAAGTTGCTGCTTCTCTAACATTTATAAAAGTTCAGACATGTTTTGCTCGTTTAGAGGCAGAGATGCTAAATAAATAAACAGTAACAAAAACATGGCCTTACTGCTGTTTAGCTCCCAATCCATACAGATCCAATACTGGAGCTTTTGCAATCTATTGAAAAGAATAAAAAGATCACTTTTAACCCAAAGCCATTCACCAACCCTAATACAGAGAAGCAGGAAGCTGCCTCTTTTAACACTGCTGTTCATTTATACTCTAACTATGACATAGGATTGCTGAAATGTAGGTAGTATTCAGGAATATCTTTATCTCCTTCCTTTTGTGGCTTAATAGGATTTTTCTGCCTTTCACCTCCCTTAGCATGTTCCAGAAATCTCACAGAACTGGGGAATCCTATAGAGATTTTCCTGGTTATGCAGTGCTCTGTCTTTCACACAGGGGAATGGAAACTCAGATTTAAAAAAAAAAAAAAAGGTAAGAAAGGAGGAAAGCATCACACATAGGATCTGAGCAAGTGTTGTGTTAAATGGTTTGACAGATATTTATTTAAGCCTTTCAAATTATAGCTCTGCTAAAATTAAAATAGAGGTTTGTAGTTTCTAAAATCACATTGCAAGTTGGGACAACAACTATAACAGCTTTTGGAATAGTTTTTGTTGCCCAGTAGTTAAATAATTTTGGAATAATTTTGGAATAAGGGCCTGTGCTGTGCTCCTGAATTGTTTTCTGAATCTCTATTGGCCATCTGAAGTATAATTCATACAAGTATGTTCACTTAACATTTAGAAAGGTCTTTTGGTCTTTTTAGTCAAAAAGAACCTTTCCGCGAAGAGTCTTTTGTTTTACTGTTTCTAGACACTTTAATTTTTAATTATTGTTTTGGTATGATAGTTGTATTTTTCTTTTGTACAATCTGTAGGAGGTCTGCAGCAGCGGAAAAACAAGGGAAAGGAATTCTAGTAAGTTTTGTTTGGGATGTGCAGTACATCTTACTGAACTGACATAACAAGAACATAATATTACAGCAGCAACCAAGTGCACTGAAACACAGTGCGTAGTGCCAGTCGGCTGTTGCAAGAGTTTCTAGAACATACAGCTCCCCACAGCAACCTCAAAGCCAAGTTCTAAGAAACAAGAGGGTATCTTGTAGCTTAGCAACATTTGACAGCTTTCTCCTCGTCTTTTCCACAGCAACCATACAAGCCTCTGCCTGGAAATTAAGAAGAGTTATTATCTCCCATAGCCCTTTCAGTGAACCAGCAGGTTACAGAGAGTGAGCTCAAGGATGCTTTGGATCTCCTAGCTGCCTCTGAGAAAATTAATCGAAGTGAAGAGATACCATCCATATCATTCTGCTACAAAAAAAGTTCCAGGGTGACTTAACAGGCCAGAACATCAACTTTCCCTCATGAACAACATCTGAACCTGCTGTACCTTTTCTTGTGGTATGAGATGCAGTAGAAGGGAGAGAAAGGGGAAG
>JAUBNY010000182.1:818704-853298 GCA_032275445.1 Crypturellus soui
CTTCTTATCCTTCCTTCTCTGGAAATGGTACCCAGAATTATTTGCTCCATCACCTTTCCAGGGAATTAGGGTGATTATAACCAGTCTCAGTCCTCCTTCTTGCCGTCCTTGAAGACACCAGACTCATTTTCTTCTTTCCAGTCCTCAAGATGCCCTTCCTATTGCCATGACCTTTCACAGAAAATCAGGGGTGGCTCTGTAGTGCTCACCTCTGTCATCTGTGTCAGCGCTTCTGGATGCATCCCATCAGATGCCATGGACTTGTGTACAACCAGTTTATTTAAATGTCCTTTTACATGATCCTCCTCTAGGGAGGGCAAGTCTTTTCTTCACATATTCCCTACAAGTCTCTTGACCTTGAGATTCCCAATAACGGCAAAGGCAAATAAAACATTGAATAATTTGGCCTTTTCTATGTCACTTGCCACAAGATCCCCTGTCCCATTCAACAACAGTACCCCTTTTTTTTTCCATGGTTTTCTTTTTGCCAGGAAGCCCTTCTAGCTGCCCTTCAGGTCCATCATCAGATTCAACTCGACATAGACTTTGGCTTTCCTAACTTCAAGTTGACACATTTGGACAGCATATCCTGTTCAAGTTACCTGACCATATCCTGAATTACTTGACCCTGCCTCCACCTGTTGTATATTCTCTTTTTAATGTCTGAGTTTTGTCAGGAGCTCCTTGTTCATCCATACAGACCTCCTGCTCCCTTTGCTTGACTTTTTGCATGGTTCAGGGTAGACCATTACTGAGCTTGGAAGAGGGGAAAATCCGTGAAAATAATTTTTAGTTACTTGTAAAACTGATCTTCCAGATAGTTAGTATTCAGTGTAGATCTCAGGGTATCTTTTTAAAAAAGAAAAAGAAATAATGGCTGTGGTATTTAATAACAGCACAATTATGCATATCTCTATTACCATAATTAATTAGCAGTTTAATAATATGAGACACAGCTAACCTTTCCACTTTCTTGAACACAGAAGTGCATAGATGGAAACAAGGTTAAGGTTATTCGTCATTCTCAACACCTTTTTAAGTCCATTCATTGAATCTCTGGTCAATTCTCTTTCCTAAGGTGAGCAGGAGCTAGGAAACATTTCTTCCTTATGGCATTTTCACCCCATAGGTGGTAAAAAGAGTATTTGCCAAACTTGTCTTGATTTTGTTTTGGTTTTGCTTTGAACTTGAAGTTTTCATTTACTTTACTGATTTATAGGAGTCCTTCGGACCTCTTAAAATCAAGCACAATTTGATTAATTTCTTTTAAGAAAAATGACATGCTTAGATGGATTTAAAGCCATTGACCATTAGATATTCTAATATCAGAGTTGAAAAAAAACCTTTTTAGAAACTTTCAGCATTTGTTAAAATGTTTTAAAACCATTTTTAAGTTACAATGGCAGCAGTTAACCAAAATTATTTCTGTGCAGCGTTTAATCACTTTGTCAAACAAGACTATAGCTGTGCTTCACCAAACAGGTAGCTGTAGTTCTAAAAAAGAGTTTTCATTCTGTTTGGAAAAATAAAGGTACATTTACTCATTTATGACTGACCCTTGTTCAGACGAGAGCAAGATAGATCCATCGTCAGTGCTAGCACATTGTCTTAAATACAGTGCTATCTACAAGGTTACCGATGCCACAGGGAGGATAGAAAAGTAACGACAAAGCCAAAATGTATTATTCTGCTCAGCAAAAGAAAGTTTACAAGTTCCTGTTTTCACTGAAGTTGATATTGCTTTGTTGTAAACAGCAGCAACAGTGGTATTTGGCTCTTAGCAAACACAACTGTTGTAAAGCGAGGGAGAAATCTAATCACTAGAGGCAAAGCCTTATGAACTAACCTTCAATTACTCAATCAGCTGTTTTAAGGACTATAGGGCTTTCCCTGCCCTTTCCAGTAAGGCACATTAGTAAATAGCCTCTATTAAACAAATACAGCTAAGATGTACTCCGACACTAACTGGATCTGGGTAATGAAAGAAAATGTAGCATAACATATGTACGAGGAGGTGCTCTCTGCATCTTAACAGTGTTTTAAAATGATCTGGTTCACCAGGATGTGTGTGTTTTTAAATGTCAGTGGTGAAAGAAAACTGATTAAGTGTAATGATGGAGTAAACAGGGGGCTGCCATGGATGGGTCTATAGTATAATAACAGATGGCACAGGTTAAACCTATTTATTAGCAGCCACTTGGCAAAGAGGCTGAAAAAGAGATAGAAGAGAGACGAACAGATAACAGGTGTAATATAATACTTGATATAATAGTTCTGTAGCTTTAAAACCAAAATATATTCCATCTTCCTCCTTCTCACATAAATTTCTCACAGCTTTCTGCAAGAAATTAAAAAAATCCTTTGTTCCCCAGTGGACTTTTTTATAAGTATGCAAAACATTTTCTCTGACATATTACTGCCCAGATGTTTTTCCACTCTTAGGAAAGAGGAAGTTTATTATTACTTAAGTGGAAAATTAAGATTCAGAAGTAATGCACAGCTGTCAAACTGGAAAGTCATGGAAAGCTAGTTTGGCATGGGAAATGTGTTAATTTGAAATAAGCAAAGTAAAATGGGCGGCTTAACTGGCAACCAAGTGCTTTCAAATCAGATACATTTCCTACCTCTTTGTTTATTCTTCTTCTTCACTGCAGTTCTTTAAGAACTTGAAAGTCTTTCTTTTACTTTATTCTTTTTTTTTTTATTATGTGAAGTTTATGAAGGGATGAAAATCTACTTTTAGTGTTTTAACTTTGTTTTTATCTTTAAAATTCTGATGGGCAATACAGAGGTCTGCAATAATTATAAATGATTATCCTATTATTGTTCCCTTAGAGCTCATTAAAATGGCAATGTATTGTTTCTTCAAAGGGACAAGGCTGCTAATGCCGGTGCTAATAGTATGAGCATCATCTCTCTCTCTCTCTCTCTTTTTTCACTCTCCCGTCTTCTTTCAAAGGTTTCAAGTTCATGGGGAAAAGGGGAGCTCTGGTCGCCATTAAATCAACTTCACCTCATATCCTTTCATAAGTGTGAAATTAACTCTGAGTGATACTGATTATAGCATCTGTATGCTGGCCTTGGTCAAACCTAATAACTATTTCATGCGATGTCGCACTCCATTATTGTTTCCAAGTAATGTGGCCTCTTTTTCTCTCAGCAGTCTTTGCAGGCAGTTCCTTGTTAATGAATAGGAAGAGCTGAAAAAAAACCTACAGAGTCTCAAATGACCTCTTTTGCATTGTAAAAAGATATGTGGATTGATAAATACACCAGGATGTGTTATTATCCATTATTCAGTTTTACAATTAGTGAACACCTGGCACAGGGAAAGTGAGATGGCTGTTTGCTTCCCATCAGTATTAATGCTGATTGCCAACAGGCACCAGAGAGCATACCAATTTCATCTTTTTAGAGAGGACAAAAATGTGAAACAAAATAATACCAAAATAAATTTCCCTTACATTAAGAGGTATAGATTTAAATGTTAACCTTCCAAAGGTTATGGATTACATGCCTTTTCTTAAAGTATCATTTATATGAGGATTATTTACGGAATTGAAATAAGACTAACAAGGATTGTGAAAGGTCAATCTATTTCAAG
Source organism: Crypturellus soui (assembly GCA_032275445.1). Taxonomy (NCBI): domain Eukaryota; kingdom Metazoa; phylum Chordata; class Aves; order Tinamiformes; family Tinamidae; genus Crypturellus; species Crypturellus soui. The sequence goes on from JAUBNY010000182.1 coordinate 822,309, forward strand.
TCTACAAAACAACAAGGAGATAGTGCAAAGAGGCCCAAAGCTGCAGTTGAGTATGGTCAGACAAAGAACATTTTGTTTTGTCTGGCTGCTATTACCTGGCAGAACTGAATTAGTGCTTGAATTAATCCAGTAGAGTTCAATTAATAGCCTTTTAAAAAACTTATTTGGTAAATCGCAGATATGAGAATTCAGTAATGTTTGATTGATTGCTGTTGGCTGTTGATTGGTTCGGATGTCTTTGGTCTCCAGATGTATCATTTGAATCTTTAAATTTTTAGTTACAGAGCTTCATAGACAGGTGTGGATACATAAGGCCTCTCAACCAACAATATGTTATCAAAAGAAAAGTTAAATTAAATTAACATGAATAAAGTACTAGGTTAAAACAGCCATTTGAACCCCAGGAAATTCAAAGACTACACCTCAAAGCAGCATAGCAAGTTAAAAAAAAAAATCAGTCTATTCCCTATAGAACAAAGAAAGATTCAAAATCAACATAATCTGCACAAAAGTGTGAGTTATTTTTCCTTCATGTGTGCCTGGGTGTGTTTTTTTCACCACTGGACAAATTTCTTGACAGTTAATATAAAAAATAAGAAGGCCTCCAGATACTATGTTTAACTAGATGATCAATAGAGTTACCAAGAAGAGTTAGCCAAGTAGAGTTATCAAAGCAATTAGCACACAGAGTGCTCTTTCAGAGAGGATGGGTAAAGAGGGGAGGAAGAAAAAGAAAGACATGATAAGAATATACTCTGTAAATACGAGAAAAAGTCACTGGGAGCACCACTCCAAAATATCCAACATATTGTATTCAGTAGGATTGCTTTAGACAGTAAGCATTTTATAAATGACAGTGTGAGAAGAACATAGGCTGGAGTTTTTCAACGCAAGTGGTAGACCTCTTCACAAGCTAAAATATTTTAGTTGAATTTATTTGGCCACTGCTGTGAAGCTAGACTGAGATTCTTGTTCTGAGTTTGCGGTTAAAGCATGATGGTCAGCAGAAACGGGACAAGGGAAACAGAAGCATCGATGCTATTCCATTTTATAAAATGCACCGCTTTTATACTACTGTCTCACAGGAGAGAGAATGGTTTCTTTCTTGCTTTTGTTTCCTGCTCAACATTACCTCTAGGATCTAGAGGATCCATAGAGCCCAGCAGCCAAACACTGCAATACTAGAAGAGATGTCATCACCTTTAGTGGTCTCAGTTCAAAACTCAGCATAAACAATTTCAAGATTAATCATTTGTTTGTTTATATTAAATAATTAAAATGTAATTTTAAAGCATTTTATCTAAAAAAGAATCAACTTAAGACTCTTAAAAAAAAAGTAAAGAATTCCCTGTAAAACACTCAAAACAGACTTTTAAACATAAAGTAGTAGCAGCTGTTATCTTTGACATGCATAGTTGATTTTGTTTCCAGCTTTAATGTTATTAAAAATAATTAATATAAAAGTGTGAATATTTATTAGCCATAAAATCACACCTCCCACTGACATCTCAAATGCATTCTCGGCTTCATGGCACTGATATCAGTATATAATTTCACGAGATAGCAAGTTTTCAATAAATCCTTTTTATAAAATTTGTTGTATAGATCAGCTGGAACTAACGCATGTTTAACAGTGTTTCAGGATTTAAAGGATACGGAAGAGTAGAGCACTTGTAGATACACATAGAATAACATCCCCAGCTCAGCTTAGGTCTTGGACAACTACTGTCCCTGTAACCTTTGTAAAAGTTTGTGTGGAAGAAGTTCATTGCAGTAACTCTAGGATAGGGAAACGATAGGAAAATGCTTCTGCTTTTATAGTGAAAACATATCCCCTCAGAAGGAAAAAGAGCTATGGGGATACAAAAAACGAACTTAATGAGAGGTTGTTCATGTGATCCAAGAAGTCAAAACAATACTAGCAAAGATTTATTTTTCATCAACATACAGATATTAAAAATAAATGTAGTCTCCAGATATTTGAAAGCTCATAGACTGGACAAATTTGCTATGGGCTGAGGTATAAGGTTGCTGATGTGGTTTTCCTAACTCTGAGCATGCTTGCTTGGTGCTGATAACAACTCTGAGCATGCTTGCTTGGTGCTGATAACCTTAGACCCATCTAAGAAAAGACAGAGAAAAATGATTGCTATGGACTATATCAGTCAACAAGCACAATGCTTGGGACATAGTTAAGTGAATGAATTTCTCCCTCTCATAAAGGCACCATTCTCCTAAAAGTGCCCAGAGTGACCTTCCTGAGCAAGTCAATAGACATCTATGCTATGTGAGGCTTGACAATCCTAGAAGTGCCAAGGAGCAAAGAAAAATGTTTCTTTTCCAGACTCTGTGAAACTAAATTATGCTGCCTCTTTACTGTCCTTAAACGGTATTCTGTTCCTTAAATATTATTCAAGTTCTACTTGTAGTCATATCTCACACGTATTACATTAGTGTTTGGACATTTATGTTAAGCCTCGGCGTGCACCTGGCTAGGCACCATATAAAAGCAAGACAGGCAGCTGCAGCTGAAGGTTGTTGCGTCTCCTTGCTGAAGCATGATTGTACTTAAAAATGATATTTGAAAGAGGAAAATTTGTAAAATTGTGCCACCCTAGCATTATTCTGAAAAAGAATAGCAGCAAAAAAAGCATACAAGTAAGACTCAGCATTTCTAAAATATGAATACTAAGCTTTCTAGAGTTCTTGTAAACATCTCACTAGAACAGCAGTAAAGGTTTACAGTAGCATAGTGCCTTTAAGTATATCTCAAAATAATTAATCTCCCTTTGGAGAATAATAAAAATAATTTTCCATCTATTTAAAGCATGTATAGGCTTCACTTTGACGCTTCAGTCACTATATAAAATCTATTAACCTTACTTCAACTATTACTTCATTAATATGGATAAGCATTTCTTGTTTCCTAAACACCATGTCTGTGTTTTAAAAAAAGGTTTTAATCTCCTAGTGTCATCTAATTGGATAAAAGTTGTTACCTTTACATGCTGAGATTCCCACGCTGCGGGAATCTTAAAACTTGAGGGTGATTAAGATAATCTTCAGTTAATTATGTTCAGCAATAATTCAAGTATAGTTAGTCTCTTCCATCTATCAATGCTGAATATGTGTAACAGCAAGAGATGGGATTGAGAGAAAAGTATAGCAGCTTCTCATCTGACTTGCTGTTTGACTTAGTGGAAACTTGTTAATAGCAGAGGTATGAACAGGTTTCACTTAAATAAGCGTGGGTGGAGATAGAGTCAGCTAGGAATTTGCTGGGGCATACAGATTGCCTAAGCAGAGGGGAAGGGACTAAAACAGGGCTGAATTGGGAAACAGAAGGCAATATGCACATCCTTTTTAGTAAAATAGACAGAAGAGTCTGAGCCAGTTCTGTGCTAGCAGGGAGCTAGCACTTTCTTTCCTACTTGCTCTGCTGGCTACAGCAATAACGAATTAAGGGATCATAGATAAAGATGGCCCTTTTAGTAATAAAAATGCCTGTGCTGTGAGAGAGGGAGGGAGAGAGGAAAAGAGAGAGAGAGAGAGAGAGAAAGGTGTGCTATACCATTTGCTTGCAAACAGAATAGTTGCTGAAGCTTTCTTGTCTGTCCATGATTTAAGATGCAGTTTCTGAGGACATCTAAAGGGATCCAGATCTCACTTGGCAGTTCAAGCATGTTTGAAATTGATCTTTTTAGCACCATGATAAGTAGATTGGGGGAGAGAGCAATGGCAGAGCAGAGGAATGTGAGGTATGTGACCATTCCAGTACAGAGTATTGAGTTCAACTGGGGCGAGCCACTCTCTTCTCCTGCTTCCAAGTGCTTTTCCATGTTGGCTTTTGGTGACGCAGTTGCTTGTTTTATAAAACAACGCTGCTGCCCAGGCCATCCCTTGCTGGTTAACGGGACAGGCAGGGTGCCCAAGCAAGTAACAGTGGTGCTCTCACAGCCACGCTACACGCCGGCTACGCTGGTAGCTATTCAGCCATGTAGACGCACCGAGCACGCACGCGGTCTGCGTCTGGTGACGGGTGCTGTGGCCGGCCGCTGCTTGAAGCAGGACCGACGCCTGCAGTCGCCCGGAGCGCTCGCAGCACCCGTGCAGGTGCCTCGCAGAGCAGCAGGCCCGAGGGCAAGGCGCTGCGGGGAGCGCGAGAGCGGCTCCGGCCTGGGAGCGCTGCACATTCCTCCTGCCCACAAAAGCAAAGAGGAGACGGGCCTCTTCCACCGCGCTGCTAACCGTCCGCAGACGACTCTTCACTTCACGGCACACTCACAAGTGGCTTACAAGGGAAGCACGTGTTTCCACCTGCAGAATTTCTTCTCTGTGAGAGATCTTCACTTTTCTGCCTATGACAAGCACTGCTTGCAGAGGTTTGCTAAATTCTTTAATTCTCTTAAATTTTCTCTGGGTCCTTACATTGTGAAATGGCTTTTTCCACCAAGGCTCAATGCTTTTCACCTTCTCAGCTGGGATCAAGAACTAGTTTATGTTTTGTTACCAGTCCAGTCTCATTTCTTTTTCCATTGCAGGTGTCTCTGATTGCATCGTGTTGCACAGACCACTCGCAAAAATTTACATGAATGCATTTTCTATTCCGTTATCCTTTTCTTTCCAGTTATTTCAGTGAAGCTTGAAAACTTGTGATTCTCTTTATTACCAGATCTGCATTATGGAGGGCTTTGCCTACTTCCATTAAAGCAAGTTAGGGATAGTCCACACATTAAGAAGATACTTAGACCTCTAAATTAGCTGTAGTCCAGAACACTGTATTCATGTGTGCTCCAGCAAACAGACTAAATTCAGAAAACACTGAAAACACTTATTCACTTTGTCAGGCTTTAAGATTGTGAAATAAAATGTTGTTTTTATTTATAATATCATCTCCATCTTGCCTACATTAGTTTTAAAAAAAAAGAGAGAGGAAAATGGAGCTTGTCCAACTCTGTTTTGAACAACAAAAAATTGCCAAATGTTACATACTACTTACAGATTAAGCAATATTATTTACCGCTAGGCCTTCGCATGCTTTGGTATGAGGTGTCTTTAGCAGGGAAAATCCATACAATATAGCTTGGAAAGAGTCTTGGATTTACAAGCCACTGTCATGACTTCCACAAGGATCCTTTTGTACTAAAGAAATATTTTAGTCAGGGTAAGAAATTTTAGTCACTAAAGTAGAAAAAGATTAGATTATCTAGATAATTCCAGCACTTCATCCTGGTGAAAAAGGAGGTGTATTGCAATGAGGTGGCTCAGAGCTATTATCCTTAAAATGCCTTTTGCTGAAACATTGTATAGGAAGTATAATTCCTTCTTCTGCTTACTTCCCTTGTCTATAGAATGATATGAAACAATTAAGAAAAACCTCATTAAAATGTTTGCTATAATTTAAGATTAGCCCAGTTTGGAAAACATTTGATTCTTTGTCTTGTATATAATGTTATGATTCATCTGTTTGCAATTCCTTCTTGTTTGTTTCAGAGTTGCTATAGCAATCCTCGCCTTTCAAGTACCAAGTAAATTGTTCTTTTTTTTTTTCTGATTAGGTAAACATCATGCTCCTATAGAAGGAAATACTGTGTTATTATGGATACTAACATTTCATGTGTTGTAGCTACTCTCCCTTTTTTTTCAGTTTAAGTTTATCCGTTAAGATTCTACTTTAAAATTCTTTTCTTATCATGTCTTCAAAAGACTTTCTCCCATAATGACATTCAAAAGATTTTCTCCTTAAAAAGGGAAAGGTAATCAAACTATAAATGTTAGTGTATTTCCTTTTTTAATAACTGCTTTGTAGTAGACTTATGCAAGCCAAGCATTTAACAACAAATGTTTGCTACATATACACCAGAATTTTGTCCTAGTGTCTCTCTGCAGATAGAATTACTTTCAGGCAGCTGAGCAACCACCAAAACAAAAAGAAATGCATTAGAAATTACAAGGCTTACAAATGGTTGGGTGTTTTTTTTTCCTGCTTGTAAAAGCAATGGCTTATCAGGACTGAAAATAAGTTTAAAGGGAAAAGGAGAACATATATCACATAAAGTGATATCACTGGAGTTTGTTAAGTTTTTATTTTTTTAGTATCATCAGATAATCCAGGTTGGATGGGACTTGTCATCCATGAATTCTACCTTCCCAGGGTTCAGCATTTATCGTTGAATTTTGTCTGGTTTCTGTCAAATCATTCCTCCTGCCTCCCTCGGTCCCTCTGGATGGCAGCTCTTATTGCAATCTCCCCTGGTTTGGAGTAATTTGCAGACTTGACAAGAGTGTCCTCCAACCCCTTATCCAGGTCACTGACAGAAATATTAAACACCCTGTAGCTGTTGCCTTTGATAACCCTTACAAATCTCAGCTTGCTTGGGCTTTCCTGACACCCTCTCTACATGCCTAGGCATTTTTTTTGAATTTGTACTTTGCAGCCTGATCCTCTTTCCCCATCCTGTATGCTGTCTTTTTGTGTTGTAGCTCTGCCATGAGTTTCTGGCTTCCTCAAGCCATCTCATGATTTCCTCAGTAGTGCGGTGGACCTCTTTTGTTTGTGGAGGATACTGTCTTTAAAGACTTGACAACATTCTTAAGCTCCTTTGTCCTTACAGCTGTCTCCCATGGGATCCCACGTAACAGTTTTTGCATAAGTCAAAATCTGATTTCCTAAAGCCCAGGGTCTTGTGCTCTGTTGCTCTCCTAACCCTCTCACTCAGGATGCTGAACTCCATGATTTCGTGGTTCCTACAGCCAGGGCTGCTTTTGATTATCAAATCCCAAACAAGTTCTTCCTTGTTAGCAAATTGAGGATCCACTCGTGTTCCAGCCCTTTTTGTCCATCAGTATCAGGAAGTCACCCTAACACTCCCCAGAAATCCTCTTGAGTGCTTAAACCCATCATTTTCCCCTTCCAGAAGTTAGGGAGGTAGAGAAGACTGGTCCCTGTGACACAGAGACTTCTCCATATTGTTCTTCCACTTCCTCGTGCTGATCAGCAGGGCTACAGCACACCCCTGTCGTGGTGCCAGCTCCACAGGGTGTTCCTCTGACCCTGACCCATAGGCTCTCACTGTCTGTCATCTGTTCCACATCCAACTGCCCTTTCACATCGAAGACAGCTTGCTGCTTCATCTCCTCATCCTAAAGCGCTTGTATGTATCCATCACAGTACTTCAGCTGCATGAGCTGTCCCAAAACCTCTGAATTCTAAACAATGTAGTTATGAGACTGTGTGTTGGACTTTTGTCCCTTCTGCTCATCTCTCAGGCTGCCTGTGTAAGCATGTATACACTTGAGGAAAGTTTCCTTCCATTTCTTTCAAACATTTCTAAGGTCTTTCTTGTTCCTCTCACTCTGCAGCAATGGATTTCCACTTTATCCAATATTTCCTCACTTAACTGTAGGTTGCAGTCTCCTCCCCCATCATTCCTAGCTTAAAGCTTTCGTCACAAAACTGGACAGCCTATTGACAAAGACGCTCTCACCTCGCTTTGTCAGGTAGATCCTATCTCTTCCCAGCAGTCTTCAATCCTTAAAGTTGGTCTTGTGGTCATAAAAATCAAATTTCTGTCAAGCCTATGATTTGTGCAGCTGGGCGTTGACACATGGGATCCATCAACTCCTCTACAAACCTTCCCTTTCACCAACTGCACCAAGCTGCGATGATGAGATACCAGCTGGGTGCCCATGCTTTGACCTGAGCTAAGCCAAAACTCTCAATATGCTCAGGGAGTTCTCGTATTGTTCATGCCCATGGCAGTAAGCAGCAGGTCAGGGGAATAGTCTGACAGCCAGACAAGCCTTGCTGATCTCTCCACAATGTCCTTGATCCAAGTCCTCGGTAAGCAATACACTTGCACACCAAGTCATATCAGCAGGGAGTCCGCACTGCTGCTCCTCACTGCTTCCTCACGGCATTCCTGCATGATTCAGGCTTGGCGGCTCTGATGCTTCTCCAGACGCAGCTTTCTGACCTTCTCCTGCTATAGGACATAGAGGCTTTCCTGCAGATGGAGATCTGCAGGCAGAGCTGGAGCTGTCCTATTAGCAGAATTAACAATCTTCCTGCCTTCTTCGTCGTGGTAGTCTATACTTGCCTCATAGCCAGCCACTGTGTCTGGCTACTTCTTTATGTGCAGCTGAAATTCGGTCTCTGCAAATAAGTGAGAATCACTTAGCTCCTTAGGTTTTTTTCTGCACAGCTCCTAGGTCAGCACATCTACCATTCAGGCAAGGACACTGCCTTTGCTTGCCCCAGCCCCATGGGGAGACACCAGGTACTGCCTGTGGCCCCACATCTGGGCAGCTTCTTCTCTACAGCTCTGAGCTGAGGCCTTTGAGGTGTTTTGCCTTCCATTGCTCCAAGTATCAAAGTGGGGGGACAGTCAGTTCCAAAAGTCAAAATATTAAAAAAAAAAAAAAAAAAAAAAAGATGCTTCTAGGATTCAATTACATTGCAGGCAAAGGCCATTCTGCATCTGGTCTGCCTCACCATGGAGACTTTTATAGACTCCTTTCCACAAATACAATATTCAATATCTCCATCATCTGCCCTCAAGTGCATGAGGCACAGCAGCCCGTTTCTGGGAGGCTGTGCTGTGTCTTCTTGCAGCAGCTCTTCATTCATAAGTTACCTGTTGCCCGCATGTTCCATTATTACAGTTTAAGTACCTAAACCCTTGCTGAGAATGATATCATATCAGAAGATCCTGACGCCATACTAGGCCTTATTTATTCTAATGATTTATATTGGGACTCAAGTGTTTACATTCCAACCACTGCAGTTTTGCATTCTTATTAGCTAATCTCTGGAGTCACAGAGCACCCAGTCCAAAGTCCAGCGCCTCATTCCACAGTCCCTTAAGTCTGCTGAGAGCTGGCTGATTTCTGGTGCAGAGAATTCTTAAATATCTCCCTGCAACAGGCACTGAACCTAAAATGAACCCCTTCCCCCCTAAAATTAAAAATCTAAAAAATATCTCCCTAGGCATCTATGACACTATACCATGTGGGTATTTCATTAGCACTGTACTTAATAGCAGTTACTCGAAGGTTCATACTTCCCCTAAAATGAAGCATTTTCACAGCTGTGGAAACTGAGTGATTTCTTATGCCAAAATTTAAAATTCCTACTAAAAAAAAAAAGTTAAATGAAAATTCTAAATTCTTTATATTTGCTGTCAACAGTAGTCAGGCCTTCAGAGTACAAGCTAACTGATTATTTTTTCTTTTAAGTGTATATCTTGTATGCTTCTTTTCTACCTAATCCCATTAAAGAATAATATGTTAAAAATGTCTGTGAGTCATTTTAAACTATGTGAAGTATTCCAGGCAGTGCCGATCTCACAAAGCGTAAGCAATTTTGAGTAGCCAGAGAACTTATACTGGGCCCATATTGCTAAAGTAATCCATAATAAGACCTTGAAGGACTAAATCTAATCTGTACCTGAATTCTTTTCAAAGACCTATCAAAAACTTCTACTGTTTAGTCATCAACAAAATTATTTACCTTCCTCTGAGTATAAGAATAGCTCACAAAACAATCCAGACACAGAACTTTTCTACAAAAGTGTGCTGACTCACTTGGTGTATTTATTTCCTAAGGATAGACTCACTGATCTGCTTCTAACTTTTTCCTCTGCATAAGCACGAGAGTGGAATGTCTGATCCCTGCTTTGTCAGGGACTTGATTTTCCTGAACTCTGTAGTGAAGAATTCAGCCAGAGAAAGATTTTACATTGGTTTTGAGCACAGTGTATTGAAGCACATAAAAAAAAAAAAAAAGCTATTGATTTTCTCTACTAGGTGTTATTGAAGACCGTGGTTGAGGTCTTTATGAAAAAAAAAGACAACCCTCCAAGAGATTGATATTAACAAAGAAGTGAATAATGGAATGTAATTACTCTCTTCTTTTTCTGATCCAAGAGAAGAAATGGCACATCTGTATATATGTATACAGATATACATACCTATATATTTGCAAGTTTTTACATAAAGATCTGCATTTATGCACTGACAAATGTGTTGGCAATCAAGCTAAGCCTCTATCTCTATTGAATGTGAATTTTAAGAGATCTAAGAACATGCTTCAAAGAACTATACTAGCACTAAGTTCTCTTTTTACCTACTTACCTAGTTCTGTGCCTTCAGCCAGCCCATAATAATCAGGTCCAGTATAACATATATGGCATGCTTTCACCCTGGTGTCAGTTATTTCAAATTAACTTTAAACTGTAGCCAACACTTCATCTATCTGCATTCATCAAATATGGATTATCTGCATTTCTCAAATATTTTTCAAAAAGCTTTCTTTAGTCATTGACAATATGGTAACCTATTTGGAGCTGCAGTTGCACTAGTTAGAGGGCAACAAACAATATTTCTCACCTGATGTTTGTGAACCAAATTTGGATATTGTGATACAATAAGCATCCTGAGATTTTTTTAAAAAGGCTGATTAAATAGTCAGCCCAAAAAACTTTTTCCTGTATTTCTGCAAGAAACAAAAACCAAACAAAAACCAGACAGACACATTCTCTGAACACAGTCTATGTCGCTTGCTCCACGACGAAGTAGGGACAGCCCAGGATGCATGCTCTATGTAAGCTTTTATTGATCAAGTAGGCACAGCACTTCAGACCCCACGCTCGCGCGTGCACATACGTGCGCAATTTCCTCCCCGCTGAGCCCGTCTTATATGCTCTTCATCCTCCTCATGGCTGCACGGTGATTCCTGATTTGCTGTTCCACTCAGTTCTTCTTCACTGACAACTTCCACATCTTCACGTCCTTTAAGTTGTTTATTTGCTGCAGTCTGTATCTTTCCAGATGGTTTCAAGGACATGGTAGCCTGAGAAAGTTTCGGCTCTCAGACCAGCTGAAGGCCAATTCTCAGTCCCCACAAGCCTATCTTTGGGAATCCTCTAAAGTATTTATGACAACCTACATCCATATGAGACTTGAGGTCTCCAGAAATGAGAATCTGTTTTTTTTTTTTTTTTCTTTTTCTCCCCAGAACAAGGTTTTGCTGTCTGTGAAGATAAATTTGGAAGTACATATGAATTCCTGTTATTGTTCCAGAACACTTTTATCTGAAAAAAGGAAATACTCACCTGAAAAAAAATCAATTCTATTCAGAAATCTGCACTATAAGATTTTTTTTTTTTTCTGATGGAGTCTGAAGCTCTTATAAATTCAACCTGGAAGCTATGACTTTGTTTTTTTTTTTCATCTGCAACTGAAATGTGAAGTTTGGTGGCCTCTATTGATTAAAGAGTTTGAATGGAACCCTCACTTCTCAGTTCTCCACTGCCAAGAACACAGTAACCTCCTGTAGTCATTGAAGTCCACACTTTTTGACATATGCTGTACACAATGATTGTATTAAAGTACTTATTTTGCAATTATGGAAGCATCTAACTTACCTTGCTAGACTTTCACATTTAAAATATATTATAGCATACAAAAAGGGATGTTGTGACATTTTGAAAATGATGTACTAGTTGTGTAATTGCTTTCAGCAAAAATTAAAAGCAGTTATGGAAGCCATGGTTGAATCGTATTAGATGATACTTTTCTATGGAATTGTGTGTAGGTACCTGAGATGTAGAACATTCATTTCATCTGTCTGCAGAACTTTTAAAACACGTTTTTGTAAAAATATCTCCTTTGTACAAGCTGAAACTTCTAAAACAGACTTACTGAGCGGTAGAGATTTTTTGACTGAAAAGGTTATTTCAGATGAGAAAGCATAAAATAATAATAATAAAGAGTATTTTATCTGGAATGGATATTTCAAGGCAATTTTATCTTTTATGAAATTTTATCATTTATGAAAATGGTTTAGAGGCTTTGTTTTTACTCCAGTGCAGAACAAAACCTTTAAAAGCTTGAATGCTAAAATTAGATTAAATTGTTATTTAGTTTAAAAATCAACAATAAAACTTTACAGTACAATTTTGCATTCCAGAGCATTACAAGCCTGAACTCAAATATCCATTCAGATAGTAGTACTAGAGCCTCTTCCGTCCAAAGATCTCAAGTGTAATTAATTAAGTCTTGTAATATTTCAATCATGAACATACCTGATATATTACAGAAAATGTAGACAGAGGTTAAATATTTTCCCACTGTCATATAGGTAGCCTGTTGTAGAAAGCACACTTCCTGACTTCCAGCCCTATAATCTAATCACAACAATTCTGTCAAGTTGTGGGAATTATTTACTGTCACTAAGCTACAATCCAAGATATTATTTTGCACAAAAGCAGAAGTCACCCTGTAGGTCTCAAAGGAGACAAATGTTAAAGAGAGAGTCAAGTTGTATTTATGAAGCGACTTACTAACTGTTGACAAGGAAAGCTCAAAATAATTTATATTCTTTTTCAAAAATTGAGCTATTTTAGTATTATGGTCATCAAGTGATGCATCTTTCATTTATTAGAGAACCCTGTTACATCTGAAATGTGGACTAATTATTGTAAAAGCATTAATCCATTTGTTAAGAACTCTTCAGTAATTAGGTAGTCTCTTTGTTACTACCACAGTAAGATTTACCTCACAGAATCATAATCTGCTTATTGATACAAATACCATCTCCTTTTAGTTAATTTTAGGAAAACATTTTAGAACTGCTCTAGCATGAAAGGGATAATAAATAATTTTTAGACTGAAAGTTGAAGTGGATTGATTAGGAGCAATTTTTTGTGTTTTACACAATAAAAAGATGAACTACATGGTTCGCAGAGCCAATTTGCAGAGCAACCTCTTCTCTCTAATTGCTGCTAGACTAATGTACAAGCACACTCCTAGGAAGTAGAGAAATCCATTTACCCAACCATGTCATTTAAATAGCAGACACAAGTAGTGGATTTTTCCATTACCTTTCATATTAGCCTAGCTACATTCCACCTGTGACCCTCATTTTAAGAGGGCAATGCTATTTTATACAATTTTGTAACTATAATACAGGTCCACTTCAAATTTTTTCAAAGTAGACTAAGGACATTTTTAAAAAAACATAATTAGGGACATAACCAATCTCACTAATTCCTGGTAATGTATTGAAAAAATAAATTATTTGCTAAAAGGTCTAATAAATCCCCATCTTCAGGAGTAGAAAAGAACTCTATTATTTCCTCTATTTCCTGTGGCACAAGAATCCTGTGACAGATCTCTTCTGACTACTCACTCTGAGGTTGCCTCGGCTACTATGAAATTTATTTTTTGAAAGCTTTTTCTTTTTGGTAACAGGAAATGGATGGACTTAAAGGGGTAGATCTTATTTAAATCAAGATAGGATTTTTAGCATGCTTCACATAAAAATAGATAACATATTGCAGCTAGAGAGAAAAAAAAGGTAGGCATACTTTTTGCTCCACCCATTACAGCAAGTTAGAGTATTCAGACTGACACTATTAAACATATGTTCCAAGCTTCCTATCTAAGAAGACTTTTCTCATTAATTGCAGTAGCTGCTTTGAAAATAAACACAGAAATAAAAACTTTCCTGGAGCAAAACTTCGTATTGTACAATGTTTCAAAGCTTTATTTAAATAAGAATATTTTAAAAACTAATTCCATAAATATTCTGAGAAATACCTAGGAAGAAACATAAACATGTTTGAAGAAAGAACTCTTTGTCATTTCAAAACAAAAGCCACTGATAGTACTTAAAGTGTTGAGTTACAGAGCACTTCCTAATAAATTAAATCACTTTTACAGTCTTTTTTTCAGGCGTCCTGACAAAAAGCAATAAATAATTGCAAGGTGTGGTTACACTCTTACTTTAATATATATTTTATGCTTTACTAAAATGAAATTAGAGAGTTGGTTCAGCAACAGTTGTTCTTCTTCTGCACTACACATAGCAGGTGAAGAAAAACATGGAAAAAAGGTTTTTTTTCAGCATAGCAGGATTCACACAGAGAAAATAGAAATGTCAGATTCATTTTTTAATGACATCGACATTACTCGTAGGACTTTAATACAGCTAACAATATTCTCATTGCTTAAATGCTCTGCTTTAAAGCATGATTAGATAAACCTGACTCTTCCTAAAAACTGCAGTAATTCAGTGTAAATGTTAATTATCTGATGCTTGTTTAAATACTGCTTTGCATGTATTATCTAGATCCCAGTATAACCAGGCCAATGTGGAAACATTTACCCTGTAATATTTACTCATTTTCAATCCTACCTGGGGTTATTTTAAAATAGGTCTAATACTGACTAGGTTGGGACAGTTGCAGAGGAGGGAAAGCTAACAGCTTGTTTATAGACTTCTGTATATATACACATACACTCAGTTTCTATATATACTGTGAGCTAAAAGCTTGTATATATGTATGTGTGTGCTTGTATGTATGTGTATGTGTGTGTATATGTATAATTTGTATATATATGTGTACATATAAATAAATACACACACTTTTTTTCTTAATAAAGACAATATGCTTTTAACATTTTATAAATAGTAACATAGATAAGGTACAATGTTTTTTAAAAGATTATTATCTTGAAAAGGAGTCATTAGTCATTAGTCAGCCTGCTGCAGGTGCTGGTAATCCTGGTACGGACGCAGGACTCACTGGAGGTCCAGATGAGCTGAGCTCGGTAACCCAGTCTTAGAAAGAGCACAACCTCTGCACGCCTCGGTCCCTGAGCAATTCCCAGAAATCCGGGAAGAGGTGACGACGGGCTGCAAGGCTGCTTCTGGGGAGGACTGTCCCTCCCGGCTTGCAGTGCGATTTGTGCGGCTGGCGGAGCACGTCTGCACAGGCTGCCACGGCCAACGTCGGCGACTTACCTGGAGCCGTGGCACCACCGTGTAGTAGGAAACGGGCACTTGGAGAAAATGGTTTGTTTAGCTTGCCTGCAAGCTCCTTCAAAAATTCCCCTCTCTGGTTCTTTCCTACCACCCTTCCAGCAAATCTAAGACGAAGTAAAAAAAGCCATCCTAAAATATATATTTACTGATTTCCCTCCCAAGTCTGTATAGAAGCATAATTTAGCTGTCTGTGATAACTTGATTTATATGAGCAAAACTTGGAAGGGAAGTAGACCAGCATACTTCTTAGTGCTAATGTACAAATCTTAAGCAAGAATAAAACTTTCCTTTAAAGAGACAAAAGAAATTCTGTCAGGCAAGTTTTCAGACATGATGCCATAGTACAGTTGTGTTCATACAAGCACCTTGCGCACTGAGTTTTAAAAACAAATTATTAAATAAGCAACATTTGCAAAATATAATGTATAGATTTTTAAGATCAGATTATAATAACCAGTTTGGCAGTACTGGAGAGTCAACAGCTCCATTGGACTGAGTAGCTCAAAAAAGTTTTCTGCTTGCACAAAGTGATCATTATCTTCTTTAGCACTTCTTGCTATCTATGGTACTGTTAAGAATTACCTAGATGAGGCAGTTTTACATCTGAGTAATATAAATAATAATACCCTCTATAAATAGAACTGAATAAGGAAAACTGCTTTAACTATTACAACTGGTAGATGCAAAATGGAGAGAGAGCAAACAGTGGGCAGCAGAGATCACACTTAGCTTTTATTAGAATAAAAACATACTTCTAGGTAAACTCACTGTTTTTTAAGGTATAGCTGCATCTGCCTCTGGAATTGCTTTAGGAATATGCAATGTGTTCCTGTTCTTAAACACTCTGCATTCTATAAATACCTTTTAGCTGCACATAATTTTACAGTCATAGAAAAACACATCTGAAGGGACTCCAGATTATTTAGCTCTACTCCCGAGGCCCAAACCACAACAACTATCCTCATATTACTCCTGACTGATGCTGTCTAGCCTGTTCCTAACCTCCCCAATTATGGAGCCACAATCTCCCCAGGCAGCTTTTTTGAGAGTAATACATTTAATGAGTTACTCCTAATGTCTGTGGCAATTTATGTTTTGTCCTACTGTAGATACAGAGCAAAGACTATCCTCTCTGCAACAGCCTGAAGCATATTTCAAGACTGACATGTTTCCCCATTCCTCCTTTAAGCTATCTTTTGGATAAAAAATAAAATATATGTTTTTCCACCTTTCCTCACAGGACACGTTTTCTTTGCTGACATTCTTGCTGCTTGTTGGACTTTCAGCATTTGGTTAACATTTTTCCCAAAGTGCAGTTCCTAAAACCAGACCTAGGTAACCTGCACAGATTTGGCAGTGCAGACCAGAGGAGAATTAGTTAATTCATCTTGCCAGTTAGACTCTTCTTTACACTTTCCTCACACCTGTTTTTTTCACAGTCACATGAGGCTGAGGTGCAGTCATCCTGTGATCTGCTACATACGATAAGTGCTCTCCGGAAAAACAGCTGCCTAACCAGTTACAGTCCACACTTCATTTGTGCAGTGGATTGTTCCTCCTCAGGTGTAATATCTTATACTTCTTTCTACTGAATTTCATTCTGTGTTTTTCTTTTTTTTTAAGCCATAAATCCAATTTGTCAAGATAATTTTGAATCAGAATTTAACTACTGAAGCATCATGCTAGATTCCTGCCACAGGCTAAACTGAGAGAAATTCTAGCAGAAGTGGTTGAGTAATTTCTCAGAATAAGATGATGGAAAAACACACTATTTTGCCCGGTGGCTTTAAGGATGTTCCGGAAGCACGAGTGCATAGCTCTGTGCTTGCAGGCGCTATGCCCTCAGCCTGGATACCTGTCCCTTTCTGCCGTAACATCAAGCTTCCTTTCTCCCGGCTGGGCATGTTTCACATGTCCCAGCTTTCATTTTCATCTCACCGTTCATGCTACGACTTTCTCACATCTATTCGATTTTATCACTTTAACTCTCCCGCCCTGCCACTCTGCACACTTTCACACAACCCAATTTCCTATCTTCTCTACTTAATCTTAGCTCTTGCCTTCCTCCTCTGCATCTACAGATTCCTATTCCTCTGTCCCAGTAACCAAAACCTCCAGAGGGTCCTCTGTCCTTGGACAACCCCTTTACAACCATAGACCTTTGCAAAAATGTGTTTTACAACATCTTTGATGCTTACACTTCACCCAGTCTGTCTCTCCCTTCCTGTTCGTTTACTGAAAACTCTGTCCTCCCACTGCAGCTGCGCATCTCTCCCTCCATAGAGGTCATGACTTCTACAGCCTGGAGGGCTTTAAGACTTACAAACAAATTTACATGGGAACATGAATGGTTTATGGCATTACTGGTACTTCTGTAAGTGACTGAAAGCATATTGTTTCTTTTAAACCAGACAGTATCCTGAATTAATCTATGTTGTATTAAAAACTCTTCTACTAGATAAAAAGGATAAGAATAAAAAAACCTCTACTAGAGGTGCAAGGTAGACCAACAAAGTATTTGTTCTGCAAATACAACTGTAACAAACCCTGAATGAAAGATTGTATCCAATCACTATATTTTTAGCCAACTTTTTTTACTGAAGAAGCTTCCTATTGCAACCGCATACATGCTGCTGCATGATACTGCTACTGCATGCTACCCTTGCAGCCATTTTCAGAATCAGAATACCGAATTACTTGTACAGTTGGTCTTACCTTATACAAGCTTCTTGCTTTTTGGTCATAAAACAAAGATTCATAAAAAACTTAAAGTGCTTGCCCCAATATTGCAACACCAACTAATATTTGTTTTTCTGTATATTAGTTTATTTTTTTTACAAATGGTTTTCCAAACACTGGAGGTCTGGAAAATCACTTTTTATGTTTACCATATCATTCATAGATTTGTAGTAATGTATTCTGAGAACTCATTAGGATAAATGGTTGGAATATTCTCATTTTAAGCAGAATACTTGTTAAGCAACTTAAAAATTTAATTAGAACTCCTTGCTGCATTTCATTATGAGGTTATTTCATAATTACTCAGCAGGATCTAGGTATTTACTAATGCAGAAGTGACAGTACATGATACTGCTGAATTATAACTGCACAGCTGGAGAAGATACTTAGAAAAATGAAGAACAGATAAATGCATCATTTAAAAAGCATCAGGGGAAAACTCAGCATTGAGTAGAATTGATTCTTCCCCCCTAGTTACTATCCACAGTTGTTAGCAATGCTGCAAAATTTGGCCTCGTAGTCTATTTTCTTATGGCTTAAGGAAACAACATAATAGAACCAGTCGATTCTTTGCAAATGCAACTTACGGGAATTGTAAGTAGAAGGAAGAGATCCGCCTAACCCACACAGAAATTGGGGAATTGTTACAATTGGGCCTGTACTCAGTGATATAAATTTAATACAGTTAATCAACACACAGGGGCAGAACCGAGTTCCAAAGACACTAAGATACACTATGGCTTTTTCTTGGGAGGGAAAAAAGAATTCCTAACACTATAAAGCTACAATTGTATTTTCCTGAGTAATAATTCTGTGCACTTCCCCTCTCCCTTCTTCCTCCTTCCCCCAGTTATGCCATGAAATGTGAAGTTATATCATTTGACTCTATTTTTAAAATATGGCAATATTTTGCTATCAGAGAGATTTAGATATCTTCGTATTGATATCTAAATTGTATCTATATTGTATTGATTTGTGCTCTCATTCTTAGACATACAGTCCAGATTTTTAAGCTGTCAGACTTAAGAATTTGAAGTTCAGTAGAATACTTAGGTGGAAATAATGCTTCATTTTGCCTTCATTTCTCCTTCAACAAGGAAAATCCCAACAAGAAGCACAATGTAGATACTAAATCCCCCTCAAATTAAGTCTTTTTTTTTTTAAATATTTTCTCTGACAATTTCAGTTGGTATAAATATTTATATTTTTGTCATCTCTTGCAGCTGAATTGGGGTTTCTACAGTTAACTATTCTTTTTCAGTGTCCCAAGCAGTTTAGAATTTCCCTTTCCCCTCCTTGTTTGTTTATTATTCTTTACTACTGCTAAAGTAGCCACCACTTCCTTCATGGAAGAAAAAAAGGGTATTATCTAAGAGTGTTCTTTTTTTCCATTGTTCTTTCAAGTGCTGAATTTGTTAGCTTCCTTTTCCTTTTCTTGCCTTTTATTTATTTATTTATTTAAGCCTCTTCCTGTATATTCATCCTACTTTCCTCCAGCTGGGTCCAAAAGATGTCTCTTGCTGTTCCTTGCCTGAACTGTGTCTGTGTAACTCACATGCTTTGAACCAGCAGCTCACGCAGCTCCACGACCTCCCCTGCTTCTCTCCTCCCGTGCCTCATGCGTAGACGCCTCACAGAAGTGAACGGGGCTAAAATCCAATCCAGGAATAGCAGCTAAAGTTATTTTTAACCCAGCAGTATTAGCGGTGATGTTACAATTTTGAACCCAGCACAAGCAAGTTGATGTGCAAGCTTGAAAAGGGGGCAAGAGAGGTCTAGTGGTTTCTTTCTGTGGCAAAGCTGGGCTATATTGAACTAAAACAGATGTGCAACTACTGCACAAAACAATCAGGTACTTTCTTCTTTTCACTCAGCCAACTTCTCACAAGGTCTTAAGGCATTTAGGAGCATGATTTGCCTTTATTTTTCCATTCTTAGCATAACTATACTGATTTATTGTCCTGGTACATACAGTACTTCATTCACTGGACTTAATAGGCAGAGACTTAACAGATGCAGGCAGAGAGGAATCTCATGAGGTTCAACAAGGACAACTGCAGGGTCCTGCACCTCGGGAGGAACAATCCCATGCACAGGTAGAGGCTGAGGGTGATTTGCTGGAGTGCAGCTCTGTAGAGAAGGTCCCAGGAGTTTTAGTAGACAACAGGGTGACCATGACCCAGCAATGTGCTCCTGTGGCCAGGAAGGCCAGTGATCTCCTGGGGTGCATGTGGTAGAGCATTGCCAGCAGTTGAGGTAGCTAGTTCTGACCCTCTGCCCAGGTAAAGCCACATCTGGGATGCTGTATCCAGTTTTGGGCTCCCCAGTATGAGAAGGACATGGAGCTACTTGAGAGAGTTCAGTGTAGGGCTATGAAGATGACCAGGGGACTGGAACATCTCTCCTGTGAGGAGGGGCTGCAGCAGCTGGGGCTGTTCAGCCTGGAGAGGAGAAGGCTGAGAGGGGATATCGTCAGTGTGTGCCAGTGTCTGAGGGATGCAAGGGCAGAATGCAGGCTGCCAGACTCTTTTCGTGGTGGCCAGCGATAGAAGAAGAGGCAATGGCCACAAACTGAAACATAGGAGGTTCCACCTGAATTTGAGGAAAAACATCCTGACTGTAAGGGTCAGAGAGCACTGGAACAGGCTGCCGGAGAAGCTGTGGAGTCTCCTTCCCTGGAGACACTCAATACCCACCTGGATGTGATCCTGTGCAATGTGCTTGTGTCCCTGCTTGAGCAGTGGGGTTGGACTAGATGATTACCAGAGGTCCCTTCCACCCCTAGTCATTCCATGATTCTGTGATGCTTATTTATTACACAGATTCTGGAAACTACAGCAGATTACCCAAATTTGGGCTTCTGTATACTGTTAATGCAATGTCCAGATTTTTCAGTCTGTCTGAATTGTATCATGAGTACTGTTCTTGCCCTGAATGTGTCCCCCATAAACAACAAACAAATTCAGACAAACAAATGAAAAGCCTCAGGCTAGTTCAGACATGGAAGCTTTTTACACACTTCTTCCTTAAAATGGACATGCAATTTTTTTTGTTTCTAAGAATATGCTGGATGGGGTACAGCAGCCTGAAAGTTTTGACATACAAAGTGTTTTGGTATTAGGAAAATATTAAACAGTATTCATTTTGGGTTAAAGTCTTGTGTGAATGGCTCCAACACAAATTTGCTATTAACCCTGAAGACAGCACTACTACAACACAGATACACAGTATCTATGAAGAACATCATCTCCTTGCCTAGATCAGCAATCTTAGTTTAAATATATTTTTCAATAAAAAAGTCAGCAAACAATGCTTAATATAGTGTTCTTCATGTGCTTTACTTTTCCCTCTGCTTTTTCAAAGAAGTGAAGAAATATCCTGTTTAAATACCCTTTA
The DNA here is from genome assembly GCA_032275445.1 of Crypturellus soui. Lineage (NCBI taxonomy): Eukaryota > Metazoa > Chordata > Aves > Tinamiformes > Tinamidae > Crypturellus > Crypturellus soui. Next base: position 843,274 of record JAUBNY010000182.1, read on the forward strand.
AGATATTCAGAGACTTACCAATCACACCTTCCTTTTCCACTCACAAATTCACCCACTCACCTCTCACTCTTACAAAATTAAGTCAGCAATAGATACACATACAACTCTCTAAAATTAGACTAAAACAAAATTCTAGCTGGCAACATCTTGATTTGCTTAGTTCCATCACAGAACACCTCTCCTGAATTTTGAAATCATTCCTGGTGGAATACAATATCAATAAACCCACTATATTTCTCAGGAAGATCTAAAGTGGTAAATTACACCAAAAACATGAGGTTTTATTTTTATATCAAAACTACTCGTTTTATAAAATTACAAGTTTTCATAAATAACGTTAAGATGTGCATTTAAAACAGTTGGTTAAGTTTATCAAAACACTGTGAAAAAGTACTTAAGGTTTTTCATATTGCACATTTTTGTATCTCTGCAGCTGATTTTTTTTTAAGAAAGCCTTCTTCTACAAAGAAGTGACAATACAGGCAGCAATAACAGCTTTCTCCTGCCTTCAAAACAGTGATTTTTCTAAGACCTGCATCAATATGTGAAATACATGCTGAAGCATATCACAGTCTCTGACACAAGCATAACGTACTATAAAAAGAATATTAAACATACAAAAAAGGAAAAAAAAAAAGTAATGTTTCATTTTGTACTTCTGCTACAGTCTACCACAAGTGATTAGTAGACTTGTATAGAAAGTTGATACTTAGCTGTGAGTATACACAATAATTTCATTTTGTTATTTTTGTTTGTGTAGTGAGAAGTTACCTTACTGATTATCAAGTTCATAATGGCTACTACTAAGATTCTAAATCCAGAAACTAATACCCAGTTGTGCTGTTTAAACAGCAAAAATAGAGACAAGTTACTGAATCAGGAGTATTAAATACAAGTGGCGAAGGAAACAGGGGGCCTAACTGGTATCACCTGACAAAGTCCAGAGCTGTTTCTGTGTAGTCATCTACCTTCACTAATACTCTGGACAGCACATTAAGTATTTTCTTAGAAATACTGATTATTTTAGATTGTTCTCTCCTGTTTTACTTTGGGTAGGATCGAAACCCATGTTCTAGTATTAGAAAATAAAGTTACAATAAAAGCTAACATTTATTAAAAGTAAATCACATCACATCAAACTAATTTCCATTTACAATAAGCAACACATCTGCTTTTCTCCTATTTTGGCTTTACCTGCTCTATCACATATGATCTCATCACATTATTTTAACAAGTTGATACCTGTTGGCTGAACCTTTATATCTGACCGTGTATGTTGCTAGTGACGTGTGAATAAGATTTTACCTCTTTCAGTGTTCTTAAATACTTTAATAAACATTTTAATAGGTATAACATTACTATGTTTATACAACCACTGAACATTTTATCTTGTCATCTTGTCATCATTATTTTTCATCAATTTTTAATTGATTATTTAATCAATTTTGATACCAAGGAAGAAACAATCTGTAAGTAAAAGGATCTGTGTTTTCATCAAATCTATCCATAGAGAGATTTTTTGTACTGGTGTTAAATAATTAGGCCATTGTTTACACTTTCTACTTGTGTCAGTGCATTTCCTATTTTGTAGAAACTGCATGAGGGCAACTGGACAAACAGCTGCTATTAGGGGTAAATTATCTTAGTAAATGCTTAGGTAGCCAGCAGTGCAGGGGTGATACGTTTTCCTTTACAATAAATGCCAGATTTACAGGCTAATAGATATAATACTTGCCTTTTTACATACAGTACTGGCTTGTTAAATGATGATTACACTGTAATTATAAATATTAAACTGTTTTATACACAGAAAAGTCATTTGTGAGCACTTAGTTTGTAATTACAGTCATTACCTAAATGCTATTAGTAAAATTGAATACTTCCTTTGAATTACCATAAAATTAGACTTTCACATCAGATTTTTTGTACATATGCTTACTTTCAACTTACTTTTTTTGTGTTTTTTAATTCAAAAGAATGCTTTGCAAGGGTTATGAATCTACCAGTACTTCCAAGAGTAAATCAGACTACATCTGCTAGAATTAATGCTACCATTTCCTCATACTTTGTCCTGTAATTATTATCAATATCACTAAAGAAAACCTTTGACTCTTTACATAGAAATAATAATAATTATTCTCTATATTCTCTTTCAAGGACAAATTGTAAAACCACCAAAATTATATGCAAATGTGAAGAAGTTGTTCTAACATTGAGAGATGATCCAGTTAACCAGCTAGGCTCTCTGCACAGTCAGTATGAAAACACGTGTCTTTAAAAGAAGGCTGAATTGCTGAGCAGGAGGATGCCAATACTAGCAAGAAATGTTAAATATGCAATGTTTCCAAGTTTTCACCTTCCTCTACACATAAGGTGTGTAATTTAGCCGAAAATTAAATGCCTTCAGCCACACAGATTCTAATACTGCTCTTGGAGCTGTTACAGAACCAAGGAAGGCTTCCTTTTCTTTGTCTCAGTGGCCCTATGGTGAGATGTTCCTCAAAAATAGGAGATACCCTTGCTTGCCCTGAAAGGCCTCATATCTCTAGCTCATACATTCTAAGGATGTCTCGACTGTTCATCCGGCCAGAGTGCAGTCCCAAAGCAGATAACATGTGTCTTACTCTTATTCATTTTCAGATTTTTCTTTTCCCTTTTTATTTTGGAAATTGAGAGTTTTGACCTTGAGAATAGTGTAAAAATTAGATATAATATTTATTTGCTACAAAAAATAGGCTATATATTGCCATTGCTTTTTAGGCAGTATTTTTCAGTGAAACAGTATTTTCTTCCCTCATTCTGAAACACTATAGCACAGTAAAAGGTACTGCAAAGCTAATATTAAGTGACTTGTATTACAATGCAAAACCTATGATAAAGTTCTTCTCCTAAATAACTTACAAATAAATTGACAAATAACAAAAGGCACAAATGATCCATGAGCCAACGAGAAGATTTCTCTGTGGGACCTTCAAAAAAGAAAGAAATGAAGAAGGAAAGTTGAGGGCAGTCTAGACTGCAGTGACCATGAGTCGCAGAGTTTAAAATTTTAGGGGAAGATAAATAATGAAATCACAATCACTGACCTTCAGAATAGACTGCAGCGTATTTAGGAGATCTGCTTGGTCTAATGAGAGATAACTCCAAAGGGCGATTGGGAACAGGCAGCATGACTTCACCAAGGGCAAATCATGCCTGAGCAATCTGATTATCTTCTACTACACTGAGATTACTGGCTCTGTGGATAAAGTGAATGCAAGATAGAACCCCCCAAACTGGGGGAGCTGCCAAACACTAGAGGACCCAGACCTTAGGACACTGGAAAGAGACTGGCCCAAAGCTCATCAGGTTAAACAAAGGCAAACGCAAAAGCCTTTATCTGGGCAGGAATAATCTCTCACAATAGGGTAGGCTGGGGGAGAGAGAGTTAGAAAACAGCTTTAGAGAGCAACACCCATGTGCCTTGAAGGACAGGCTGAACACGAGTTTTTAGAGTGCCACTGCAGCAAAGACAACACAGCAGGCTGTCCTGGAGGAGCAGCAAACCAGCTGGCATCCTTTAGCCCCCTTCAGCCCCATGCAGCACTCGTGAGACAGCACGCAGAGCACTGGGTGCAGATTCAGGCTCCTTAATACAAGAAAGTCAGGGAAACCATGGAACAGGTCCAGGAGATGGCTGCCAGAGTTCTCAGGGGGCTGAAACACGTGAGAGAGAAAATTAGGTCTGTTCAGCCTTGGAAAGAGGCTAAGAAGCAGGAACAGAACAGATTTGGACAGAACATGCTGCTATTCAGCACTGTTAAAATGCCTATACAAGAAGAAATTTTCTAAAAAAACTTTTATCTCTTACTTCAGATTGAAAAAAGAATTTCAGTGTCAGACTGACCTTAGCCTCCAGTTTGCCGTCATTACTCTAGCACTCTGTTTCTTCTAGGACTATAACACAGAGAATTGGATCTGAAATTAATATTTACTTTTTAAAGTTGGTTTTGCCCTTTCTTCCCTGATAAATACATTTAAGTTTGCTTGATAACAGATAACCCCTGAATACTTCACAGCATGTCACTCTTCTCTCCCTGCAGGGAAAAGCTATTAATATTTTATTACTTCTAAGCACATTCCATTCTCTACTTACTTTCAGACTATACCTGAAGAAGAATTTTCACAAAAGCATCAAATTAATATGAAGTCACTGTAACACTTTCAGACTGGACACCCTTTGGGAAGTCCTTCATCCTTTAATATTCTTACCTGGTATTTTAAGCTGATATTATTACAATTAGCTGTTGTTTCCTTAGAGCGCTGCCTTTATGCAACAAGAAAGAAGCTGCCAGGTTTTAAACACAGACATTGCTGTGGTCAAATCGTTATCTAGCAGGATTAGCTGAGTCCTCAAGCTGTTCTCTACAACCTTATTTATTTGGAATCCTGCCACATTCCTCAGTCCAGCCGCAGCCTTGCTCCATAGTCTGCCAGGGAATACCCTTGGTGGAAGTAGAGCACAGCTAAATTTCTTACAGATTATTCTTCCTTCTACTCCCTTCTCTGCCTTAGTAATGGAGATTTAAAATGAGATCTTCCAATGCAAATAACTGGCAGAGCCAAAGCCACGGCATTGCTTTCATCTTCCGTAACAGTGAAAAAAGGCAGCAAGAGGAAATTCTAATAATCTCTATTAATAACATCCAAGACTTCATGTGACTACATTGTAGGTTTCATACTCCAGAAGTGAGTGAGGCAAAAGAGATCAGTAACAAAAGAATGCAGAATGCACATTTTCCACAAATGTCAAAACATTCCTGAAGAACACAGCTTCTGAATTTGGAGAAAAACTGCAAATGTGTAGTTCTATTTGACAGATAAAAAAAAAAAAAAAAAAGGAAGAAAAAGTGGATGTGTGAAATAGCACAATGAAGGGAAGAGAAGGGAAGAGCAAGGACTGCTTTCTGCTAGAGGACCGGGGGTGCCACGGCAATTGGCTTCATCATCTTGTACCAGAATTCTGTGGCCCTTTCTAGCAGAAACACAGTCACACCTTTATTCCTGATCTGTTCTGGAGTGTTACTGCATGTTCCCTGAATTTGGTCCATGGTAAGAACTCTCGATTATTTGAAAAATTGAGAGGTACCTGGCACATAGAGTCAATGTACATACATGGAGAGCAAAACTGTTGGAGTAGTAACACAGATGGTGGTTTTGAGAGCTGACTGGGCTAGGCAGAAACCAAAGAATACAGATTGGTATACAGAATCACAAATAGCTTTTCCTACTTGACATGCTGCCATTAACTGAGCAAGTGTTCTCAAAATCATTTCCTCTCCTTCTTCCTCATGTCTGAAAGTTACAAAACCGTGTAATATTTCTCCCTATTTCTGTAGGCCTAAATATGGACAAGGAATCATTACATGCTAGAAGATGACACTGGAGTATTTACTGTGCAAAGTCAAGTGCTGAACAGATCCGCGGCACCAAGAATGATGCTGCTTGTGCCTGAGAACAGGCACAGCAGCAGCCTTCCAGGAAGAACACTCTGAACAGGAAGACGAGGACAGTGAGGGGGATGGGGAAGGAAAAGTCAGGAAAACAACACAGTGCCTATAAGGCAATGGACAGCGAAGCATGTTAGCAGAGATGATTAACCCTTAATATGGATTCAAAAAAGAGGAGCAAGTGTTACTTGATGAGCTGAGATAAAAGTAACACTTATTCCGTTTAAATGGTTTGCACGACATCACTCTTGATTCACACAATCAGAATAAAAAACACGGACTATTAATCCAGCTGAATCTTTAACATGCCTCAACCCTTTTCAGGGTGAACCCAAAACTTTGAAGGAAATTATTATTATTATTATTATGATATTGTAGATGGAATTAGCTTAAAGGTGTTTCCATAAAACTGCACTAGATGTTTATCATTACCTGCATTTCCTATTGAATGGATTACGTGAGATGAATCTTGGTCAGTTCCCTACTTTTTTTTTAATCCAAGATCCAGGTTTTGCAAGGGAAAAAAAAGCCTTTCCTGTTGTAGTTCTAAGTGATGCACCATCCCCAACAGCTTCTAAGAAAATAACAGCCCGAAGATGACTCTGCGGCTCATGGTTTGCTCAAGTCCTCTTCAGAGCAGAGAGGGAAGCAGGAAATGAGGAAGCAAAAGGAACTTCTTAAGTGTATGAAATAAAGCCTAAAAAGGAAAGCTTTTCTGCCCAGCATCCCAACATTTTTACCTTATTTAAGTAATATCTACTTTTTTCCTAAATCACATGGAGTCTCAAGGGATGTCTCCTTTTGTGAGGCTACGATGAGACTGACAGAGGAGGAAGGTTGTAGCAAAAATCTCTTACAGCAGTTTCCAAGGTCTAGCAGCCATTACTTTACTTAGGGAAGGAAGAGACCGCTGGTCCAATTGGAAAATCCCGCTTTTAGCTACCAATTTTACATTCTTAGCATGTTGTATCAAAATTGCACAGAGTTCTCTTGCCATTCATGCTCTACCCCAGACAGGATTCCTTCGAAAGGAAATTCCATGAAAAAAGATCATTGAAATTTTGGTTTTATAAAATGGTTTTATAAAAAACACATTCTAAAAATAAAACATAATAATGAAAGAAACTTAAGACCAACACAGATATAAAGTACAACATATCTGACACAATATCAAGTATGCAACTATGCTGAGATCAGATTAGTAAATACTATAAAAGTTAATTACTAAACTTGGCTGCAGATTCTAAACTATTAGCAATTATTAGCATTAACAAGAAAAAAGATATTCTCCATGCTATAACCATTCTTTCTTTTAATAAATGGTTATTTAAAATATTTGAGTTTTTTTAAAAAAAACAAGTACATACATTTTTATCCCACTTGAGTATATAGTGATTTTTCACACCTGAGTATTTAGAGTAAGGTGTCCTTTGACTTCAGGTTCTTGAACAATAAACATGCGTATGTATTTTCAAGCTGGCCTCATCAGAAGTAACTTTGCATCTAAACAAAATTCTCTGTTTAATCACTTCCCTGTGAAAAAAAGACTGGCAGTCTCCAAATAACTACCTTTTAAAAATCAGGTCAGTATTCAACTTTTTAAGTGCAAGAATGAGCTAATCTCTTCCATATCCATTTTCTGTCAAAATCTGCCGCTTCTGATCACCAGTCAAGAAATGGAAGATTTTGCAGAATGAAAGTGATTCAAGAATTTCTTAAGTCCAACATGTCTGAAGTTTATTTAAACACGGTCACTATAAAAAAATAAAATGCTAAATTCCTGCCCTCCACCCCATCATCTCATTCTCACATTTGCAATATTTTTCTCATATCACTGAACTTTGACTTACAACAGTCTCCTGGGGGAAATCTTGACTGAAATGTTCCTAATCCATGTTCTACACGTTTTCACACATCATTTACATAAACGTTTCTTCAGTTGTTCTAGATGCCTTGTATCAGCATCCTGTAGAACTAATACAGTGGCTTTAGACTGAAAAGGGTTGAACTCTATAGTCATCAAACAACAGAGATCTATTAGCTGTTTTTGACATTTTTCTAAACCATCCTTGAGCTTTGAATGTGATGCAGGATCTTTTTTCAACACATTCATTTCAGCTACCGAAAATCCAATCAAACTCCTGAGAATATCATCAGCAAAATCTACTTCTAGAAAAGCTGAACCATCAGAAATTTTTGCCTTTATACCCCAGGACCCATTGCTACTTGTGAGCTTTCCAGTAAGAGTTACAATAAAACATTTGGCTTTCAGAATTGTAACAGTTTCTGGCTTTTTAGCAAGGAGAACAGAAATGTAGGTGAAAGGTGGAGAACACAAATCAAGATCAGGCACCTCTTCTGCTTTGTGGGTAAGCGTTTGTATATCATGCTGCTGCTGAACTGTCTCTTTCTCTGTTCCTGAGGAACGCACTGGCTCACTGTTGAGCAGCCTTCTGTCAGAAGTGTCCTGGGATTTTTGTCTGCTCTCAGCTACATCCATATTACTGAACTTTTCTTTGTGAGTACTGTCCAAGGAGAAATCTGCACAACTGTTGGTCTGATGTACACTACTATACTGCAAAGAACTACCTGTCCTATTTTCATCTCTAGGAGATGTTCTCCAAGATTTTTCATTGCTGATAGTTCCTACACGTTTCTCTCTCTCATTCTTGTCATCTGTTTCATAAGTACCATTGCAAGGTGACTCACATGAGCTCCTAGACATATGTGGAAGTCTCTCAGTTACTAAACCCATGTTTCTGACCTCTGGTGGTACTTCTTCCAACTCTCTTTGGATCTCTTCTTCCAGGAGCAAGTCATCTTCCAAAGGAAAGTCATTTAAAAAGCCATCAGCATATTCTACAGGATCTGAAATCTGTTCATCTGAATGAGCAAAAGGACTTTCAAATTCTTCTTGCAAAACATTTCCATTGTGTGAACCTGAGGCTGTGCTAAAATTATTGAAATTATTGCTCCTGCTGTAATACCCACTCTCTAAATGTGTTTCGTTGTTTAAAGTAAAGTCATTGTTTTCTTCTAGACTGGCTAACAGCTCTTCATCTGAAGGGCCCAGAGCTTGGCCTAATTCGTCCACAGGCCTTGGAACAACTTGTTCGTGATCAGTTCGTCCGACAGGATTAGGATTCTCTGCTTCTCCAATTAATCTAGCAAGGACTCTTTCCTGACTATACTCCTCTAGAAGAGCATCCACTTCTCCTCCCAGCAATCTTACGTTTTCTGGTTTAAGTAAAAGGACTCCAAGACGATATGCAACTTTACCCTGGACAGTGATTTTTGTCCCTGGAGGAAGATTACTATGGAGGGCAGGAACTGGTTGATATTCCATGCCCTGAATTTGATGTACTCCATCAGTCAGCTGCAGCATCAGCATTCGAGTGGGCTTTGCTTCCCAGGGTTTTTGGGAGGCCTGAGTATTGGCTGTTACTTCTTCATTTACAGTACTTTTTCCTCTTAGCTTCTGCAATTGGGAATACGCTGGCTGGCTAACATCAACTAAAGAATCAATCTGTATTGAGAAGAAGCCAGACAATTCTCCCTTGGGGTCATCCAAGATGCAACCAGGCAAAATGGGGTGCTCCAAATCTCTAAGATCGGTAAGAAGCCATTGTTCAAACACCTGTTTGTTAATCTGAGCTTGACTTAAATTATTACCACTATTTTCTTCCTGGATCCAATTAATACATGCTTCCAGCCATGTCAAAGGAACTTTAATATGCCATGCAGATGAAAGCCAGGTTTCCACTCTTGCTGCAATGTTTGATGTAGTCATTTTCTTTTAAGTTAAAAGAATAAAAAGTGAATTCCCTAGAAGAAAATCAAAAAAGGTAAGTTTTACTCTTTCATCAATTGCTAAAGTTCTGACATGTCTCTCACTGGCGTTATAAAGACATTTGCTCGCAATTCACTTCAGCCATTCTAAGTGTGACAATGTTGAAACGGTCCCACAGACCTGGAATGCTAAAAATAAACACACGTTTCCAACATTTAAGCAAGTAAATTCTATCCGATACAAACTGATTACATGGTTTTCTTATTGCAGAGTATCAAGGACACTTCTACAGGCAGCCCTCCCTAATGGCTTCATCTCTTCCGCTGATTTAACTGGAAGTGTACAGGACAAATAAATTCGATGATTTGATGTGGTTGGAAAGAGAGACAACAAACAAAAGATCTTCTCTTGACTGTGAGTGGGTTTGTACCTGGGGATGCTCCTGTGAACAACTCGTACTTTAGAAATTGACCTTGTAAGCTACTTTCTCATTATCAGTCATGTGAACAGAAACTGGAGGTCCCATTTACAATCGGGTTCCAAAAGGGAAAAAAAAAAAAAAAAAAAAAAAGAGGCGTTTCGGAAACACGAGGCTTGCGTGTTTCCACTAAAACCTGCAGGCAAAACTGAGTCTCCCTAAAGCTCTCCCGCACTCCCACGCGGCTCTCCAGGAGCTGAAAGGAGAACGGGCGGGACACGCAGGGGCGCGCGCGCGTCCCCGCCCGCGCCCGCGCCCGCGCCCGCAC
>JAUBNY010000182.1:858848-870796 GCA_032275445.1 Crypturellus soui
CTCTGGGAAAGGTAATTTTTTATTAAAAAACAAGCAAAAAAAAAAAAAAAAAAAAAGGAAATTCACCCAGCCTGTGGAATCTCATGAGATACTTATTTGAAGTCATAGTCCAGATGTGAGATTGTTTTAACATAGGCAGAATTGTCTAGCGACTTAAATTTGGAATTGAAATAATAAGATACAAAAGTGAATATATTTATCTCTTACCTGTGTTCAGTAACAAGTGCTATTTTGACCCTTTTCCATTTACTTTTTTTTTAATGTTTATCATTAATACAAGCCTTTTATAAGCAAAATCCTCCCTTTCCCCTGGCAGAGTACATTGCAGGAGGTCATGCAGAAATAAACATATCATTTTTAGAATTCAGATACATAGGTTGTGCTGTGTTAGCATAACATAACTTCTGAAAACTGTTTTTCCAGAATGCTGGAGCAGTGATTGGCAAAGGTGGCAAAAATATTAAGGCACTTCGTACAGACGTGAGTATATATGAGTTTGAACTAATTTAACACCAATTCTTTCAGAGCACTACGTTGAAAATTTGATTGCGTGCATTTCTAGAAGTTGAGGAATTTGACTCTAGACATCAGTAGTCTAGTTACAAGTCAATTTTGAATGACTGTTAGAGCAGATAACTCAGTTTTTTCAGTCTGTATTGTAATTAAAACCCAGATTGAGTCATGTGGGAGCAGAGGTTTATATTAAACCTCTTTGCTTTCTAAAGGGGTTCCACTAAATTACACACTTCAATTGAGTTAACATCTTAATTAGAAATATTGACAAAGCCAAAAATGCTCAATTGTATCATTTCACATATGTACGAATCAATTATAGTACTGCTGAAAGCATTGCAGGTGGCTGGCTTAAACCATTGATAGAGAAATTCTTTAACTTCCTTGAAAAAACAAACTACTGTCCATCTGTTCTTTCATCAATGACTTATGCATGAAGCATCAAAAAATTATGTTAAGGTTGCGTGATTTAAACATGGATGTAGAAGACTAAAGAAACATTTCACTCTATTACTTGGAAGCATTTTTAAATGGTCATTACTTATTTATCTCTTCACATTTTATAGTGGGTTGACTCTTGTGATTAGACACATGTTCAGCGTTAATGTTATGTACTTATAAAACTTGGCAGTGCTTCTTAAATTCCATTTGTTTACACTCCTGTACTTAACATCAGCTATGATTTCAGCAATTTTTCAATACTCTGTTCAACACAATATTTGGTAATATATCATTACACATCAGTTCTAACTAAGGTCCTAAACTGTAGCAACTAGAATTGAGGATTGAGTTGAAACGGTCAGGAATCCTACATACGCTCACTTACTTCTGGCAGCTAGCATTTTTTGTCTTTTTTCTTTTTTTTTTTTAAGTAAATAAATCACCTAAGTCCAGATATTTCAGACTGGTCTGGAACTTTCCCAATTTGCCCAAGGTTTTTGTCATACAGACCTTGATAGGTTTTGTGTCTACCCTCATGAGCCAGCCTGCTACTGAAACATCATATGCTAAAAATAAAAAAAATAGTTTAGTCAGATCAAGTAACTCACTTAAGGTCCATACTGTTAAGCCACAGTCAATGTAGCAATCCGTTATTGTATTAGTCTTCAGAACAACTTAAGCTTGTTTCATTAATTGAGAGTAATGAGTATAGTTTGTATTAAATTTAAATTTATTGCTTTTCCCCCTTTTCCCTCTCCTTGTTTTTTTGGCCATATATCTCCGTTGCCCATGTACTGGATCGACTTGCCCCTGCGTTGCCCACCATGACGTTGGCCCATCCGCCCCTGAACGCCCATGTGAAAACCCTGGTTGGCTATGCCCAAAAATGTGCTCGTTGCCAAACGGGTACCATACTTGACAACTTCCGATTGAATGCCCATGCCCAATGCCAACATCCACGAACGCCAATGACCAATGCAGTACAATGCCAGTGTTTCAGTCCCAGACAGCAGTGGCCCCGAGCGGTATGTCCCAACAGTTTATGCCTCACTGCCTGATTAGAAAGAGAGAAATGTATTTATTACCTGCCTTTTATATAATTAAATAGTATCCCCTTATAGACGGTGTATTGTTTTTTCAAGTTTTCTGTCTTATTTTCCCCATTAAGTCTTTTTGTCACTGAACTTTTACGTGAGTTGCCCACCCGAACAATCCACTAATTTTATTTCAATGGAAGGAGCACAGCTTCAAGTGTTGCATATTCGCTGCATTGTAAATCAAATTGTTTCAAAATAGTCTCTCGCTCTGTCTTTGTGGCCCACCTTGCTCCCCCCAACATTGCCTGTTCATAATTATTTCTGATGAAATGCTAACTCTCTGGTTCACTTTCTTCACTTCTCAGTTGTGTTGTTTTTTTTTTTTTTTTTTTTTTTTTTTTATGTCTTGCATTTGTATTTGTTTTCTTGCGGAGCCCATTAGTAATCTAATTTCTAACTGGTCTCATAACTTTACTTCAGATATAATGTTCACCACTTGCATATCCCCACTTTTTCTACGAGAAGGTGTGCCAGTTTTACCAATGTAATAGCGAGGGTATCCTAAATTAGTGGTGGCGGGGAACATGAATATTCACTTCTACTTTCAGTTCTGCGTCAATTCTTGCCCACTTAATCTGAGCCCTTCCAAAGCCCATTCTCTCTTTCTCTCTCTCTCTCTCTCTCTCTGCAAGACCTACCTAATCTTAAAATTATCATGCATATATACTGGGCATAAACAAAGATGCATGTGTTGTAAATTCGGTTAACAGGTTTACTTTAAATGGGGAATAATTGTAAATTCTTCTGTGTAGTAAATCTCATTAGGATTTTGTGCATAATTTTGAACACAAAACTTACTTTCACTTCTTCTTTTCCACCTTCTCCATATTATCTGGCACTTGCGGCCTGACAGCATCTTGAGTATAAGTGCAGATATAGAGACAATCGGAGAAATCTTGAAGAAGATTATCCCTACTTTAGAAGAGGTATGTGTCATAGATTGATTTTTTTTTTTTTTTTTCCTTCAGAGGAACAAGTTCAGCCTTTTTAAAACAAAATGATTCTCGATGATTCTGTGCTATTTTATTATGTTAATGTCATAAAATAAAAACAACCTATTTTTAAGAGAGGCCTCAGACTCTCAGACTCGTAGTAGAGTATGGAGACAGTCTCTGCATACTAAATTCATGCTTAGAACCATTTAATCCCCTTCCAGACATCTGTTTCCTGACTTATTTAGGCTCATGTTCAATGTGGCTGTCCTATAGCTTGTATCCTGCATTAACTTTGCACAAAAAAGTGCATTGCACTGTTTGATATCTTCCTGCATTTGTATAGGATGTTAGACAATGTAATGAAAGAAATAAGGAAAGCTATTTTGAGACTGCTTCACTTTGAGGCAAGCCACATAAGTAGTTCTGATTCTATCTTAGGAAATACGGAATTAAAATTCAGCAACCAATTACATCATAGCATGGTGTGTGGGGAAGAAAAACACAACCCCTGTTTAATTGTTTTTTGAGAATAATGTTTTATGCTTTATTTGTATGAATCTTATTTACAGTATCAACACTACAAGGGCAGCGACTTTGACTGCGAATTAAGACTTCTAATTCACCAGAGTCTGGCAGGAGGAATTATTGGTGTCAAGGGTGCTAAAATCAAAGAGCTCAGAGAGGTATTTTTCCCTATTCCTTTTAGATTTGGCTTTTGTCGTAAAACATTTGAGTATTTTGTGTTCATAAGCAACAAGTATTGGTATCTTTTGTTTTAATAGCTTCTTCTTGACATACTTGATATGGTGTCTGTCTGCTGATAACCTTTGCTTACTATAACTTTCTTGCAAACCATCAAAAATAAAATGATGATAGGACTTTTCATCAGGCTTTTTAAGCACAATAGCAGTAGAGCAATTTATATAAAGAAAAGATTTTTAGTCGTTTAATAAAGCAGCATTTATCACTGTCTTTGGACTGAACTATTGGATAGACTATTTATATGGAGACAGGTGATACTGAACAATTCAGGGTGGACATATCTCTATGAACTCCTAAGGTGATAATTTAATAGGTGTTTTCTGTAGTTTTTCTGTAAAGGGCAGAATGTTTGATTGATTTGATTTTATTTTTTTAGTCCTTGAAGGTGATTATTTCTCTATCACTGGAGGAGTAAAACTGTTCTCAAAAGCTAGTGGTCTCTACAAATCTAGGGTTGTTTTCTGTCTTTTTGCTGGCATTGCATCAAAGGCAACTTCAGGCCAATTTAGGTGGAAGCTTTATCTGTTTGTGTGGGTTGAGAGAGGTAAGATGACAGGACTTAATCCTAGAAACATCACTGTGTTGCACCCATAGTATGCTTTATGGTATGTGAAGGTTAATACACCCTGTAAGCTCACAATGTGGACAATGCGTATGTGGTTCCGTTGCTGATATTTCACTGGCATTTCATACAAAATGTCACTGTAGGTCTTTAAAAGATAATCTACTAAAATTAAATTGGATGTGAGAACACAGAGGCGTGCATGCAGTTAAAACGACTGAGTTGAATAGTTTGGTTTTATTTATTTATTTTAAAGTATTTTAATACCTGTTACCCTTTTTGTTTTCAGTAAGTTCACAAAAAGTTTAAAATACTTGTATTGAAAATGGTGAGCTTTTTCTTCAACAGAACACTCAGACCACCATTAAGCTCTTCCAAGAGTGTTGTCCTCATTCCACCGACCGAGTGGTGCTTATCGGAGGAAAACCGGATAGAGTTGTGGAATGTATCAAGATTATTCTGGATCTTATCTCTGAGGTAATGTGCGTTAAATAGGTTTATTCTTTCAGAATGTATGAATTCATATTTATGTTTAATGTATAATTTACATATGCTAATTATTAGCAGTCAGTGCTAACTCAGAGAGGGGTGTGTTTTTGTTTTGATTGTTGTAGTCTCCAATTAAAGGACGAGCCCAACCTTATGATCCCAATTTCTATGATGAAACATATGATTATGGTGGCTTCACAATGATGTTTGATGATAGAAGGGGACGTCCTGTAGGCTTTCCAATGCGTGGAAGAGGAGGTTTTGATCGAATGCCTCCCGGTCGTGGTGGACGACCCATGCCTCCATCCAGAAGAGACTACGATGATATGAGTCCTCGCAGAGGACCTCCACCGCCTCCCCCAGGTCGTGGGGGCAGAGGTGGCAGCAGAGCTCGTAATCTTCCACTTCCTCCACCACCACCACCTCGTGGCGGGTGAGTTGTTGCATAGATGCATTGTGAGAAACTTGGATTTATTGAATCATTCTTATGTTACACACTTGCATGTTGGTAGTGATTACACGGGGTTTACTGCAGCGCCTGCTTTGAAAAGTATTTTAACTGAATTATTCACTATACTGTACTAGTTAACCCCTACTATAGTTAGTAGCCAAGTGTTTTGTAATGTTACTTAAAACTTGACTAAAACGGTCAGAATTCCTGAGTTTTGTGTAAACGATGAATGTGAAAATTTGAATTAGCATATACAGACTATTTTATAACAGGTGACATGCTGTTGCTTTTCTTATTTTAGAGATCTCATGTCTTATGACCGAAGGGGCAGACCTGGAGATCGTTACGATGGAATGGTAGGAGTTTAAAGTTTGTAGTCTTATTCAGTCAACACAGAACTTTGAGTATCTGAAGAAACTTGAGCTGATGTATTTAAATAGGAGACATGTATGAATCTGATTAAATTTTGGTATTATCCAAGAGTTTTGTGCATACAGATGGTCCTTCCTGCTGAGGAATGTTTGCAGTGTCAAGAGTCATTTAGGGTGTAAAGGGTATCTGGGGTGTGGTCTACTCCATTGTCGTCTTTTCTTCCTACCATCAGCAATGGTTAGGCTGTTTAGAAAATTAGACTATACTGCAGTGATATTTTAGGTTTGCAGGCTGTTATTTTGTTGATATATAAAAAGTAGGAATAAGTAGGTTTTTCATGTCAAGAAAATAAATCGCAACAGTATTTCTAGATTCTGCTAACAAAACAGCATTTTAATTCAGGCAGGCATTCTTAATGCATCTGTTAAAAAACCTGTATCCAAGTGGTCTGGAAAATTACTGCTTTTCAAACCAATTCTTGCCTCTTTTGCGGGCTTTGATGTTTGCAAAATAATCTACTGTGATTACAAAAGTTTTGGAGGTAGGGCCACTGATAAGGTGATGAATTAGATGTATTCAGTGATGCCAGTGCTAACTATTGCTGAGTAAATGATTTTTCATAAGATATGAATGCTTAAAAAGACTTAAAGATATCCTTCCATTGTATACTCTGGAGTACATTTTTCCAGTGGTCATCTGCTGTTTTACTAGGTATATTTTATTTTACCTGGAAATAAAAGCCGTTGGCATCAAGGAGTTAAAAATTTGGGGTAGCAATGTTTGTTTCTTCTCTTGTATTTTTGGTAGTTTAGTTAGTGACAGATGAGATGTGATAAAATTTGTAGTAGATGGTAGAGAAAGGAGAGTGGCTGTGAGCTGGGAACTACCTAAGCAAGTTATACACTGTGCCTCTATCTGGGAGGAAAAATGGCTGAAAGTTGGTATTACAGCAGTATCAAAATTGAATCACCAGAAGCCTGTCAGAAATACTGAAAGACTTAAAAATTGCAGTCCTTTCAGACTTTGTCTAACCTGATTTATCAGGTTGATCTTGGCTTTCTTGACGTGAGTTTCTACAAGTAAGTATAATCACAGCCAATTTTCTATATTCCAGTAAGCATTTTTTTTTCTCAGTACATAGTGCATTGCTCATAGCTTTGGATGTGTGTTACACCAGAGTTTCAGAGCCTACCCAAAATGAGGGCTGCTTCCCAACATAGATTGTATTTAATATCTAACTTTAGTTTAGCCAAAAGATCCCAATATCCTTAATGTACAAGTGGATGAGAAGTTCTCACGTGGATTGTGAATGTGAAATGGAAAGTGTGATGCTAGAAAAATAAGATTCATATAGGAAACATTCTGTACCAGCAAGGTAAAGGCTTTATTCAAAGAACAAGAACACTATTTTATGTAAATGTATTAAAGGGACAAGATCTTTTGTTCAGACCCAGATTGAGGACTTAGATGTTGAATGTGCTGAAATTTTTCACTGCCTGCTAGTGGCTCCTTTCCTCTAGAAGTAGAAAGATTCAGTACAGACTGGATGCTGAATGTTGAATCTCGAGGAATTTCTGAGATAGGACAATATTGAAAGCCTTATAAATTTTAAGATGGGATAAGAAACCATATCAGTTAAAAAAGTCAGCTTCACCATGTCCATATAACGACCCTGCATAATAAGGTAATTGTGTCTTAGTCTGGGCACTACTAGTGTTAAAGAGTTTGCTTGCTTAGTAATTGGTGAAGGGGTTTCCTAAAGGAGAGACATGGCGCTGTTTCTCTATTACAGAACTGTATGTTTCAGGCTATAAGAAAACCAGACGAAATTCTTGTACATGTTCTGATAAAGGATGTTCTGATAGTTGAGAAAGCTTAACTGTATGTGTCCTGTTATTCCTAAATAACTTTGAGTGTTCATCCACCGTAACACACAGATACGGAAACAAAAGAATGAACAAGCTTAAAAACATTTATTTATTTATTTAAACTGGCTAATTTGGGGGGTTTCCAATATATATTTTTTTAAACTGAAGGGAGAAGTAAATTAGACTGTTTTAGAGTATATATTCAAACTTCTAATCACTATTTATTAAAAGGCTTTCCAGTTCTTGATTCCCTTAAGGTATTTATACATATATGTGCACATATATGTATCTCTGTATAAAAACAGCGCTTATCTTCAGCAATTATTTTAGAGTTTTGAACAAAATGTTCATTTTTTAATTGCTAACTAGTTTTTGGCTACATAAGTTATATGAAAATGAGCTAAGAAAATGTGATGAGCCATGTCCTTCCTACTTGAAAGAGTACTTGCTACTTCCTTCTTTTTGGTAAACAGTACTTTTCTATAGCTTAAAGATCTTTGGGGGGAAAAAAAGATATATTCAAACTTTGCCCTACTGTTGTGTGTCTGACAGTGTTTGCAAAAGGAAAACCTGTTTATAGAAAGATGGAAAAAATTAATGTGATTAGAGTACTCACAGAGTGAAAGTAAAAGTGAACAAATCTGATCTGAGTCCATTTATAGATACGGTGTTAAGGAAAATGCTCTATGTATGTGTTCACTTGCAATGTAAAGTTATCTGTAAGCTTCCTTGAGATGGACTCAGTTTGGATTAATTTTCTCTTTTCTTGATGTTGTGTTGTGACTGCAAGATGATGCAATGTCATGTGGATGCCTGTGATGACATGCAGCCACCAGAACTGGTGAGTATGGTGATCTCTTTATTTGACTGGTTTTGTAGTTCATTGTGGGAAAACAATTTGCTTGAATTGGTGTAGTAGTAATGAGAAACACTTGAGTTTAGTGAATGGCAGCCTGCAGCTGTTTAAAATTCCTAAGGCTGTCCTTCTGATTCAGAGTCTTGCCATTTTTAGTCCTGCGTGTCCTATGCAGGCAGTTAATGTTCTGTAAGGAGCAGCACAACTGGAAGAGTTTTTATTGCTTTGTCTAGCCCGTTTTTAGTGTTCTAAACTGTAACTATCACCATAATGCTTCCTCTTCAATAGCACTAGTGGGGTGCGCATTTAGAGTACATACTGTTTGTTAACTTATGCATGTTGTATTTTCACATAAATTAAAAAGCGGTTCTATATTACCTATCTGTGTATTTTAACATACTGCTTATGATGGGTCAGATGTGTATTTACCAAATTCCTTACTCCTAAGGGGATAGTCAAGTGTTTATGCTGTATAGGAGATGGCAAAGTACTGTCAAATACTAAACGTCAGTTCCTAGCTTACATAAACACTGTAGCTGTAATGACTTTCCTCATCTGCTCTCAATTTATTTGCTATTCTGTGGTCTGGGGAGAAGAACCAGAAAATAAAGGAATGTTCATTAAAACAGATAAACCCCAAAAAAAAGGATGTTCAAAACATCCTGTGAAATCATCAACAACAGTGTACAAAACAGCAGCAGAAAAAAAAAAGTGTGTTGGTATAAAATGTGCAGCTCTGATCAGCCTCTGAATTAAGTACTGCAGTGTCCTTCACTCTCCTGTATTTTGCACTCCACTATGTGTTCTATTATGCTATACTACAATCTCTATTGCTAAGCAACATGATTACACAATAAATGTTGCTTAGAAACAGATGACCACTTTGGTCTGAATAGCTTCCATTCTGATGTGGTTCCAAAAAGGTAGAAGGTAGTTTAGGTGGGGATGGGTGCGTTTGTTTGTTTGTTTGTTTTCGTAGGAGATGAGAAATGAGTTATTTGACCAGAGAGATTGTAATGCAACAAGTTAGCACATTACTCAGATTGTTTTAAGTTGAATTCTGGAAAAGCACCCCTATTTTATACTTTCATAGGAAGGTTAGAAAACAAAGTGGGTTTTTGTGCATTTAGAAGGCATTAGAACAAATTAAGCACTTAATTTCAAGTGCCAGTTTGCAAATTCTAAAAATAAAAGCATCTAGGAGTGATGTGTTGCAGAATGGCATTAATGTGTGTCATAGTTGTCCCTTGTAAGATACAAGGGAGGAGGGTAGTGCCATCTGTCTATAGAGTTCAGTTACTAAGGTATTATTGGAATCAAGGACTTTTTTTTTTTTTTTTTTTTTCTTCATCAAGGTGAAGTAAGAGTATTGACAATTTATGGGGCAGACTTTCATGCTCAAAACTGAGCCTAAGATTTCTGTATCTCCTGAGCTATTTAATTGTAGTAAAGCCAAACTCTACTTTGAATGTTACTTTAATCAGAGGATCAGGAATAGGTCTGTGTCAAGTACTCTGTCAGCAGAAGGGTAACTTGATAAACTGGTATGGCTGGATCTCTACTGTTACTTGATGACCTATTCTTAAAGATTTTGGCAGGATGGAATAAGAGATCCATGAGATTTCCCATGTTGTTTCTGGTTTGTCCTCTCCTTTCAGAATGCCTTTGAAGCTTCTGTATTTGTAGTAGGGTGGGTTGGAGGTTTAGGTATCTACCAAAAACAGCCTCAAAGTTAACAGTATGATACTTAGGTTGAGAACATGTTAATAAAACATGGTATTCAGTAAGGATTTTTTGATGTTGTTTTTTGTTTCTCTCCCTGCTATAGTTTGAGGGTGGCTCTGGATATGGTAAGTTTTTTTTTATATTATTTTTACATGCACTTCGTCACTTTGATAACTAAGGACTTGATGCATACGTTTAAATCAGACTATTCTTACGCAGGGGGCCGTGGGTCATATGGAGATCTTGGTGGACCCATCATTACAACACAAGTAACGATTCCCAAAGATGTAAGTAAAGTTGGTTTTGCTTTCTGTGTTTATTTTTAATTGGCCCTTTCTGTGACTATATAAATAAATCCTGACTTTAGGATGCTTTTTAAAAGTACTTAAGTACTTCTAAAATTAACTTAAACAAGTACTTTTAAAATTAAGCAAGTATTTCTAAATTGCCTAAAGTCTGTTCATGAGCATATTTATTTTGAGTTTAGTGACGCACTGAACAATTGTATTAATTATTAACAATAGAGATAATCTGCATACCTGCTTCTATGCAAACAAGCAGTTGGTTCTCCCAACTTCATACCAACTGTGTTTATACAACAAGTATTGCAGAAGCTATTTTTAGTATGTCTACTGAAATTTTTAAAAATTCATGGAAGCTACTTGAGTGCTACTGTGATATCTGTAGCCGCTTTTATAGAAAAAATTGTAACAAAAGAATTTAATCCTTTGTTTTCTGCCTTAGTTGGCTGGATCTATAATTGGAAAGGGAGGCCAGAGAATCAAGCAAATACGTCATGAGTCGGGAGCTTCGATCAAAATTGATGAACCATTAGAAGGCTCAGAAGATCGGATAATAACTATTACCGGGACACAGGACCAGATACAAAATGCACAGTATTTACTGCAGAACAGGCAAGTTGAACCTTAATGCTGTCCTTAGTGTCACTTTTAAACTGACTTTTTCCCCTACTACTTTCTAAAGCTCTTCTCTGTGATGTAGTTTCTGGAAGGCAGGTTTTAAGTAACTATTTGAACCTAACTTCTCCAGTTGTGATTGTCTTCTGTTTTCCATTCTAACTAAAATGAAGACGCTCTCAAAACTAATCTTGCTGGAAGATGCCTTAACCAAGCAGTCCTCTCATTTCTCTGGTGAAAACTGCTGCAAAAAAACTACTTGTAATAAATTACATTGAGCCTGTAGAAAATATAGAAGATTTCAATGGATGTTGGTCTAGTTCTGTGTGGAAGACTAGTGATTTTGTTGTTTTTAGATAACTAAATTGACAACAAATCACAGTCTGCCATATGGCACAGGCCATGCCTCTACAGGACAAGTTGAAATCGATTGGTGCTGTTAATGCAGCATTTCACACCTTGCTGGCATTACTTTTGTCTTTTTGCCAAACCTTAACAGTTTCAGATTTCTTTTCCTTTACTAACATGTTGGCTATCATAGCAATTCCTAATGTTTAACTTGAATGGTTTGACTTTAGACTACTAATAATTAAATGTGCTTGAAAGACTCTTATATCTATAATTACTAGCTATTACCTCTTAAAAAAAAAAAAGGAAAAAAAAAACTTCTAAGCCCTGTAGGACCTTGTAATTTAATCTTTAATGTCGTTGTGAATATTAATACCAGATGTATGGTCAATCATTCTAATACATGCTTTTTTCTTTTTCTTTTATAGTGTGAAGCAGTATGCAGATGTTGAAGGATTCTAATGCAAGATTATTTTTTCTTTTTTATAGTGTGAAGCAGTATTCTGGAAAGTTTTTCTAAGACTAGTGAAGAACTGAAGGAGTCCTGCACCTTTTTTTTTTTTTTTTTTTTTAATATAAAAATCTGCTTATGTTTAAAAAAGCAAAAATTCC
>JAUBNY010000182.1:880416-899444 GCA_032275445.1 Crypturellus soui
GGAGGCGCCTCCACCAGCAGGGGGAAAACGGCCGAAGCGCCCTTCGAGTTTTCAGCAGAGGGACATGGTGGGTTTTGATCACCGCGCCCTTTGTGATGGGCCCTTCTCACAGCCTCACACTTTCGCCCCTTCCCCGTCCCTTCCCCTTCCCTCTTGCTCTCTTCAGTTTCCGGATAGTGCCCCTCTTGCCTTCTTCAGTTTCCAGATAGTGTCCCAGTCCTGAACGGGTAAGTCCTCAGGCAATCCAGACAACACAAAATGAGATGTAAACACACACTTCCTTGCAAGCGCAAGGGAGTGCTTCCAGCAGGAGTGTAACAAGCCCAGCTCCCAGGCATTCAGCCAAGGCCCTGGGCCGACGTGGTCACGGGGGAAGGCTTTTCCCTGAAGGCAGCGCCTGGGCCTGCGGAAAGCTCTCGCTCTCCCGGTGCTCCAGGTGCGCTTGCAGGGAGCGGACAGGCTCACGCGTGTGAGAGCCAGCAGCGCCTGGTGCCCGGGTGGGCTCATGGATGTCCCCAAAAGCTGCTTCACAGGAAAGTCACTGCTTATGCTGGTGCCAGCACTGTAAGAACCAACATGCAGGGAGTGTTGCAAGGATCTGTGCTGGCTAGTTTATAGAATTAGTAGGAATTAATTACGTATGTGCTTAAAAAGACAGATTAAAATCAGAATAATACTTTATGTATATTAGTATTTAAAATCGCCTCTGCTGTGTACTACTTGCCCTTTCTTAAGCAGAAGAGAGTTTTAAAGTTTGTGCATGTGTTTGTACATACAGTTTGTCTTGCTGATTTATGTAGCCTGTGCAGCATGAATCCTGCTATACGAAATTATGTGGATTCATTTAGACACGTGTTTTATCAACAAAACTTGGTCATAAACCCTTATGGTGCTATTGCTTCACATGACTATGTTATGCTCAAATAAAAGGTATCTTAGAAACTAGTGGAGGTAAATTTAGTGTATAAATTGATATAACAGTTATTAATGTAGCTGATTTTATACCACAGTTGTGCTTCAGTGTCATGTGCTCATGTATCTTTTAGAAAACATTTCAACTCTGCATTTTGACAGGAAATTAATTTAACTCAGATTTTTTTTCTCTAGTTGCGGACAATTGAGAATGAGGTGAAGACAGGAGTCATAGCAAATTTCTTTACGATTCCCTGAATACTGAAGGGGAACACACAGATGGAGTCTGGTACAGAGGAGATTCCAGTTAAAGTTGCAGTACGGATCAGGCCTCTGCTTTCCAAGGAAGTTCTTCATAACCATCAAGTGTGTGTGAGGCTAGTCCCAAATACACAACAAATTATCATCGGAAAAGATCGCGCCTTCACTTTTGATTTTGTATTTGGCAAAAATTCAACCCAAGAAGAAGTGTATACAACCTGTATTAAGCCTCTTGTAGTATCTTTGACTGAGGGATATAATGCTACAGTATTTGCCTATGGACAGACAGGTTCTGGGAAGACTTACACCATTGGAGGAGGTCACATTGGTAGGTTGTAGAAAGTTTCATTTTGCTTTTGTGACTCTTTCACATTTTCTATTTTAGCCTGCAACTTTTTGTCTACATGCCAGAGACCAACTTTGTATTTAAATTTCCCTTTTTTAAAAGTGGTTGTGTAAAACTTTTCTATTAATTTGGAGTTTCCAGCTATCAATTCTCACAAACCTTAGACTGGGCTACCCTATCCTTAATATTTTCAATAAAAACCCTTTAGCTTCTGCAAGTGTGGTTTTTTTTTTTTTTTTGGTCTTATCTTTCTACAGAGTTCCATATCACAAGATTTGGGTCCTTTTCCCAGTGATCTGTGGAAATTTCTTCTGTTTAATTTGAGGGATAAGAAAGAAAGGAGGAAAGGCTGACTAGTTTTTTCTTATTGGCTCTTTGCCTCATTACAGTTTGTGTGTCCATCTCTGTCACTTCCCCAGGGCAATCCCCCACTTGAATAACATTGCTGTAGACCGTGCATCATGGTGGATTTTAAATCTCTGAAAATGATGTATTCTGATCCTGCAAAAAGGACTTTAAATAATTTACTAGTATTCTTATTTTGTTGTTGTTGTTTTATTTTTCTCAGCATGATTTTTACTAGTTTTTCTTTTAGTGTTGTACCAAAAGAATGAAGTTGTATGTTAGTGCCATTTCCATGCCAAAACCAATAGAAGGAGGCAATATTGTATCAGTTTACTTATCTTGATTTACCTGTGAGTCTGACTTCTGTGAAATATCACCTATACTGGTTGCTGTGAAGTATCACCTCTAATGGTTGCTTCTTACCTTATCTTGGGTTAACAAAATATTAAAATGTAATTCGCTTTAGGGTCTAGTGTCAAGGTAGGAATTCTCACAGGATTAAAACTGTAATAAATAAATGCTGGCCATAGATCTTGTCTCACTAAATTACTAATGATCTTCACTGTACTTAAGCGAAACTTGTAGATTTCTAAACTTCTGTTTATTTGTTACTATATATAATGAATTGGAATAAAGAATGTCCTCTGGGCACGGCAGGGTTAAAGCGAATTCTATGTTTTTCCTATTTTTTTTAATCTAACATAAAGTTATTTAGCAGTTAACTTTGAATCCTATTTGTGCATGCAAACAAGCCTTCTGATTCTCAGAAAAGCAAATATTTACATAAATACTGGAGACACTGAATGCTTCAGATTCCGTAGTGTATTGTATTGAATAGTAAAGCTCACAGACCTCTCTCTTTAGCCTTCGTAATTACTGTGGGGGGTGACTCCAGTCTTCTGTGACATCTTTGTTTATGTTTCAGCATCCATTGCAGAGGATGAAAAAGGCATAATTCCACGAGCTATTCAGGAGTTATTTCAGTATATCTCTGAAAATGATAACATTGATTTCAGTGTGAAAGTATCATATATAGAGGTTTACAAGGAAGAACTTCGAGATTTATTGGAGTTGGAGACCTCTGTAAAAGATTTACATATCCGAGAAGATGAAAAGGGAAATACAGGTAGGAAATCCACTCTACAACTCATGCATTTGGTTTTATTTGTATGTTCAAATGCAAACCATTCTTAACTTCTCTTGAAAAGAACTTACTGAATATTAATACTATGAATAAAGCTCTACTTTCAGAACATAATAAATGTAATTTAGGTGATTTCAAGCAGTTTTGGTTTTAGACACTTGCAAATAATGCAGATGTTCCAGTAGAAATTGTGGCGAATAAGGTAGCAATACAGTTTCTCCAAATACATTCTAAAAGCACAATGATGTAAATATGATTATTCACTTGAATAAGTATTGCAAGATTGGATATTTGCTCCGCACTTAAAAAATATAATGGTTATGCCATTTATAGTGTAAATATCTGCCCTCCCATTTCCAAAATGAACTGCATGGGAGGCTGTGGATTGACCTCCTGGAGAGCAGCTCTGCTGAGAAGGACCTGGGTGTCATGGTACATGACAAGTTGACCATGTGTGCCCTCATGGCCAAGAAGGCCATTGAGCTTCTGGGGTGCATTAAGAAGAGCATCTCCAGCAGGTCAAAGAAGGTGATCCTCCCCCTCTACTCAGGCCTGGTGAGGCTGCACCTGTAGTTCTGTGTCCAGTTCAAGAGGGATGTGGAACTACTGGAGAGTCCAGCGCAGGATTTCGAGATTGATCAGGGGCCTGAAACATCTGCCATATGAGGAAAGGCTGAGGGAGCTGGGCCTGTTCAGCCTTGAGAAGAGAAGGCTGAGAGGGGCCTTGATCAGTGTAAGCACCTCAAGGGAGGCAGTAAGAAGGATAGAGCCGGGCTCTTTTCAGTGGTGGCCGCCGACAGAACTAGAGGTAATAGCCACAAACTGAAGCACCAAAAGTTCCACGGGAACTTAAGGAACTTAACTTTCTTAACAGTGAGGGTGACAGAGCACTGGAACGGGTTTCCAAGAGAGGTTGTGGAATCTCCTTCTCTGGAGATCTTTCAAACCCACTTGGACGCAATCCTGTGCCACGTGTTCTAGGTGACCCTACATGTGCAAAGGGGTTGGACTAGATGATCTCCAAAGGTCCCTTCCAAACTTAATGATTCTGCGATTATTGGTTGCTTTTACTATGAGTTTAAGATTACTGTTCTTACTTTCTTTGATTTGGTGTCTGAAGTGATTGTTGGAGCCAAAGAATACCAAGTTGAATGTGCAGATGAAGTGATCAGCCTACTAGAAGGTGGAAATGCAGCTCGTCACACAGGTACAACACAGATGAATGAGCACTCCAGTCGATCTCATGCCATTTTTACCATCAGCATTTGTCAGAAACAATCTGCAGAGTCTCAAAAAAATACCAGTGCTGCACAAGATTCATCTTGGAAATCCGTCCAGATGATTGCTTCAAAGTTCCATTTTGTAGATTTGGCAGGATCAGAGCGGGTAACAAAGACTGGAAATACTGGTGAGCGATTCAAAGAATCCATTCAGATTAATAGTGGTTTGTTAGCCTTGGGAAATGTCATCAGTGCACTTGGAGACCCAAAGCGGAAAGGTGCACATATTCCATACAGGGATGCTAAAATCACTCGTATTCTGAAAGACTCCCTCGGAGGAAATGCCAAGACTGTCATGATAACGTGTATAAGTCCATCTTCATCAGATTTTGATGAGTCTTTGAATTCTCTCAAATATGCCAACAGAGCCAAAAACATTAGAAATAAACCAGTTGTAAACTACAACCCCGATCAAGACCGAATTGATGAAATGGAACTTGAAATCAAATTGCTTCGAGAAGCTTTGCAAAATCAGCAGGTTAGTAATCTTGCTAATCAGAGTTCACAAGACTTGAATCAAGAAAGGACCCGAATAAGTTCACTTGAAGAGCAGCTCACCCAGCTTCAGGCTGAGTGCTTCCGTTACAGAAATTGCATAGATACAATCTTCCCATTCCTTGTTGATTTGAAGAGTGATGCCAGCTTAAAAAGAAGTCAGCAAAATAGGTTGCAGAGCTGGATCACCATGGTAGAGCAAGTAAGGAACGAAGCACTCGCCGTGCTGCAGGTTGATACTAGAACTGGGACCAACCACGAGGAGCCCCATCATGTCACAATACTTCAGCTAAAGAGAGAGCTAAAGAAATGCCAGGTATCTAATTAGAAGCTGATTGTCTAAATAAGTAATATCATATGGAATGACTGTCTGCTAAAACTTAAATTTACACTTAGACTGTACAACCTTATACAGTTCTGTATACCTGCTCCTAAGGGATAATTTTTTTGTGGGTGGGTAATTGAAGTATCAGCTTCATCATGGTAGAGACAGATGAATAAATGTTAGACTTTGTTAGAAATTGTTTTAAGTTCTGGCACAAATTAGCCTCTTATAAGCATTACAGGTGTAATTATAATGTAGATATTCTGCTTCTCTCACTCTGCTTGCAGATAATTGATGGGTTAAGTTCATAGTACTGTGAAGTTGCAGTATGTAATCTCATGTTATTAAATTGGATTTTTTTTGGCATATACTTTTCTTCAACAGTGTTCCTGCATTGTTTCTGCCAAGAACACCCTCCTTTTCATTATTAAGCTTTAGCTTATCAGGTTTCCAAACTGTAAGGATTTCTGTTTCTTACCATTTTTCTAACTCTTGCTTCTGAGTTATCTATCAATCAGTTTTCTGCTTTTTGATACAATCATGCTTCTTTCCAATTTTCCATCTGAGGTGAGGATTTCCAAACAAGGTACAGGATCCTCAGTGTGCCGTTATCCTGTCAGGATCCTCTCGTGCTGGTAACTCTGAAATAGCTCTGGAATAGCAGCACATAACAGTTCCAGATGACGATCTTCGAGACGAGCTCTCGGCCTTCTCAAGCGTCATAACGTCTCTTCACAGAACTGATACATGATCAGATGCAACTTCTTCATAGTGGCATTCTCATAGATGCTTAGGAAGTACTCATCTAAAAGAAGATCCTCTAGGTCATCTTTAAAGATGATCTTTATGAACAGATCTGATAAACTAATATGAGTTTGCAAGTTACAGAAGGAGCCCTTGCTCTAACAAATTAGAAATTTTGCACAGCAAATTCTGATAAGTATGTAGGTTGTTATCTGGCAATTGCATATATAAACTTTGCCTTTTTTTTAATTCCTTTTGAAAACTCTTTGCTTCATTCTTGTCACTCTAAATTTCATACTTTAGGCTTCCGGTTCTGCAGTTGAAGAATGCAAGAACTGGGGTAAACAGAAAGGCCCTCTAGGTCAGTGCGCTATTAGCCACCAGGAGCAGATGGTTAGGGAGAGACTGGAGCAAATGGCAGTAGAGACTGATGAGCTGGACTTAGAGCCAGGACATCTGGTTTTATAACAAATAGTGTAAATGCAATGTATGTTTTGGGAGAAAGTGTCTTTTTCTCTAGCAAAAGCTAACTAAAATATTTGGATGTGACAAGTGCTGAAGGTGAATTCACTGTCTTCATTTAAAGATCAGTATTGTGTACTTTAGCATATATTGTTGTAGCACACAGTGTGCAACTCCAAATGCTGCATACAAAAATAATGCTTCAAAGCAGCTAACTGCCTAAGGTCAACAACAACAACAACAACAATAACAACAACAAAACAGTATGCTGCTTATTTTTGTATCATTGCATCTTACCCCACTCTGTCATCATGCTAACATCTGTGCAAAATTCTTTACTGCTACCCTATAATTTCTCTTCAGCTCTGAATGATATTATGGAATGGGGGGAGGGGCAGGATATGGCTGCTAAGTTTAGTGTTGCATTGATACAATAGATACAATTTGATACATTTGATACATTTGATACATAGACTTTGGAAAATGTTCTGTCTAAAGAAGCATCTTGAAAGTGTTCTTAAAAACTCTTAAGGTTAATCTTAAATTGGAGGAAAGGTGAGG
Source organism: Crypturellus soui (assembly GCA_032275445.1). Taxonomy (NCBI): domain Eukaryota; kingdom Metazoa; phylum Chordata; class Aves; order Tinamiformes; family Tinamidae; genus Crypturellus; species Crypturellus soui. Next base: position 887,292 of record JAUBNY010000182.1, read on the forward strand.
TAAGCTGGTTGTATATGGGTATCTAGCATTAGAATGCTATGAGGTGATGCTTACAGACTTTATATTTGGCTTCTTTGGGCTTTTTATGTCTTTTTATGGTCTTTAATTTTCCAAATTTAAGAATAATCCCATCTTCGCATCTGATCTGTCCTTTTATAATCCAGCAGGCTCTAGTTATGGATGAAGAACTATTTAGCCAGAAGGATCAGGAGCTGAAGATATTGCAGAATCAAATAAAAACATTATTACAGGAAAATGAAGAACAACTAGATTCTTTAAAGGAAGCTCAAGAGACAAACAAATTACAGGTATTTTTCCTCTGGTACATATCACTGTGGCAAGATGGTACAAATGTGGATGAAGTGGAAGATAATTCCTGATGCTTGTATACTAGCCTAGCTGTGGCACAGCATTCTTGTATGGCATTAGATAAATCATTAAGCTTCTCTGTGCTTCCTAAAAACATAACATACACTCCCATTTGTGTGTTTTGTTTTAAAGCTGTTTTCAGGACTATCAGTTAACTGAGATTTGAAATCCTCTGAGAGATTCTGAAGATAGAATACTATAGAACACTAGAATACTTTAGTGGAGAGAATCCATAGAAATAAATTTTGTTGTAGCAATAGTAAGTATAAGAATAAAATTCTATTATCTTTTGACTTTATAAGGCAGAATTTCATCCTAAGTTTCAGAGCACTCACTATTATAGGAAGCAGAGTGACTTGGTGGAAATTGCTTGACTTTTACTTCTGTAGATCACTTCCATTTGGAATGGTGACGTGCAGTAAGTATATAGTTTTCCAAGATGGTAAGTGGAGTAGCTGTTATTCCCTTACGGTCATATGGTTAGAAAGATGGATAGAATATTGTCTTGTTCTTTTGAAGAAAACAGGATAAATATGGCTGGCAAGTAGTCTTCTCCTTATTTTACTTTTTTTTTTCTTCTTTTTCCTTCTCTTTGCTGAAATCTTGGGTAGAATCATTGTTGATAGCAGGTAAGTATGATGGTCATTACATTTTCCTTTCCTCTGTCTTTTTGTTTATTTTCTGGCTAGTTTAATTATACAGTGTCAAGTTATTACACTAAAATAATAGTTTTGGTTTGTATTTGGGAATATACAAGGTTGAGATAATGAAGAAAAACAGTCACATAGGGAGTAAAAGGCTTGCTAAAAGTCACAGTCAGCTCAGTATTAAGAGACAGGAGAGGAGCTTGAAACCTCTCAGGCTTGTACTTAAGTACATTACTTAACCCACAGAACTGACCATTTTATTTGAAAACTCACATGAAAATAAGTAGAATAATTAATAGTAAATGCTTATGTCAAATAGTTTGAAGCGGCATTCACAGAAATAGATACACAATACACAATAGGTACACAATAGGATCAAACTCAAAAACGTAGCATCTGCTAGATATTGAATGTTTATATGTTGTATGACTACTATTGTACTATTGGTTGTCTGTGCAAGCATAGTGGGGACAAAAGAGTCCTAAAAAGAGCTGAAGGAATCCACTGCAGGGTCGATATTGTTTTCCATACAAATCTATTGCATTCCAACAAAATGTTAATTTTTAATTAATTTTTCATTTTCTAACTGCTCAGAAAGGACATGCATTCTCAGAAAAACAGATTTAAAGGATGAATGGAAAATATATGACAGATATATGTATGACTTATGTAAGATGTTTCATTAGATGCTTTCAGTTGATTGTTACAGCTGTCTTTTTATATTTTCTACTATCAGTAGGCTAGATTTTAGAGGTACTCTGAAAATAAGTGTAAGTAATGCACAGGATTGAAAATGGTTACAATCTTGATGTTGGTTTATAGGTTGGTTTATAGAAGATATGTAATTTTGAGCAGTGTACAAAGACTGCTGTAGGAAGGGTAGAAAAATTCTTCAAACTAATATTGCTAGCAAAGTTAAGAATGAGTAGAAGTAGTAGTACCTAATATAAGGAATCATGCAAATTGTGCAAATAGTTCCATATGCACACTAGCGCCAAAAAATATTTAAAATGAGATTACTCAAAGAGTAAGCCTGTATACAAGTTCAGTTATTTAGACTAGGTCTGTGTGTTCTGTTTAAATGTTGTGTGCTGAATTCTTATATTATTCTCCCAAAACACACACAAGTAAAGCAAGCATGGGCTGATAAAGATGTCACTTGTTTCTCAATGGATGTCTAGATAAAGTAGATTAATTTATATAGGATAAGTTTTTCCAGAGAAGGGAAAAAAAATTAAAGCAAGGCTCCAAAATGTTTTACTGAGAGTTTGGAAGAGAGTCATTTTCATTTAGTTGCAGAACGTGTATGTTTGTGCACTGCAGAAAAATTTAGAGTTGGTAATGAATGATCTTGGTAATGAATTTAGGAAAAATGAATGTGAAATTAATGTGATGGATAGAGCTGATGATCAGCAACATTTTTGGTTTCTGTTTTCCTTTTTTCTTTGAGAATGAAAAAATTGTAGAACAGCAAATGCTTATTGATCAGCTAAAAGAAAAAATAGAGAAGTTTATGGCTATGAAAAGCTCTGATTTCCCAAGTGCTTGCGGAGATGGGCCCTCTGCCACAGCATCTGCGAGGAGACCTTACAGCGTCCCGCTCACGAGGAGCCTCCTACACTCCCTTCACCCACCTTCAGGCACAGAGCCACGAAAGGTAAGGCCTGCAGCCCAAATACTACATTTTTCTCCTTTACTTTATATGATTTTAGTATAGATTTTCCCCATCATTCTGGGGATGTTTTTTGGCAGGTATACAGCAGCCCCCCTGCCTACTCGCTCGCCCGGGTGTTGGCAGGATTCCGTGCTCGCAGCCAGATGATGCTGAGCTACATTGAAGATCAGGATGAAGTACTCCCTTGTCATCTGTCTGATCATAGCGATGGAGAGGAAGGAAAGGCAGAGAGTGAAAAGAAAACTCCTATTAAGTAATTTTTGTTGTTGTTCTTTATAAGTTTTTTCGATAAACATCTATATATCAAATGCAATGTTACTGCGTAATCATGCCATATTAGAAGGCCATTTATCATATTGCATATTTATCATATAAGCTAAACATATAGGACCAAATTGCCATGGCACATTACAAGTATAGTAAACTGTATCAGTGACCTGTGTGTCAGGTATTTTCTCACCATGATTCTATGACTGAAAATATTGCTTGATCCTTATTTTGGGGGCAGAATCTACCAACAAGATCTACGGAGGGGGAAGGGAGGTAGAAATGCCCATGTGAGTTTTCTCACACACAAATTCTGCATTAATTTTGTTAAATTCATGCAACAGTACATGACCTTAAAGTGAAACAATCTCTATTTTTTTGGAATGTAGCATGTTTTCCACTCTTTCTTAGGCGTTCTATAAACCGCACATGGACACGAAAACAGGCTTCTCTGTGCTTTCCCCTTAACGTAAGTGATATGAAGTGCCAAGTAGAGAAGTCTAGCTTTTGCAACAAACCTGCATTACCAACTGACACGATGACAGGTAAAATGTAATTAGTTATGAGAGGAAAGTATATTATGATATCAGAATGTGCAAGAATATGATTATCACGTGTAATTATTTTTCCTAGCTAAATATGGGTATTTAAAATATTTTTTTCATAAATCACCTTAGATTTGAGGGTTTTTTCTTGGAACTGTATCAGTTATCTTAATGATTAAATAACATTGCTAGCTAGCAAGTGTTTCACAAACCAGAGATGTTTAGCACTTCTTGCTGGAAAGAAATAAATAGAATTATTTTACCAGAAATATGCTGAAATTGTTTAATTCATATTTTTCTGCGTACTCTGGGTCTTGGAATCGTAATGAATGTCATTGTTTTTCCCCTGTTTCTAACTACTCTCTTTTTTACAGATGGCAGGAAAAGATTCCAAGCACTACTCCCTCCTTTTGATTTTTTTTTTTCCTTCTTCACTTCCCAGGCTAGAACTACAACTGCACTACAAACACAGTCTTTCTGAGCACTGTCTTTTGGATAAGGAGTGTATTCCAGATCTTCCATCTCATTATTACCATGTTTTCTTTCAAGGTGAAGAGATAGACAGCCTCCGGAAGAGTCATGTTTTTAATATGCAAAAGTTAAAGGATTCAGAATTGAGACTCACAGAGGCCAAGCGAAAAATGAGGGAGCTTACGCTTAACATAAAAATGAAGGAGGAACTTATTAAGGAACTAGTCAAAACAGGTAACTGGCTACTTCAAGACACATTCAAATTCAGAAGTCTTCTAGTAACCTACAAATTCATATTTTTTATGAATTATTTACTGTGATAGTAGGGGCTATGGTGCAGTGAGGCTAGTAGGGGCTACTGTGCAATGATGTGCAGATGTTAGTTAAGTATTTTGCATGCTTTGTATTTCTTGTGTGCTTAGTGCTACAGGCTTTTCCATCAGCATACGTCTGTCACATGGTGTCTGGGATAGGAGATAAGGTACAACGCTGTACTAGAAATGTAAATATTTCCAGCACTGCAGTAGAGAAGCAGGAATCAAGAGCTAATGAAGGCAAAGGCCAGTGTCCCTTTAGCCTATGTCCCTAACACACTTATCTTCTGGCAGATATCAAAATACTATCTTATGATGATGATAAGGACCTCTATGCTCAGCTTCTGCAATTACGCTTTTCTCCTGTGCACATAGTCTCAGCATTGAGAAATAGTTTGTGCCCCATAAATCTAATTGTGAGAAAGACTGCCTGAAATAGGCAAATCAGAGAGTAGAAATATGATCAAAAGTTGTTCACAGATTATATATAATCTGAAAGTTGAGTAAGGAAATAGCATATCCTTCTGGGAAAAAAAAAAAGAAAAAAAAGTATTTATAAAATATAGAGAAGCCATTTTGACAAAGATTGCAGTGGGTAGAAGGGTTTCACTTTATTTGGTACTCTAAATATGACACATAAAGAATTCAGTTTTAGACCACTTCCTTTATCTTTATTTCAGAGTTAGACTTGCAGATGGAAGCTTTCAGGAAAGGAATTATATGTTCCTTTACAGTTGGAAAATGTCTTAGAAATTGTTGTTTAAAGCAGAATGAAATAGGTAATAATTCAACTCCCTAATTATTACATTTCAATTGATTATCCTTGATTATTCTGCTTTACCTGTTTCTAAACTACTTGGTTATGATGTCTTTAAGGTAAGGATGCTCAGTCTGTAAGCAGGCAATATTCTTTGAAAATAACAAAACTGGAACAAGAATCCGAGCAGGCCAAAATGGAATTTGCTGAAACACAAAAGCAGCTTCAGGAATTGGAGAGTAAGGAGCTGAGAGGCATTGCTGAGAAAGCTAAGTTGCAGAAGGAGTTTCGGAAGAAGATGGATGCAGCTAAGTTGAAAGTGCAGGTATTTTTGACCTTACCCTCAGGATTTGCAAATCCTTGTTCTACTAGCAAATTTAAAAACTTAACATTCACCCTATAAAACCCTCACTAGTTTTATACAATTGAAAATGACTGGATTGTCGTATCACTACACTACTTAGTATCACTATGCTCACAGTACTCTTTAAAATATATGTGGTTAGATACATACAATATTTTCTTGTTATCTAAGCAACCAAAAAGAGTAGATAGCTTGAGATTTTTATAAATTATAGTATAAAGAAGAACCTCCACAATGAGACTGTCAAGTTGTTTTTTTCTTTCATTATCTGTCATAAAAAAAATGTCATTTTAGGAATTTACTACATAAATTTACTACATAAATTGCATCTAATTGCAATTTGGCATAAATTGCCAAGATATTTGTGATAACATTTTTGTAAGAGTCATTCTGTGTGGTGCTAATGCAAGGCATTACGCTCTGCTTCACCTAAATTTGAGTTCTGGTGTGGGGCCAGCCTAGATGTCTGTCCCACTTGCAGAATGGCAAGACCATAGTAGCACATACGAGGAAAGCTAGTTGGCTTATTGGCTTCTGCAGTGGCAGGAACATCCTGGCTCAGTTATGTCTCATGTGTGGAACATGTGTGGACATGTTCCAAAGCTTTCAATTCTGCAGGATTTTCCCATCTTAGTATAAGGGCAGGCTCAGAGCGTATCTAGGCCTTGTGATTAATTCTGCCTATACTAGGTGATTCAGAAGCTATAGAAATAATTTGTGATTATTTGGGCAAAAATTAGTAAGCCTTGCTGACTCTAAGATCTCAGTGAAATGAAGAATTTTGCCACAAACTTTCAGACCTTACAGAAGAAGAAGCAGGACACTAAAACACTGGTTTCACTATCTAACCAAAGTGAAAAGCGAGCAACAGAACTTGAGCAGAATGTGGCTCAGATGAAGCATCAGCAAACTCAGCTACAGAAAAGATTGCGTGAAGAGACTGAAAAAAAGAAGGTCCTAGAGGCAGAAATACAGCGGGACCAACAACAAATTAAAGTGAGATTCTTTTTGCTGTTTTAGGACAGATAATGAGGTCAATCAATTTTGCTTCTGTCTTCCCAAAGGCAATGATATATGCTGCCACGCTTTCTGTAGTAATACTTTTAAGTAATGCCTTTCTTGGAAAATATGTGTGTAAATATTTTCACATATGTATTCTCTATGTGCCTTTCTCTTATGACTTTTTCAGCTTATTATCTGATTGCAGCCCTGAATTACGATTCTGTTGATAAATTTAAAGTCAGTAATTTAGGACTCTTGACGCTAAATAGGTTGGGGAAGTAAAACCAAACAAACAAGCAAAAAAAAAAAAACCCACCAAAACTGACTAAGCCAGGATTTTTTTTTTAATAGGACCTTCAGCTAAAGATGGAGCAACAACAGAAGATTCTTAAACTTAAAGATGAAGAGATTGCTGCATTTAAAAAGAAGAAAAATACCTCGGCAGGAACTTTACAGAAGTTACAGGTAGCTAACCTATTGCAAATCTGTGAGGGTCTGAAAAGGAGAAAGAGAAAAAAAAATCTTCCTCTGTCCCTAGTTTCTGTCTGTGTTTGGAAGAAAATACCTCATGGTAGTTTTGTTTCCTTTTTGCTATAGCATAAACTGAGACTATGATCAAGCAGCTCTTGTACTCTTTCAGAATGAAGAGGAGGAGGAGAAGGCAGTAGTGGTTTTGATTGTCTTCATTGTCAAAGATGCCATTTCAAAGGCCTGAGAACTCCATGGGTTTGGCTGTCTGGTGGGTGTGAGGGAGATCCTGAGAAGCTCCATTATACATATTTTAAGCATCTTTCCTTTGGGGCTTTTGTTTTCTTCTTTCTCTTCACTGGTATAAATGTAAGTTTTTGTATTGAACATCCCTAACAGGGATGTGGTGGAGTTAATCTGCATTGTTCTCTACTATTCTAACTATCACAAAGTGATAGTTAATCAACATTATTCCAAGTCAGGATATTGGAAAATTAGAGCTTCATGAATTATCCAACATCTTTAAGACTGAAAAGAAAATGAAAAAGACAAAGGTATTTTTAACTTAACCAGCCATATACCCACTGATAAATCATAGAATGAGAAGAAATTTCCAGATTTCCAGATTTATTTCTTTCAGTGTCACACTCTCTTGGCATTCACTGTTTATGGGTTTGTTTTTTTTTTTTTTTTTTTCCCACAAATAGCTCATCTTGGGCAACTACAATGCAGCAAGGTTGGGCTAGCAGAATTCTTGTGGTACCTCCCAAACTAGTTGCTATGAATATATATAGGACTGAACAGGTCCTATATATTATGCATGTATATTATAGTTATATGTATAACTATGCTTAGGAGAAGAATCTACATCTTATTGCAGGCATCTGATACAAATATTCCTGCAGAAGACATGCGGATGTAATACTCCTTAGTCTCTTTTCAAGTCAGTACAATTTCCTTATTATTCTGAATCAACCTTCTGTTGCAAAATCCATGTAAATTTCTTCTAGTGTGTGTATATATATATATATATACATATATATATATATGTTCATATAAATCCATTAACGTAGCAGAGGAAAAAAAACTGATTATAAAATTCTGAACCCAGAAATGCTAGTTCATGTTTTCAGCATCTCTGTTTAAATTTTAGAAATTAGAAGATCAAAAGAAATGGCTGGATGAAGAAATGGAAAGAATTCTCCAACAACACCAACAATTAACAGAACTAGAAGAAGATTTAAAGAAAAGAGAAGCCATTGTAGCCAAGAAGGAAGCATTATTACAAGAGAAAAGCGAGCTTGAAATCAAGAAATTAAGATCTAGCCAGGTGATCTAAGAAACAATACAGAACTTTAAATTAAAACTTTTAATTAATTAATTAATTTATTTATTCATTTATTGTGTAGGCTTTAAACAAAGATAGTGTGAAATTATCCACTCGATTAAGTATGCTGGATCAGGAACTGAGTGATAAAGGTATGCAGCTTCAGGACAGCACTACTGAAGATAAGAAAGAGATTTTGGAAAAAATTCAGGTTTTACAGAAGGAAAGAGACCAGCTGCTCAGGAGAAGAAATAGTGTGGATGAGAAGCTGAAAGATGGTAAAGTGTTATCAGCTGAAGTAAGCAAGCACCTTTGAGATAAATATAGCTTTTATGTAGTGTTTTATAAAGCATTCTAGTCGTAACCTAAATGGACTCAAAAATTAGATAAACTAGAATAAAGAAACTGGAGCTGGATTTTGTTTTTTTACAGCAGTGTCAGAATACTGCAATGATAGCACTACTTATGTGCTAGCTAACAAAATGTATATTCCAAGGTATTTAGTTTGACAAACTCCACTACCTTTAAGGACCATATAAATAGAAATAAGGAAACTGGAGATCAGTTTATCTTAAAGAGATATTTTTGTGTCAGGACAGAATGTACTAATGTGTGTTCTAGCAGTAATGTCTCTTGATTTTTACTTTTTTTTTTTTATAGGATTTTGTGAAAAAACCTTAACTTGAACAATTTTACAGTGAATGGAAAAAAAAAAGACATATTGTCTGAACAGTCCACATTTTAGTTGATTAGTATAGTTAAGTTAAAGGTGTAATAATTTCATACAGAATGCACAGATTCTTTCTAGGTCTTGAGAAACGGTATAAGGATGGGCTAAGCTGCTTACATAGTCTGCGGGTGCCAAAAAGACTCCTCCTTGCTTCCCTTCTCAGAGTGCCTCTACAGTGTCCCACACATTTCTGTCATTTCCCTACATAAGATATGGTACCTAAGCTAATAAGATCACTGATCTTATTAATTCATTAGCCCTGCAGAAACCAAGCACAATGAAAAAAATATAGTAGAAATGTGGAAGGTGGAAGGAAGGTGAGAGAAGGATAAAAAGGAAAATGCAGCTTCTACTTTTGTGGTGATGAATTGTTTGATTGATGTCTGTAAAATGGGACTCTACTGTGTGAAGACAATAAAAAAGGACTCCAGATTTGTATTCTCCCTCTTACTTTTCCCATTCCAGCGTCTCTGCTATTGCTCATTATCTTGCTCTTCAGAGTAGTTTCACTCTGCAGAATTAAGTTAAGTCATGTAAACAACAATATTGATTTTGCACATTTTTTAAAAATCTCACTTTTTTGCTTCTCCGTAGGAAGAGCATGTTCTTTTCCAGCTGGAAGAAGGAATTGAAGCCTTGGAGGCTGCCATTGATTACAAGAATGAAAGTATTCAGAGTCGGCAGCACTTACTCAGGTCCTCTTCTCAGATTCTCTCACAGAGTGAGGATAACATAATAGGAAAGCTAGCTCCCTTGTCTGCTGCAGAGCTCAGAGCTATCCTATTGAAATATTTTAACAAGGTTTGTTTTAACTTAAAAATAGTAATTTTGTCATATTGTTTATTATTGTTATATTATTGTTTATTATTATTGTAGATAATGAAAGGATGTGGTACCAAGTAGTGAAGATAATTTAACAGATTTTTGGTAATTCTTAATGTATAGTTCCTACTTAGCTTAAATTTGTATATCTTATTTTGATGTGAATAGCATATAGTGTGCTACTAATTTGCAGATTTCCTTGCTCTTTTTCAGTGTTCTATGTTGCTACTATTTGGAGCAGTAATGTAATGGAGCAGCAATCCTTTCAAAATTCAGGCTTCACACAGCTCAGGATAGAATGGGGTTTTTTTAGCCCCTCTTTCTTTTCCCTCCCCACTCCAAATATAAAATCTTTTTGCAAATACTGCCTGTAGTATTTACTGCCTTCAGCCACATACTGAAGAACTGAGCTGACATCTGTAGACATAAAAACGAAAAGGCTTTTGTGACCTTGGGTGAACTTGGAGGATCTTGTGAAATAGCTGTCTGTACTGTACAAGTTGTAAGTTTCTAATAATTAGGGAGATACTGTTGTATCAGTTAAATTCTGAGCATGGTATTAACAACAACAGCACCCCACTAGTCCATGTAATTAAAATACACCTGTAACAAAAGCTGTTTTACGAAGTGTGAGTTTATAGCAGAAACATCTGTTTCCAATAAATGCTTAAGGCTTATAGATTTTTTTTTGTATGCATTCATATATAAGCATGTATAAGTCTAAGTCTTTAGTAAAATGGCTTGGTAAATCAAATGAAGTATATTTCTTTCTTAGATTGTTGGCCTGCGTGAGTCTGAACGTAAATTACAACTGCAGACTGAAGAGCAAGAAATGAAAGTCATTGACCAAGAAAATGCAATACGTGAATTAGAATCTGCCCTTGAACACATTAAGCTACAGTGTGACAGGCAATTGACTCTACAACACAAAGAGCATGAGCAAAAGCTACAGTTAATACTGCATCATTTCAAAGGTATTTGCTTCTGCGGGGGATTGCACAGCCAGTATTATCTTTAGTTACTATCGAGAAATAGTGTATTGTGAGTAGAAAAAAGCCACTTAATAATGCATGAAGTATAGAGAGACACTTTGTCTGTTACTAATTCTGAAGTCATATAGGGTTCTGGGGAACAGATACAAGGTGTCTGTGTAAAAGGAATATTGAATGTTTTTAAAAACAATATTGGAAATGTCCTATTTTCATACTCATTTTGATGTTAGTTGAAAAGTTGAAAGATAAAAGCCCTGTTTAGCTTGATCTTATAAATATTAAAATAAATAAGCAGGGTAAAAATGACTTTTTTGATCCTGTGTCATAGTAGGTAAACTACAGTAGGTAAACTGGCAGCAAGATACAAACTGTCTCGTTTAGCAGCTTGATGTTTGGCATACAAAAATTCAGTGTGCATTTAATTCTAAAACTAATTTTACTTGCCATAGAACAAGACAGTGAAGGTATTGCAGAAACCTTAAAAGGGTATGAAGTGAAAGTCCAACAACTAGAAAAAGACTTATTTTTCTATAAGAAAACCAGCAGAGACCTAAAGAAGAAATTGAAGGAGGTCATTGGAGATTCATCCCATCAAATATCAGCACCCACTAAATGTAAGTATATTGTCCTAAAATATTTCTACAATTGTCAGGAGACTATCTGGACTATGGTTATACATAGAATATATCAGATAGTTATAAAAAGTGAACTTTTAGTTGTACTATGTGAACTGGGAAGACTTAATTACATCTTCCTCCAGTTTCAAGTAAAAGCATTTTTTGTAGCATCAGCTTTCTCTTCTACAACAACATTCTTATAATTCTTTAAATTCTTGCTCTGTTTTCTTTGGATTTTAACATAATTCCAACAGTTACAATCCCTCAAGTGTTATGATTAAGAGGAATTTTACTCTCTGAAAGTCTCTGAATGACATTGTAGCCAACAGCACTGTAGCATGCCACCGTAATGTTGGGCCGTTCAGACTCTCTTAATGCTAGTGGCTTAAAAACAAAGTTAACTACAAGTTGCTCTCAGCTCTTGATTTCAGTTAAAGGGAAGAGATCCCTGTGCAATTCCACCATTTTAACAAATGTGTTTTGTAGGAGTTACAATATTACATCACTACTTTCAGTTAAAATGCTTTATATAATGCTGCTTGAGTCATCCTTTCATACAAGAAAATATTTTTGATAACTGACTGCTGAGCTTTATTAAAAGTCCTACATGTACATTGAAGTCATATTTGCAGAATTGTGTGTTCTGCTTGCATCATTACATGACTGCTTTTAAAAATATGAACAAATAAACTGACTGTGGAAAGAATCTTAGAATCACAGAATGCCTAAGGTTGGCAGGGACCTCTAGAGGTCATCTAGTCCAACCCCCCTGCACACGCAGGGCCA
>JAUBNY010000182.1:907813-928274 GCA_032275445.1 Crypturellus soui
TAACAAGCAACACTTTCATAGACCTTTCAGGAACACATTCAACTCATTATCTTACAATTATCAAGCTGTAAATATTCCTTTCAAATAACTGTTTCAAAAAGTATGTATTAATTACCTCTTATAATAGATTAACATATTCCTGTTTTTTATGAAATTTATACTCAGATGAATGTCTTCATTTTCAGTCTTCTCTCCTATTTAATTTGACCCTGGATGGAAAAAATATGCAGTTTACTAAATGTTCTTATGTCAATGATTTTGCTTTTGTCCTGGGTGAATGGTGATGATTTTGGAACAGTGTCATTCCACACGTTGCTTATAGCTGCAGAGGGCAACTGAAAAGCACAGCAAATACATCCCCAGTTCTCCTCACTCCCATCAAACACGCCCTCCATGTGCTGACCTAAGAATAAGTGCTTCTTATTCTTACCTTAAAATGCTACTTACCCTGAAATGAATAACTTTGTCCTGAGCCAGCCTCTGTATAACACCCGCTTGCATTCTTTCTCAAATCATGTGTTTATCAGGCTCCAAGAACTGCATCTGAAAATGCTTTTGGAGTACTATTCAGCCCTCTCTTTAGAACACAGAAACCAAATGGAATTTGGCCAAAACAATGTTTTAATACTTATTTCTCTACTTTTCCAGGAAACCTAATAATTAAAGAGACACCATCTCCATAGAATTTCAGACTTGCAATGGCATCTGCTGTAATCAGTTCAGTTCCTACCACTGCATCTCGTTTTGCTTTGCTACAACTAGACAGTGATACTGATTCAGAGCCTGGAAAGGATAGAAGCAGTCACACTACTGGTAAATCTCAAGCTTCAGGAGGGAGACCTTCTACAAATGAGAAGAAACGAGAGAAAAGAAGAAAAAAGAAAGAACAGCAACAGAGTGAAGCTAACGAGGTAAAAAAACTGTATTTTGAGTAATCGGTAAGATTGTTATCCATTAATATCCATCCAGTTAATATGAGGGAGATGCTGTTCTGTTTTTTTTAGTTGCAGAGACATTTCAAATTTTCCATAGCTTTTATTAAAAGCTTATTATGTAAATGTACATGTAATTTGATCCTACCTATATTTCATCTTTTCTATTGTCTAATTTGATATTCTGAGTGAGAAAACCCTGCTAGTTTTTACTTTTATTTACTTAATATTAGACCCTTGAATATTTAATTACTGATGGAGAACATGATTTTGTTTAAAAAGCAATTGCTGGCGAACAGCTGGTTTCCAGAGTATGATAAGAAATCAGTTTTTAGATTCCTATTTAAACACCCATCATGTTAAAATTCAAAGATTGTTTAAATATTTATTTATTTATTATTAAGCTGGTAGCTAGACCTACCTACTTTGTCTGAAGAGTTTTAAAAACTGGTTACCATAGCTTTGCTTCTCAGTCTTTTCCATCACTCCAGCTCCTGAAGTGATTGGATCCAGACCTTTCCTTTTCTGAATTTGGGGCAATGGCTGTGGTGTTCTTCTGGCATATGGTTCTTAAGCCTAAGATTAAAGAGAAATTGAGAAGTGAGACTGCAATAATTTTCTCAAAATTACAGGTAGATGAACTGTAAGTTGCTCTATTTTTGACAAGTGCTATTTGAGAACTCCTCTGCCTAAAACTATACAGATCGTGTTGTCTATTTTTTTTTGTTAAAAAAGTTAAAATTTTATGGAATGTTAGCAGCTGCATTAATGCTAGGTTAAAAAAAAAGGAAACAAAATAAAACAAATGATCTTTGCTGCTCTTTTGATACTTTTTGATATTTTGAATTCAAGCTGTTATTGAACATTCCCAGACTTCTCTGTGTCTGTGCAAATTCACTACCATACACAACTTCTGCATTACATATACTTACATTTCTTTATAGGCAAATTATATTTAATTCTGTGATAGGAAAGACACAAACTAGGGCTAATTAATTTTCTTCACTCTAGCATCTATTATGGCTCTGCTATATTCCACTGAAATAGTACATTAGAATGGTGTGTACCAGTGTTCCTGCCAACACTGTAAAATGAAAAATGGAGCAGAAGGTGCAATGAAGGTACTGGTAGTGCTGATAAAGAAGGAAGAGACAGTATATCAGAGTAGAGTGTGTGAAGGGGAGAGCAAACAAATGTGAACTACCTGCACTAGTACTTGATTGTGAGTAACTTAGGATGAGCTCCCATTTTAAGAAGTAATTGTGACACTACGTAACCACACATAAAGGGCGATATCGCCACTGCTGTACTTGGTTTAGCTTCTGAAACACCTGATAATAGCTTTTCTTCCCTGCTATGGCTTTTATCTTAAGGAAATTCCTGACTTTGAACTGATACTACATTTTGTGGGTCTGTTTTCCCTAAGTGTGTAAGTTAATGTTTAAGCTTAAGCAGTGAATGTCATCTTTTATTCCGAGCTGCAATATTTGAAGCTTGAATACTTGTTCACTGATAATTTTTGTAATTATGTAAGGTATCTAAAAAGGATCTATGTAAGGGGTCTAAAAGAAATTTTACCTTCTGATGGATTAAACGAAAACGTATCCTAAGCTACAGAATAAATTAGAAGTATGCTTTTGTTTATTTGTATATGTATCTGAATGCCTTTGCTAGTCCATTAAAGTCGTTACTGAATATTCATTAATATTCTGGTTAATGTTAAAAATTCCTTATTTTGTTTCTTAGCTTAGAAATCTTGCTTTCAAAAAGATTCCTCAAAAATCCTCCCATGGATGCTGTCTATCTCAGCATGAACAAACGTTGCACAGCACAATGAAGAAGGACTCTCAGGAAGAAAATTGGCAAGAATGGAAAAAAAGAGATGAACAGGTGCAGCTGATTGTATTACCTTTGTTTGGGCATTTTGGGTTACGTCTTCTGTCAAGTCCCTAGAATGGCTGTTCAGTTTGTTGGGAGCTGAGAACCAGGACATACTCCTTCTTGCATATCTAATAATGAGGGTGTGAAACCTGGAGGTAGGGGACATCCATATGATTTGGAGAAGAGAGCAAGATATTGCTATGGAGTTTGTGTCGGAGGGCTGTAGTGAGAGAGAAGCTGAAAATCCTGGTGGAGCAAAGTGTATGGATGTACAAAACAGATCCATTGTGAAACAGGCCTTTGGTAGGTTCTATCAGGAATACGATAACTAGTTCTGTTCTAGCTAGCCAAAGTTGACATGATTTTGATTGCTGACCATCTTTTCAGAGACGAATGAGGACTCTATTTTTCTTTTTGGAACCTATTTTGGTAATAGTATCACTATTAGAATTCATTAACACTTAATAAAGCAGACTTCTGGTGCCTATATGAAAGCTGATGTCCTGCTTGTACTGTGAGCAGCCTTGCCAAAGCTATCACAAACAAAAATTCCTTCATTAAATACATTTGATTCAAAAGAGTAAATTTTTTTTTGCCTTAACCTGAACAAATAGTTCATATTGTTGTAATGATGTCAGTTAGCAAGAATACTTACAGTGGGAACTCAATACTTTCTTTTTTGACTGTATCAAAAAGGAATTTTTGAAACACTATTACTGAAGACTAGGTAGTGATTTTCTTGTATGATGCTGTATATGAGTGTTTTGGATTATTTGCAGTATGTTGATTTTTGGCTAATTTTGATAGAAGTAATGCATATGAACGAATAATTTCTTTACGGCCTATGCAGAAAATGTACTAAAACAAATGCTCCACTATACTTTTTTTTTCCAGACTCCTTTTAAATGACTCTGCTTCAGTTTTGTGTTTTCTTCTTTTATCTATTAGTGACTCATTCAGAATTCACTATGGGTAATCCTGTGAAGGTATCTTTTGAAGTATTCAGCTTTCTGCAGGCTCTTTCATATGACACTTTTCCAACTAGATTTAGAAAGTACTGCCTGCAGTTATTGAACTTCAAATGCTGGCAGCTACCAACTTGCTGTTTTCTTTTACGAAGAGATTTTTTCAATGTGTGTCTCATGAGAAATATTGTATTCAATTATTTCCTTTTTAATGAAGAAGAAATAGCGAAATTCAAAATCACAGATGATTAAAATTTGATTGCTTGCCTTGACTGCAGAAGCATGCTAATGCCTTGGTGTATGTATGTGCCTCTTGGAACAGAGTATAGCCAAGTTTTAAACTTTCCCAGTAGGCTTCTGCATTATTGCCCCAGCAGTGGAGCAATGGAAGTGGTCAGATAAAGCAAACTTGGTAATGAAAGAGTGTTGACATATAGGCTACTTGCTGCAGTCTTTAAGATATTTTCTATCCCTTTGCTTAGAGAGAAAGGATAGTCTAATGCCATCATGATTCTCAAGGCTGGAACACAGACTGTTACTCTTTAAAGAGCTCTGTGCAGTTACAGCGGGCTGAGCACAAAGAATGAAGTTACACTATGGTTTGTAAATATTCTCCCCAAAAGTTCTGTGCTGACATTTATTTTACTAGAATAAAAGTTCAGTGAAATAGTTGACACTGGCATGATCCCTGTTAGGCTGCATTGTTAATATTTCCAAACTTGCACACGCAAAAACATCTTTGAGTTATTGATATGACTTCTGTGCTTTAGGCTTTGGGGCAACCATAGGCATTACTAGGTGTTACTAAGTGATTTTTTTTGAGGGGGGAGGAGGGAAGGTTAAAAATATTGTGTTTTAGTCTTGTACTCTGCTCAAACTTTATATTCAGGAGAGGGGAAAAAATAGGAATCTGGGCAGAAAAATACTGCTAGTTGTATATAGTTATCTTAGAACGTAAATCAGAATTTTTGCCATTGTTCAAAGTACATCTCATGGAGTGTGTATGTCTAATATATTCTTGATATAATTCATATAATCAGAAGATTTTTGTTTTAAACTTTATTTGACCAGCAGTCATTGCAGCTGATATATTACAGTGCTAGCAGGCATTGATTTGGCTTTGATTTCCATATGTGAGGGAAGAAAAGACCCCCAAGTAAATATGATGAACAATTTAGTTTAATTTCAGCCTGTTCATTTTTAGGCTCTTATGGAATTTGATTAAAATCCTGTGTTCATTCATTCCTCCGTCCCACTGACAAAAGAAAAAGGGATTCCTGATATTGAAATAAATATTACAAGATAAGAGCTAGTGTCACACAAGAATGAACCTTCAACATCTGCAGCTATGCTTTGTTTTATCTATTTAATATTGTAATCCACAGCTTTAGAGATAACTTTCACTTTTTAAATTCAGTTTCTTCAGAATCTTATTGCCCAGATAGTGTCATAATAGTTTAATTTCAGGAAGAGCATTCAGTATTTTTGAATTAATGAGTTACAATATTTGTTTGTCACTTGTGTGAAATTATTACTTATAAGTTGTGTTTTTAAGAATATAATTTCAAGTATCTGTTGACAACTCTGATAAAGAATTGTGATGATAAGGTAAACTTTACAGATTACAGATGCAAAGCATTGTTAGATATTCGTGTTCCAAATATACTGATGGGTGAAGAAAAGAAAAAAATGCCAAAAAGACAAATCTGAGTACTAATCTGTCTAGTCACATCTGTCTAGTCTGAACACAGACTCAGGATTTATAGTTACTGAGGTATTATTTTTCCATCAAAACTTGTTGAAAACATGATCCATTTTGGTGCTTTTTCTAAGCAAGGCAAGAGGAAAAAGGCATGGGGTGAGGCAGATCTAATTTCCATTTAGTGTTTTTACTAGTATTCTCTGAGGCAGGATGATACTTAATATGTGAG
Source organism: Crypturellus soui (assembly GCA_032275445.1). Classification (NCBI taxonomy): domain Eukaryota; kingdom Metazoa; phylum Chordata; class Aves; order Tinamiformes; family Tinamidae; genus Crypturellus; species Crypturellus soui. The sequence continues at coordinate 913,523 of JAUBNY010000182.1, forward strand.
AAATCGTGACTCTCTGCTGCCACAAAATTTGGCTCTATAGAGAGTATCTCCCAGTTCATGCAGATGAACTGCATGATTTTTACTGATAATTTTTACCTTCCAAATTTGTAAGAAGTGCTGTCAGGCACTTTTAAAGGATTGCAGATATCTGTTTTGCTATTATATAACAATATATAAGAGGTAGTATATAATTAAGGTGGGAGGGATAGTACCAATCTAACATCAGTAGTGTTTTAGGACAGAGTCACCGTAAGAACATTTGAATGGATCTCAACTTCTAACAGAATACCAGGCATGTGCTGAGTTTGTCTGTTGGGTTTGCACCTCCCAGCCCTGCCTGGCCACCCAGCTCTGGGTATGTAAGCAGAGGAACCTGTCGTGGAGCCTGTGGTTCCCAGGTGACAGTGCCTGAAGGCCTCTGCCCAAGATGGTTATGTGAAGAAGCAAAACTGAGGGTGCTTGCCAAGCCAGGGTGGGTGCCTGGCTTTAGGAGCTAAGCTGCTCAGAGAAGAGTTTCAGGAGCAGCCACCTTGGTTCTTTGTAGTGTCTGCTTCACAGCTACCGTCCTGTCCTCTGTTGAATGACTGTTAAACATACAAAATACTGTAAAGTTATTACTGTATCAGAGATTTAGGATTTTTTTTTGTGAAATTGTTTAATTTTCGTAATTGTGCTGTGGTAGTGCTAGGTCTTAATAATTATTTGCATCTTGTGTGTTAAGTTGCTTACAGTGTGTAAAGACAAAAACCCCAAGTTCATTGTAAGCTTAGTATAATTATGTGGGGTTTTTTTAAGTAACTTTTTGCTTTATTCTATCTTCATTCTCCTTTTTGTGTTTATATTGACCTTTTCAATGCAGCAGGCAAGTCTTAATTTTTGATAGATAAGTTGATAGATAAAATACATATGGCCAGACTGAATGCAACAGCTGGTGTTTAGCGACAAACTACTCAAGGCTAGAAATAATATCATTCTGCAGCCTACAAGAAATCTTCTCACATATCGTGTTGAGAGAGTAGTATGTTTAAAATAACTGTTCAAAAAGAGATGACTGGCACTGTGTCTCTTTACTGCTTCTCAGAAAGGAGGGAAAAAAAAGACTTTCTTTTCACAGGACTGGTTATGTGACTTGTTGATAAATAATTATGAACAATGGTTATGCTTTTATACCATGTAGGTTTTTTTTAATGCATATGAGAATTCGCAAGTCTTTCAGAGCATACTGAAAAGCTCGTGCATGTCAAATCAGCCCAGCTGGGTAAAAGTATGCTAAGGCTGGTTAAGGCCAACTATTTATTTGATTTAACAACAATTGTAATTTATTCTGAAATGAGTAACAGTGACTTAATTTCAGTTTGGAATTCAAAGAACAAGAAAATGACAGTAAAAGGTTTTTTTTTTCTTTTTTTTTCTTTTTTTTTCCTAGCTAATATTTCAGGTATGGGCATGAAACAGAATTATGATGAAGAATAATGCTTCCATTTGACAGCATATCACATTGAGAACTGTAGTGATCATTAAAACAGTAGTTCTGAAAGGCCTAGAGTTATGATATTTTTTGATAGGCCTGTGGGTAGTTATTCTCATAGAAGCAGAAGCTAGCCTTGCCTTGCCCATAAAATCTGGTATTCTGCCCTTCATTCATCATACTGTTCCTAGTTCTAATTTGCATCTCAGTAGCTCATGCTTAGAAAACTTCAGTTTTCCTTTCTGTTTCTCAAGGAAACATACATACTTCCCTCTTAAAGAGGAGAAAACACCACTCAGACTTGATTGGCTTTGTTCTTTGGTGGGGTGGGAAGAGGAATTAGTTGTTTAGTTGCTTAGTTTAATCTTTCCTATGCTCTAACCGTTCCAAAGAGCTATTTGTCGTCTTAGTGATCCTTTTACAATGATACTTTTCATATCTTTAACGGTCTTTGGTCATTATATTTTGAAACATGAAAAGAAAATAAAAGGCTTAAAAATCTCATATAAATATATTTTGAAAATGGTAACTGTATTGACATTAAGATGAGCACAACTTAGCATACAGTTTGATGGCACAGTTTTCTGAAGCAAAGTATTTATTACTTATGGTACAAATAGATATATGAATTGTGACTGTTATATGTTACACCGTATCAAGCTTCTGGACAACTGTAATAATACATATTTTGAAAATGAAATTTCAGTGTGGTTTTAGTGGTTTGATCACTTTTTTAAACAACCTTGTCACAAGGAATATGTTAATTTTCTTCAGCTGACATCTGAAATGTTTGAAGCAGATCTTGAAAAAGCACTGCTGCTAAGCAAACTGGAATATGAAGAGCACAAAAAGGTATTTGTGGGATTCATCCTGGTGTAAAAGCTGTACAAATGTAAGGCTTGAATTTATAAATAAATCACTTGGCAAAAATGATACTGCTTTTGTGTAACTTTGTTTACTATTCAAATATTTAAGAGTTTAGAGGCATATTGGCTTTGAAAGGAAATATAATATTGTACTTTTAAATAATCACATAAAGGTAGAAAAGTAGCTTAAACTTTTCAGTCTTCTGATCTATAAAGACACTGAAATTTGGAAAGTACAGCAAGGGAGCCTGTCTGTACTTCCTTAGAAGAAATCCATCTCACTTGGAGAGACAGAGAATCCAAACACTCTTCTTTAGGCCTTTAAAGCTTTAGAAAAGCTTTATAAAGCTTTAGGAGTATTGAAGAAAATTACACCGGGAACTTTCTTTTTCCAGGAATATGAAAACATTGAAAATACTTCACCTCAGTTAAAGTCTATGAATAAGAAAGAGAAAAGGAAGAACCAGCAAGGAAAAGACAAACCTCTCACTGTGTGTCTGAAAGACTTTCAGTCAGACAGTACTGTAGGTATGCTACTAATATGGCTGCTTATAAGTTGTTTTCCGTGGAATTCTCATAGTGTTTACATTAACAGCAAAACACTTTTTTTTTTTTTGGTAATTTGTTTGTTACTGTCCTTAAACAAATATTGAATGAGTTGGAATTAATATATCCTATTAAGTCTAAGAGCAAAATTTAGTTTTATAATAATGAACCCATTATGGTAGCAGGAAAAAGGGAAAAGATTAAGGAAAACACAATTTTATGTGTTTTGGTGGGATAGAGAGGAGACACTCGAATACTCCTAGTGTGTAGAGAAAATGCAATAAAAAGATCGTTGTTAGTATTATGAGAGCCTACTCAAGGCATTAAGATGTACAATGACATGTGGTATAACACCCTAAGCAGAATTAAAAAAAAAAAAAAAAAAAGTTGCCTTCCACTTTAACTGAGCTAAATTTGAAATACTACTTTTGGTTATATTAGTCTGAAAGATCTGGGAAGGAATACAGATTTAGGGTTTGACCTAAAACTTAGTATGTAATTCTTCTAATGATACAGTACTTTTTGAGATGAGAGTCAATGTAGGAAAAATTACTGATGAATGCATTAGACTTCTGACCACTTTTCAAAATACTGTACTGTACAGTACTATACTTGTCAGCTGTACAAGATTTGAGTAACTTGCTGTTGATGGTTTTTTATTCCTCTTTTCAGATAACGTCGCTAAAAAACATGAGGTAAGCATTTTTTTTTTTAATTTAAAAGGTGTTTATTTCAGAAACAATATGGTCACTTTTGTAGCTTCCATCAAATGTATATTCCAAAACTGAGTGATCTGCATTTGGAAAATTTATATGGACATTTGTGTGCTTAATAGAGTAGGATGTCTGCAGTTCTACTATCTTGAGAACTTACTGAAGGCTTTCTTGGAACTAGCTTTTTCCTTTTCTTTAACTTTCATGAAACTTGCTGATTTAAATATATGTTAAAATACCAATTTTAGTACCAAAAAAGGGAAACAAAATAGGTAGGGAATGACACCATATTGGAGGTATGATCCTCAAGCTCTCAGAGGATAGAATTATTAACAGTAAAATAAACCAATGAACCACGGGCATGGTACAAGTGTTAAATTCTAATTAAATGCTTCCACTTAAAAAAAATTGTCAATTGATGTTAATTGCTAATTGATTTCTAGACTTCTTCAATTGGGATCAGATGTTGTTTAGGCAGAAGTCGCAGTATTAATGAGATGTCCAATGTAAAACAGTGACTGGACTTTGGGCTTTTCCTTAACTACTTATTTTACCCATGTTGTTTTTTAGCTAAATATTGACTCATAGGTAAAGGAAACTGTAATAAGTTACAGTGCTTACTTTTTATAGGAACAGGGTTCTGCACAGACTTTGTTACCTGACGGAGGATTTTTCAATAGATTAGAGGATGATGTTCACAAAATACTTAAAAGAGAAAAAAGAAGAGACCAGCTCACAGACTGCAATGGAATGGATGACTGTTCATCTCATGAACACAACCAGGCATGTACAGTAGCAGTCACTGAAGTGAAGAGGTTTGCCTAATGAAACTACTTTAATGATTAGAAAAAAGCACAAATCGAAAGAATGATAATCATAAAAGTGCATTCTAAAAACTGTTTGTATTCTTTAATACCTGAAGAAATTAAAGCTGTTTTGACTTTTTTTAACAGAAAACAATTTGAATATTTTTTTGCTGTGCAGAACATAGCAGTACTTATTACTGCCTCCTACTCATCTCTCTTGTATCTGTGCATCGAAGTGCACATATTTATTTTCAATCTTTTTTTCGTAGCAAACAAGAGTAAGTTTTCTTTCCCAAGAATAGAATTCACGTGACTGAGTTGAGAAATAATGTTTGCTTGTTTATAGGAGTGTTTTTTGAAAGACGGAAAAACAGAACGACTAAAGCTGGAACTTGAAAAGAAAGATACAGAAATTCAGCAACTGAAAAATGTAATAACTCAGTGGGAGGTATGTAGCTCTAATACCCTCAGACAGTGAGGATTAAGTCCACTATGTGAAGTGCTTAAGGAGAGCAGTGTGTCATTTGTCAGATGTAAGGGGAGTCATTGAAACTTGTAGCATAACGATAATTATATCTCTTTCTAATACAGGCAAATGAGATTGGAAATTGCATTCTGAACATTCTAAAACACACCAGGAAAAATATTTCCTTAAATATTTGCTTGTTAATAAATATCACAGTATTGCTATATACCAGACTAGTTAGAAAAAAATGTCTGCAGGTGCCTCCCTGTTTTCACTCCTTGTTAGCCTTGTCTAGATAGTATCTAGGGCAACCAGGGTAAAAATTCCATGAGTAACTATCTTTTCTTTATAAGGAAAATGTGATTAAGCACCATGTGATTGATTTTTTTGTTACGATTTTTATTTCTTCTTTAAGGTAGTCAGAACAGTTTGATTGGAAGTTTTCTTTTTATTTTAACTTGCTCTAAGCTTTGTTGTGCTTGCCTTAATTTTTAGACTCTTAGTTAGTTAACTTATTTTTCCTTTACATTCATTTTTCCAGCTGTGATTTAATTAAGACAAAAGATTCCTTCTAGAAAAGATAATTTTCAACTCTGAATTGTTTTAGTCATGTTTGTTTTATGGAATATATTTTTATAGGAATTACTTGTAATACTTCATTTTTTTTAATCATCAGGCAAAATATAAGGAAGTAAAAGCAAGAAATGCACAACTTTTGAAGATGCTACAAGAAGGTGAAAGTAAGTAGAGTTTTTACAGGCAGACTCAAAGGTTCTTTTAAAGAGATGGAAAACACCTTCAAAAAAGATTTTTCAAAAATATGTATAGTAACAGCTATAAGGAACTAGAAATTTATTAATTTGCAGTGACTCCTGTGAAATCAAAATGTAGACCACAAATGCTGTGTTTCTGATATTATTTAATGAAATCATCTTTTGAATTTTAATAGCAGTCTTTCAAATTTAACCTGTTCAGTTGTATTTTAGACACAATGAGTCTTTGAATTAGATTTTATTTTGCTAGTGACTTAATCTGATCTGGACTGACCTTACTGAACTCCCTGTTTAGACCCTCAAAGAAGTAGTTTGATCTCTTTCATATCTTTGCAAGCCATTCTTAGAGCTATAGGAAACATGTTATACTTAAATAAAAGTTTTGCCAGATAATAATAGGGCCAACAAAGCTAACACTCAGAATTTTATATATGTAAGTGTGATAATTTTCCTTTTGTAAAACATTTCATTGTTTTTATAATTGGTATCAAAGATTGAATATATAGATATTGGCATATTTTGTCATCTTTATACTTATGCATAATTATCTATTAATTATCCTGATCTTGCATTATGAAGTGGTGTATATAATACCAGACAAATTAAATATGTTGTAAATTTGCTTTTGCTGTTCAATTTCTTAATTTAGCTTCTAAATTGAGCTTCTTATTTGGGCTTCTGAACTAGAAAGAAGCTGAATGTTTTTGTTAAAATATGTTTACAAGCAAGCTACAGCTAAGCTAGTTCAAATCATGTGAGTGAACACCACAGATGTTTTTATTGCTAGAACTTCAGGTCAGTGTCTGAGACAAGATGCTATAGGCTCATCTCAAGAGGAGGGTGGTGAAGTTCTAGCTTGATTGTTTGTTTTCCTAAGTTGGTGGAATAGTACTATACCATAAAATAATAATTTTGCTTTTTACCAGGTTTACCTTCTGCACATTTCAAGGTATTTTGCATTTTGGGGAGAATATTGTTCACAGAAGAATTGAGCATTGAAAAATCTTATTTAGTGTATATTGAGAATATAAAATTATACACAGATATTTATAAATGCTAAATGAATACACAGTTTAAACGTGTCCTATTTTAAATATTTAATACTAGTCTGCATAGGTATGGCTGAATTTCTATAAAAAGCTTGGTTTCTGGCCAAGATACGGCTTTCTGATGAACTTTGTTCATAGCATTTGTCTTTAAAATTCATGCTGCCTACAGGGTTAAGTGTGGGGAAACTAGTACAAGATGGATTTAAATCTTCAGGGCTTTTTAAGGTGCTGCCAATGGCTCTGGTAAATGATTGCTTGCAATTATCATTTTTTCTCTTAGTGAAGGCAGACTTATAATAATAAATAACAAAACAGTCATATAGCACAATGTCTCAGTACTGTTGAAGGCAAACACCTGTAAATCTAGAAAAATTTTCACACATGATCTCTTTTTTTTTTTTCCAGTGAAAGACAAGGCAGAAATACTCCTACAGGTTGATGAATCGCAAAGTATCAAAAATGAATTGACCCTACAGGTGAGTAAGAATTTCTTAATGTAAAACGTCATAAGTATTTCAAAGACAAGATTTATTTAAGGTAATTGGGGAGGGAAAGGGGGGGAAAAGGTCGAAGGAAGCTGAAACAAAAAGTGGCTTGAAGCAAAATATGTTAAATTTCATCCTTACCTGGGCACTATGTCCGAGTATTACATAAACTTCCAACTTGATATGCTGAGAGCTGTCTCTGGAAAGACAATAGATTTCAACATGTCTGAAAGGATCTTGTCTTTAACAGTCTCTTAAGAGTATCATTCTGAGCCTTTGGTAACCAAAAACGAGGTTGCTCAAAAAGTAGAAGAAAATGAAAACTTCAAAAAGTTCAACTTCAAAAAGTAGAAGCAACTTCTTTCCCTTTCTTGCTTTCTAATCTTAAGTTTCAAAAATGCTGGTTTACCAACATAACTGAGCTATGAATTGTTTATGGATGGCAGTTAGTAAGGCACTGGAGTGGAAAGAATGTAATGTTTTTAAGCTTACTTTTGTTTTGTAGTGACTACTCTAAACTTTCCCAAACTTCTTAGCATTAAACACTATTCATTCTTGAGAGTGATATAACATGGCTCATGTGCATTGCTCAACATTATATCAGTTAAGTGCTGTACGGAAGGAACAGTACTAAATGTATGTAGAGTCTAAAACCTGAAAAAGCTTCTGACTTTTTCATACAACATTATAGAGGTAAATTAATAAATGCTGATGGATAAGTAAGTCATTATGGACTATCTTAATTGCTTTAAGTTATTTCAGTTCATGCACAAGCACAACATTAGTCTTTCTTGAACCCAGCATGTATTTTAAGATTTTTTTTTTTTTAAGGTAACTACACTTCATGCTGCATTAGAACAAGAACGATCCAAAGTGAAATTGTTGCAGGCAGAATTAACAAAATATCAGGTATTCTTATTTTCTGTAGATGTAAGTTTGCCTGTTCTTGATGTAGCTGAAACCATCTAAAAGTAACATGCTCTCAACGGACCACTGAGTTCTGTATTTTTTTGCAGGTTAAAAGAGTATCTATAGCAGTTTACATTTTAGGGAAAACACCCAAAACAACAATAAAAACATAGCAGCAAAACTAGAGCACAGTTTTGGCCAGCAGAACTTTGCTACCTGTTTGGTACTTCAGCACTTTTTGATACACCTGTAAATAATCAGCACCTTTTACAGCTCTCATGTTCTGCATCTAATTAAACTAACATTAGACTTTATAGGTCCTTTTTTTTTTCCCCCACAGATTCTTTCCAGAACTTAGTTCTGTTTGTAACCAAGTCTTTGTGGGAGATTTAAAGCAAACGCTATTGAAATGTGGGTGATAAGATCAGGGACTTGCTGACTGTGCATTTATTGTTTGGTTCAACTTAATCACTAATGCAATTCATGTTACTGAGTTTCAGTTAACTTTTGTGTATGTTATATACTCTTAAAATTCTTCTTTTTTAATAATTCAGTTACACAGTCCCTAAAGAATTAAGAATTTGTACTGCTATGTGGCTAATTTGACACATTTTCCTATTTTTTGACATATGCAAAATATCAAGGCAACAGTGTAGTCTATAATGAGAGTTTTTCAGGTTGGTCTGTAGTCTTCTCAACTAATCTTGTGTCAAATTGTAACATGTTATTTGTGTTGAAATAATGTAATTTCACAAAAACAGACTTACTAAGCCATAGTTATTGTTTTAGAGGCAACAAATTTTTTCTGATTACATCGGATTTATGGGCCAGTATTACATGTTCTATACTTAATCTCCTTTCTTTGTCGTTCACCACAAGCTCCTACTTCAAATTGTTTTGCAGCAGTTCCCAAGTACATGTGCTTGGTCAGTCTCTTAGAGACAAGCTGGGTGCTTATAACCATAATTAAAACTAAAGTAAATCTATTGTTACTGTCAAATTTCAGTCATTCACATCATGGTTCAAAGTTTCAAATTTAGTTTCCTGCTCTTTTTACCACGCTGTCTCTGCTTTTGCTAATATTTATTTTTCACTTAAAGAAAAGTAATTATTTTGTGATTATGCTAAATTAACAGAAAAACAGAAGAAGGATTTTTTTTTAAAAAAAAAAGGTTGCACTTTAATTATAATTTAGTGCAAAATCATTCCTTCTACTTGCCTTTTTCTTTGGTTTTTTTTTTTTTTTTTTGGGAATGGTATTAGCCTTGCAAGGATCCTTGCAAGATGGTCCTTGCTTTTATGATTCGTTCCCATACTCCTCCGGGACTGCTATCTACCTTTACTGAAATACTGCCTTAAAATATTAGGAACCCTTTAAAAAAAATAAAATATATATGTAGGTTAAAAGCAAACAAAAAAGCAATAAAGCAATGTTTATATCCCTCAGTGCCTCGCCTCAGTTCAGTATCCTGTTGTCATGTATGCATCGATATTTGATTGGTCTCTGTGCCATATAGATATATGTTTGTATAATGTGACATTATAAAAATATTCAGCAGTTGTTTAAATTACATTCAAGCTGTAATTCACGCTATTTTAGTATGGAGAATAAAAATGCTGCAGATATAACACATTATATTTAGTATAGTAGCTAAAACTTGTTTTAATTCTCTCTTACAGAGTGGGAAAAAAGGAAAAAGAAACTCAGAATCTGACCAGTGCAGGTGATTTCCTCTGCTACTGATTTGAAGCAAAAAATATCAAATCTTTCTTCAGGGTTTTGCAAAAATTTATATATTTGTTGTACAACTGCTTAACTCTACAGTTTTTGAAGGGAAATTAACAATTACTAGTTTGACTAACATTCTGAGTATTGATTTGCGTAACTTTCTTCTAAAGAAAAATTAGTATTCCAGCAGTGATAAAACCTTAATTGTAATGTCATAACTAGTTTTTCATCATTCAATAAAACTTGCTCTTCCATTTGTATGTTTGAATTCTGTCTTTCTTAGAAATTCTTAATTCAGAATATGAAGAAATTGCCTCATTTAATGACTGTCAGTGTACAAATGCATCAGCATGCAAATAACAAACGCATCACTGAATCAAAACAAAACATGTGACAACTTACGCAAAGCCACTTTCTTGTGGCCAGCTTGGAATCTGTAGCTAACGCAAGTGATTATTTGCTCTTCCTGCATAAAAGTATAGAGATGTCCTATCGCCAGTGTGTTTATGTGGGTGGGTTTCTGCCCAAAGATACCCAGGATGGCACATGCAGCTATCATGCAGAAAGAACTTTCCTGTCCCTTAGCTCTGAAAAATAATGTGACTTGCTTCACGGCATGCTTGTTAATAAAAACTTCATCTTGTGCTGAGAGACAAAGTTCAGACCCCACTTCCTCCCCACCACCACCCAGGAGAACTGTTGGTGAATATAATGGACCTATGAAAATTCAGAATTGTTTGTGCCACAGGGATTGTAGTATGAAATTTGGGATCTTACTTGTATTGGGATAAGTGTTGGAGAGAAATACTGCACAGTGAAAATAGAAGCTAGCTGACACAAAAAAGATTAGAAAACAGCAGAGAACGTGGACATGATAAACAACTAGAAAAGGGAATCAGGAGAAAAGAAAGCAAAATAACTGTAGTCTTAAAAATATAAAAAAAAAGAAACCTTTTAAATTTACTTTGAAAGCAATGAGACTGAGCATTTTGTAAAGTAATGCATACGTATATGATGATGGCACTCCATTGGGAGGTAGAAAAGGGTTAAAAATGTATTTATCAATTCATGATAAATCTGCAAGACTTTCATGGTTACCAGCAACTTTGAAAAATTAATAACATGGAGGTGCTAATAGTGTGATAAGACTTCTCTTTAAGAAATCAAGCCTTGTGACTAATAACAAAGATTATTTCAGAATACTAGTGAGGTTATTCTGTGATTTCACCGATTTGTTTGTCCTGGCGAGGATTGGGGAAAAGGGGCAGGGGTGTTTTTAATTCTTATTCTGACCAGCTCTTTGAAGATCACTTCCAAATAGCACATCCTCAAAACTGATACCTTTTCAGTATTTTTCAGTACTGGTGAACCTATGACCAAAGAGGAGCTGCAACTTCTTGTCCCAGTACACAAAATATTAGATGGTTCCATGTAATCACTCTTGTTTGTGGTCTGATTCAGATTAAAACTCCTGATTATTAATGGTGTTTTGTTTTCCATTATTTGTTGTTCTGTAGAGGTTATTTTTCAAAACATGACAAAGACTTTATGTTTTTTATCAAGTCAGTGGTGCCTGTGATTTTATGATGTGAACTTTATTTCCAACATGATTGCTTTTTTGGAGCAATTTTGAATTGTAGAATCCAGAATAGATATATCTTCCTAATATCTGATCACTGTTTCAATTTATTATTAGATTACGTTTAATAAAGTTACGTTATATTTAGAAATAAGAAGTCTGAAGCTCTATTGGTTTAGATGTCTACACCCTTAAAACTGGTTTCTATTATTCCTTAAAACTGTCTTTTCATAAACTTAATGTATCCATCTGTTCTTTTTTTGACCACAGAAGATGTTTTTTCCCTTTCAGGGCACTGAGAAAAAGGATTTTTTTTTTCCCCCCCATTGAGTTTGTAGGATTAACTTTTTTTTTCCTTATCTTACGAAGTTTGACATAAATTAAAACTAGTTTATATAATGTTTTGTGGTTAGCAACAGAGGAAATTGTATTTAAACAAGAAATAAATTGTAGTCTAAGAGTGCATTTCTACATGAAATCTTGCTGTTTTTATGCACTAAAGAAATAGAGACACATTTCTTCTCTCTTTGGCATCACCCAAATTGGTTCTCATTGCTCAACATCTAACTAATCTTATTTTCCCCTTTCCTGTTCAACATTTTATATTTGTTTTATTTTGTTGCTTTTATGCCCAATAAACATTCTTTCTTCCTTTGAGAAGGGACACCAATTTTCCATATCTTGCTGCTTTTATATTTTAAGATGCAGTTACTATGTAGTTTATCTTAACAGTGGCTGAAATCTGTTTCTAAGGATGTTGCATTTTGGTTCTGACATACGAAAGCATTATGCTTGTTCGCTATATTACGGGCAGGGTGTTATCCACCAAGTGAGCCCTGTATCATGAGAAGAAGGTATGTGCTGTTTATCCAGTCACACTTCAGCTTGCAGCTTTTTTCATTTAGTTTGTTTTAACTGACTCTAAAACAAGACAGTCCTAACTGTTCTTTTGGAAAGTCAGCAATGGGAAATCTCATGTGTGTTGTTCCTTGTTTAAGACCCTATGAAATTAGACATTTATACTAACTTTTTCTTCTCTTATGCATGAAGAAAAGCATAAAAAATATTAATTTTTTAAATGTTCAGAGATGTAAGGAATGTTTTAGATGTCTGTAAATATATGGATTGTTGTTTAAAATACTCAGAAATCAAAAGAATGCAAAGTCTACTTTACAACAAAACTTTGAACAGCTTGGATGTAATTTTTACTGTAATGATACCACTAGGGGCCTTGTCTAATTTCAGAATTACATCGTTTTAACTAAAGGTATAACTTTAGTCTGAGCTCAAGTAAACAAGTTCAAAAGCTTTTATTTTCAACTTGGTTCAAGTTGGCTTCAGCTAGTATGTTGATGCAAATGGTCACAGAATCACAGACTGTTTGAAGTTGGAAGGGACCTCTAGAGATAATCTAGTCCAACCCTCCTGCTCCAGCAGGATCACTTACAACATGTGGCACAGGGTGACAGCCAGGCGGCTTTGGAAGCCTCCACAGCCTCTGTGGACAGCCTGTTCCAGGGCTCTGTCACCCTCACACTAAAGATGTACAAAACAAATCCTGGCTTTTAATGACACATGCTTTAAAACAACTATGGACTATTGCTAAGCTTATACAAAAATGCTCAGTTCTGTGGAAAGCTCATGCTGCCCTGGCTGTTCTTACTGTGGATGTGCCAGTGCTTTCAGGTTCCCGTGCATGCCTGGCAGCTGTTTGTTGCCAGCAGTTTGTATTTCAGTAAGGAAAACTTGTGTGTCCTGCTGTTCCAGATGGGCTTGGGATTCGGCAATAATCACTGCAGAATGAGGTGACTACATCGAGCGTTTATTCAGGTGAAAGTACATTAAAGCAGCAAAGTGTGGATAACTCCTCGCGAGGTGATACCTGCCGTCGGGATATGGGACCCGAACATCCTCTCGAGCTGGCAGATCAGAGGCAGTTGCTGACCGGCTCCCGCAGAGACAGCGCAGGCCTCAGGGTTAGGGGTTTCTCCTTCACCCCCTCTCTCCTCACTGTCCTCCTTTACGCCCGGTGCCTCCTGGCATGGAGGGTCAGCACGACCCAGCAGGCAGCCGGGGGGCGGACACACTCCACCTTCAGCTGCGCAGCTCTCCCCTGGGTGCGCAGGCGCGCGTGCCAGTCGGGGGTCCCCGCCATCAATTCAAGGGTCCTGCCTTCCTCCTCCTCTTCCTCATTCCCGGGTGTTTGACCTCCAAAGATAGCTTGGAGGCTGTCGGCAGTTAAGGTGGCGGCGGCGCGGCTGCCTTCAGCAGGTTTTCGGAGGGGGCTGCCTGTGAACCGGGCTGAGCTCCTTATCGCTCAGCCTAGGCAGGCCAACATCTTTCTCAAGGTCTGGCCCCAGCCTCCCACAGCACATTTTTATGACTCTACAGATCATAGACATTTCCATCTCCAATACACCTGCTCTGAACAGGTTTTCAGTGATTTTTGAGCAGAGCTAGTTGCCTAGTTTTTCTGAGGTGCTATGCAATTCACACACTAGAAATCTCTGTAGTGTTGGTAAAACAAGCCCTGCGACCACCCAGAGCGGTGCCGTGGTGCCCCGCTTCGCTGCTGCCTGTGGAGGTGCCAGCTAAGCTCCAGCTCCTAACAGCAACCTCAGTGTCGCGTGTCAACTCTGTGTCGGCCCTGAGCCCCGCTGTGGCCCCGAGCGTTGCTCAGAAGCAAGTTGCTTGTAGACTAACAAGTTTGAAGTAACAAACGTGAATTAAACCTTTTTAATGGATTTTAAATTGGCTTGGCGGAGGGCTAGCACCATGCTGTATCACACACTGCTGATTTAGCAGCAATCCAACAGATTTAAATCGTTTAAAAGTGTCCCAGGGTTACTGGGCCATTATCCTTGTAGCGGGCCAAGCCAGCAAGTCACCTGCTGGGGCAGGCCAGTGTGGCAAAATGTAATTTGGTCTAATTCCTTATCGGATATTCCTTATAGGATAAGGAAGAAAAGGTATTTACCTCTATCAATCAAAGCTATCTAACCATTTGATGCTAAAAAAAAGGATAGCGGCCTCGCATCTCCCTGGCGTTTAGGGACGAAGGGTAACTTACTTGGTACCAAACTGAATTGGGCTCTAAGATTAAGGGATGTATTCTGCCTAAGTTTTGTTCTAGCTGTGTAATTCTCTTTTTAGATCAATAAATGGTGACAAATGAGACGCCGGGTTTACTTTTAAGCTGCTGCCGCGGGCGCCATCCCTCAGGGCACCTCTCGACACTGCCCAACGGCTCCGCCCGCCCCCTCGCCCAACGGCGCTGCCGCGCTCACTGCGCGTGCGCTGCCCACCCCGCCCGTCCCCGCCCGCCCAGCGGTGCTGCCGCGCTCACTGCGCATACACCGCCCC
>JAUBNY010000182.1:938328-949199 GCA_032275445.1 Crypturellus soui
AACACACACATTTGTAATGAAAATGGTTTTTAGGACTCAGGACAGATACAGAGATGACTTCCCTATGCCCTAGGAAAGAAATGATTGTAGATGTGCTAAATCGTTGCTGATGGTATCTTTGATTGTTAGCAGTAGTCAGGAGACTGACTTGCAAAGTGTCTCATAGAGTAACCTTAGTTTTGTATGAGCTTTTTTTGTGTGTGAAGCTTCAAACAAAAGTGTCAGTTTTGTTCATAACTTTTTCATTCTTAGAGCCACTAGGTTCTGCTGGATGCAAGTGACCCTGGTGTAACGACTTGACTTTTTTGCAGCTCTGTTAGCCTTTTAATGTAGATAGGCTTGAGGTAGCCAGAAGTGACTGAGTATTCACAATTTTATTATCCTGACTGGAAAGAGATCCCTTATCCTTTAAATCATCCACATATATTGCTCTAGGAGTTATTTTATGGTCCTGGTGTATTGTTGTATTGGTTTCTTACTGTAGTGTTGTTTGCAGTTCATCTAATTACTATGGTTACATGTAAACACACAAAAGGGAAGTATATGTGCTTTGATGCCTGTATATTTTAGTGTGGTTATGATATATATCTTATTTCTTCAACCTCGTGGTAAATAACTCCTTCAAAGAATGTTTAACAAGAATTCTTCTAGAGTGAAATTAATGTAATCTGAATGGCCATTATTCTAAAGCATCAGTCTTCTGACAACACCAAGTTGAGGAATTTATTGTAACAACATATTGTAGAAAATATGATAGTAAATGATTTACTCTTTTTGGTCTAACAGAATATGATAGTTCTTTTACCAGATTTTGAGGGTTTGGGCTATTTTTTTTATGATAACCTGGAATGTGTATTGTTGAGGATAATGAACCAGATGAGTGCAGAATGGGGAAAACACTGGCTAAATAGTTTCATTATAGAGTAGGATCTAGAGATTATAGCTGCTGAATGAATCAACTCTGTTAAAATGATTTTCCTGTATGGATTTTTTTTTTCTCCCCTTCCTGCTAAATATCAATAAGAATTTATGTGGAATATTAAGCCCTGCACTTAAAATATGGTTACATTTGGAAATCTAGAGAATAGTGGGAATGATTGCATTAGAAAACATAGCGCTTAAAGAAAGCGACTGCTTTGCTGCAGCCTTTTATTCTGAGAAAAGCAATCTGTGCTTGCATTACCCACGGTGGACAGGACAATGAAGAAATAGGACAGCGAAGCACTTATTTCAAGTTTCTTCTAAGAAGTAAAGAGTCTCCATCACTGTAGCCATCTGAAAACAGACTATATAAACATTAGGAATAATTTAGGTAAATTGTGCTTTGAAGAGGAATGGACTACATGATTTTTTAGAGAACTTTAAAATCTATATATTACCTGTATAAAGGCTATATTAAAAGCTGTTTCTCTAAGAACTATATCATTCTACGTGAGCAAGCTTCTATATGACCACATATGCTGCTACCCAGGCATAATGATTTCTTAGCTCTGTTGTTTCTCAGACTCGCTTTTGGAATCTGTGTTTTATTTTCCTACATTATCTACTTTTTCAGTTAGACACTGAAGGTGAGACATAAACCAGTAGGATTTTTCCTTACTTCTTATGGAATATAATTATTTAGTAATAAGTTATTGCAAGATTAGTATTTGGGGTTCCTATATGGAGTGAGAATTCACTAGGGTGTTTTGAATGGGATCTTTTTAAAATTAAGTTGACTATTTTACAGTACTAAAAATGTAGTAAAAATGTACATTTTACAGTACTTTTAGTACTGTAATTTTACAGTACTAAAAAAGTACTAAAAATTGTGAACTTCTGGAAGCCTTTCAAAATTACTTTTGTCTGCTGATTGATGATTATAAGAAAATCAGATAATTTATTCTACTTATTTTTACTGTTTTCAGATATTTCCCATTTTACATTTTGTGAACTTTTTGCTTTCTGGGAAAGTGTTTTTCTACAAAATAATGAATCTTGGTCAACTCGGTCAAAGCATAATGTGTTTATTGTTGGCTGGAAGAATACAAGAAACTGGAAGGAATACTATTGCTTTCCATATTAATTTGTTTTAATGAAGGGATAATTTTATAAGCAGCTGAAATATGTGGCTATTTACCATGCCCTGGCCTGGAACATGTAGTTGTGTTGAGATTTGAATATTTTGAGAATATGGTCAGAAAAATGTGTAAAAAAGAAAAAGGATACTCCTGCTTTAAATGTCAGCATCTATTTAACAGAATCATGCCATAGCATCCTCAGAATGTTAGCAATGGGTGTGTCGGTGATATATGTAACAGTATATTTTATTGTGTCAGGATGTATGCCTGATTGAAGCCACAGTGTATTTAAGTGGAAGCAGATCATTGTCAACTGTGTAGCTAGTTATCTAGACATGAGACACTGGATTTTTATTGCGTGGAAAGGGAATGACTTGATTTCTGATCTCTTTTTGGGCAAAAAAGATTGGAAAAACTTAATAGTATTTCTAGATTTTGTAAAGTAGAACGTATTGCACAAGTTATTTAGTGTATATATATAATGTGAATAAAGTAGTCCTTCTTCAAAAATCTGATCAGTTGCATAAATGTATAATAATAACTTTTTTGTTTAGTTCAAGGAAGAAATCTCTAAGCGTTTTAAATCCCACACTGATCAACTTGTGTTGATATTTGCTGGAAAAATTTTAAAAGATCAAGATACCTTGACTCAGCATGGAATTCATGATGGACTCACTGTTCACCTAGTCATCAAAACACAAAACAGGTAACCCGAGTGATAAACAGTGTTCTATTTACCTTATATAAAATGAAAACACTCTTAATTTTTGGTATAACAGCTTTATATTGGGCAAATCTGGATTTGACTTCAGAAGACATTCAATTGAACAAGAATTCTGTTGAACAAGAGAAGCATCCTGTCTATCATGCATACCTTTTTTTGCGAGTTTAATGTTACTTTCTAAACTAAAGGTTTGCTATTAAGTTCATTTTCTTCATTTCCTTAAGTCAAATGATGGTTTTGCTCCATAGTTTTCTTGGATATCAGCTCTCAGTACCTGTAAGGATGTGCGGATTTTCGCATCCAGAGAGCTGTAGTGAATCCTTATACCCTGTTTTGCTAAAACAAGGAACGAAAATTCTTATGAGACAGTTACTGTAGTTCAGCAATTTATCTGTCTGAGCAGAAAGTCTTGGATTTTAAGAACTGCTCTTTCTGGGAGGCTGCTTTTAAAGGATGTTGAGAAAAATAGATCAAGTTGAGCTATGTCATATTCATGTAACTTTTGTTGAAATGGCCAAAAGGAAAGATTTAATTGAAAAATCTGTTCAGTAGCTAGAATAGTGTGTCACTCATTTGAATCTAGCCTTCTTATTTACTGTGTTATCTGTTCTAGTCCAGAAGTGTTCCTGGTCCTTTTCTACTTATGCTTCTTCTGCCTGTGGTGAGGCTGTTTTCCTGTGGTGGGGAAAAAGTGTTATTGATCAAGGAAAGTGAATGAAATTAGTGAGGGGTGGGGAGGGGAGGAAAGGAACACATTATGCCTTTTTAGACTTTACTAGATTGCAAAGGCCCAACAGTAACAAAAACCTCCAACATAGTCCAATTAGACTTAATTTAGGCCCCCTTAAAAATTATGTCTTCAGTTCCATGGTTGTGTCCCAACAGCATGGTTGCATCCCATCTGTAATGGAGTCTTCTCTCCTGCCAAATATTTTTCCGTTAGCCCTGGTTTACGGCTGTTGTTTTTCCTTCCTTGCCCTACCCCACTGCCTCCTCCAGCTTCAAATTTAACTCTGATGACTATCCCAGTCTTGCAAGCAGAATGGATCTAAGGTTTCTTTCAAGTTTATTTTGTTATGCTGGTGTTTTTAGTTATTTCTTTATGGAAATAATCACAGAATTTTCAGAATTTTATTGCTGCAAAAGATGCTGTTAAGATGAGTTGAAGAATAACATTTTGTTTGTTGTTCACAAACTAAATTTAAGTCAAATCCAAGTCTGCCCAACATACAGCTGCTATAGTAAGAAGTATCTAATCCTCAAATCTTTCTGTGAAGCTTTAGTGTGTAGAAAGTACAGGGCTTTTTGTGTTCTGTTTTTCTGTAGTTCTGCAAAAAGGTGTGTATGTCATTGATAAACTTTACACACATTGATAGGTACAAAACTTGGTGTTTCACCATACGGCCCTGCCTGTGCTTGTACTGTGCAATAGACAGGTGTGGTGAGTATATGAATTAGAAAAGTGGTCTTTAGTCCCTGTGTTGATTTATTGTGGCTTTAAGCTTGTTTAATTGCACTGTTATCATGTTCTTAGTCTTACAGAGGTTCTGATCTCCATATGAATGGAGAATGTCCAAAGTATATGGAAATTCTGATACTTGTCCAGGAATAAAATAAAAGATTTTAACTGAATTTTGCAGTCAGTGAGCCATTATATTAAAGATGTGGAATAGAATAAATGTTGCCTTAGTCTTTACTAGCATTTATTTCTTTAAGCCCTGAGCATGGGATCAGTCCTGCTTTGAGAGAATGGGAGTACAGTGAGGTAAGGCTAAGGATCCCTGAAGCAAGCCAGGAACTGAGGAAATAATTAATTGGCAGGCATCCCAGACACAGGATGAAGAGGTTGTAGTGGCTGCAGTCACACCCATCCATTTCTTAATGTTTGAAAGTATTGCTCTAAAAAATTGACATTACAAATGTCTGAAGACAATTTGTTATCAGAAGCCATCTAGAGACTTTTTTTGTTAGAAATAATCAAAATGTAAATGAAGATTATCAAGTATGATGCCATCCTTGTGTTAAATAGTGTAATTTGTAATTTATAACTTGTAATTTTTTAATTTCCTTTTTTTTTTTTAATCTTTAAAGATCACAAGACCACCCAGCGCAACAAACAAGTACCACTGGCAGTACTGCGACCACATCAACATCAAGCAGTAGTACCTCAACGCCGTCTTCAACAAATAGCAACCCATTTGGCTTGGGTAAGAATATTTGTTAGATAATATGGTGGTATATTTTCTAGGATTCAGAAAATTCCCAGGGGATTAATGTTAACGTAAAAAGGACTTAAAAATTACTGATTATAAAAATCTGTGATGTTGATTGTAAAAGATCTTCAATCAGCAAGTTATCAGAGGAAGGATGTTTCCTTACTTTCTATAGACAGAGCTTCACAGACTTGACTTGTGTCTTTTTTAGTGATAAGGTGCAACTGATATTGTGTACTGGCACTGAGTAATAAACCTCCTTGCCTTCTGTTTTCTTCTTAAAAGTGTATCTAAATGGGCTTGAGGAAAGTATTGAAGAAGCTGAACCCATATCTTCCAGCCAAGATTTGGAGTAGCAGTAATGAAATTAATGCCTTCCTATGAGCCAATATTTCTCAAGTTCTGAGTCTGATAGTATTGTCAGTCTTCTCAGGAGTAAGGAGGATACATTCTTCTGATTTTAAGAATATGTGTCTTTCAATAGTTGCACTGGATTTTGTGATTCATGCTTTGAAGCATGAGGTGGGTTTAAATAGTTCTGCAGACTGATTAGTACCTTCTAAAATTTGAAACTTTGTTTTTTTTGGACTGAGCAATGGTAGAGAATTAAGAGCATTAGTCATTCTCGGTGACCCTTCAAAAAGAAGAGTTTTACGTTTAATTAGAATAGGAAATATGTGTTAAGAGGTCTCTCTTGGTTATCTGTCTGCTCTTGATTAGTCTATAGATAATTATTATGAACATATTGGGAAGTGTCATTTTAGAGAAGTATACATCTCAGTGGATGACTCCTTAATAGCCTTGCAAAAAAGGAATTTCCATTTGGTTCCATTATTTTGAAGTGTGGAAATATTTTAAGTGTTTTTCACTTAAAAAAAGCCCTGAATGTGCTTAAATGTATACCAGAAGTTGAAAACTATTATTATTTTTTTTTTCGTCCTCTTAAAGGTGGCCTTGGAGGTTTGGCAGGTCTGAGCAGCCTGGGCTTAAATACATCAAACTTTTCAGAGTTGCAAAGTCAGATGCAACGACAACTTATGTCCAACCCAGAAATGATGGTTCAGATAATGGAAAATCCATTTGTTCAGAGCATGCTTTCAAATCCTGACCTGATGAGACAGTTAATTATGGCCAACCCTCAAATGCAGCAACTAATACAGAGAAATCCAGAAATCAGTCACATGCTGAATAATCCAGACATAATGAGACAGGTATGTAGAAAGATCTTTGTAAGGTCATGACCTCTGATTATACTGTAACTGTGAACAACAAAACAGAAGTTGGATATGCCTGGATGAGTGCTGAATCATTGCAGAGGAATTTTTAGGCATATTAGAAAATCTGTAGAAGGTCGCTGAAGACTACTATGTTGCTATTTCTAGTTGTTAGTATCTGAAATGGTCTGCTAATTCAGAAAATGTGCAGCATATTTAAGAAAAATACTGAAGACTTTATAACCATATCTTTTGAGTTTAAAGTTGAATGCCCATCTGTGCTGTCTTCTATTGTTTAACTAATAATGACTTTACCAAAAGTAGTAATTCTTCAGAATACTATTTATTAGCATTTTATCCGACTGTGGGTACATCTGAGTACTAATAAAGTTACAAGGTACATAAACTACCTATACATGCCTGAAATGGCAAGACACTATCAAGAAATAAATGGAGGCTTTTGAAAATATAGGTGTTTATTTTTGAAGTTCACATTATAAGATACATGCCGTAGTCATGTGGGCAGAGTATACTGTGTTGGAAAGGAGAAGGAAGAAAACAATTGTACGCTTAAGCTTTTTTTTTTTTCTTTTTTTTTTTTTAATATCTGTTATGCTTTCTGACCCAGCCAGCCTAATAGCAATTGTGGCAGAACCCTGGCTAAATATCAAATTCAGTTGGCTCCCATTAAGCTGGCATCTTGATTGGGCCCTAACCATAATTTCAAACCGAGATAGACATTAACTGTAGTACTGCCGAATGCTGACGTTTTCACTTTAGAATGGATTTCTTATTAATACAGATTAAACGTTCCACTTCCTTAGACACTAGAACTTGCTAGAAACCCTGCAATGATGCAGGAAATGATGCGAAACCAAGACCGAGCCTTGAGCAATCTTGAAAGTATCCCAGGTGGATACAACGCCTTGCGACGTATGTACACAGATATTCAGGAGCCAATGTTGAATGCAGCACAGGAACAGGTGAGAAATGAGTGCAAGTGCCAGTAAGAGCTACTATGTTTTCCTGAAAGGAAAAGAAGGTAAATGATGTAGCTTTTCAAATGGATACTTGGCAAAATTTCTTGAAACTTGAAGTCGCTTTGTGTCCTGTTTCTGTGAAAATTCTATGCTCCTTTAGCTTAAAGGAAAAACAATACTATTTTGTGGGTTGGAGAAGCTGTATTAGTAAGGTAAAAGCTTTTTATATATATATTAGATAATTTAAATTCTAGTTTGTTTAATTCCTTAACTTATAGAATTCTAGGCCCAGGAAAAAATACTTAGGAGTTTGTCTAGTAACTTGTTACTTAAGATGGGAATTAAAAAACACTTTGAAGTTTGTTTTTAAGTTGAAAACCCCTATGCAAGAAGCAATCTTAGTGTGATCAAAATAGTAGTATAGTGATCAAACTACAAGTATAGTAGCAACACTCTCCCAAAAGAAATGTTATTTTGTTTTTGGAAATGCTAGTATTGCATTTTCAATGTAGTCATCTTTCAAAATATTTATGACTGACTTTAGATTGGTAAATATAATTCATCAAGAGCCATCAATATTTATCTTCATGCACAGCTTTGGAAAAGTAACCTGCTATTTCTAACACACTTTAGTTGACTTTAATGGGTGATACATGTTTGTTTTTTCTTCTCTAGTTTGGAGGTAATCCGTTCGCTTCTTTAGTAAGCAATGCATCATCAGGAGGGGAAAGTCAACCGTCTCGTACAGAAAATAGAGACCCTTTACCAAATCCTTGGGCTCCTCAGTCGAGCTCTCAGAATTCCCCAACAAGTAGCAGCAACAGTGGTGAGAGCAGTGGCAGTAGTAATGTTGGAAATAGCACCTCTGGCAGTACAGGACAGAGCTCAACCATACCAAATCTGGGACCTGGACTAGGAGGTATGCATACAATTTTATGGATTTACACATATATAGGAATTTGCTGAACTTTCTTTTAGTAGAAAGATAGATTTTAATTGATTTTTTTTCTGCTTTTTACTTTCATAGATGCTTTCATTTACTTTCATACGTCCTTGATAGATGACATAGTCCTCTGTAGAAAAACAAACATTAAAAATAAATTAAGAATACTTGTGTGTTACCTTAAATCGAAAAAGAAGGTCATCTCTAGATATGCTTCCTGTTTGGAAGCGAAACATGAAAACAGCTAATGTAGACGCTTACTGGAACTGCTTGTTGGATACAGCCTCTGTCTTAACTTGTTTCCAGAGTAGATGCATCTGTGCAAGCAGAACCACACCAGGGTGTACTCAAGGGACTGAAACTCTTTACCAAATAGCTGTATTGCAGATGTGTTTATTAAAGTGGTGCCTTTTTTTTTTTTTTTTTTTTTTTTTAAGCTGGTATGTTCAACACACCAGGAATGCAGAGCTTGTTACAGCAGATAACAGAAAATCCACAGCTTATGCAGAATATGTTATCTGCTCCATACATGAGAAGCATGATGCAGTCATTAAGCCAGAATCCAGATCTTGCGGTACAGGTAAATATATTAGGTATAGCAATTAGTTGTGTGCATTAAATGAAAGGAAATGTGTTTTATTGTAGCTTAATTCTTCCAACATATCATCAAACAATTTTTGTTATGAATGGTAAAGTTTTTGAACTTTATAAATACCTAGCTCATTAAGATTATTACTTAGTTATTTAACTTTTTTTGACATAAAGTTTCTTCAATTTGTAGTTAGCATTCTTCTGAATAATTTTTAAGTGTATGATACATATACCCCTAAACTTGTGACCTAATATATGAACTGGAACTAGGGAAAACAAATGTATCTCCTAGGAAATATCCAAAATATAGGGATTGGGAGATTAGTTGGAGTTGGGAGGAGAAGGGATGGGGTGGAAGGAGTTGGTGCTGTATGTCGGTGTTAATCAGGTTTTCATTTCTCATCTCCCTTCATTAGCTATAAAAGAAAGTGCTGTTTTATGAATGATATCATAAAAGTGCTTTCCAATTTTACTTACAGCTGTAATATCCAGAATCAAATATTCAACAAAGACAAATATCTAGAAATATCATTTGTATATTAAATACATTGTTGGAAGGTCTCCCTGGCGCTTTGCAGATCATATTTAGAGGAAAGCTGCCACTCTCATCTGACCAGAAAAGTATTTTCTTGTAACATAAATGAGCTTGCCTTGTCAAGAATCTGTCACAGCACTCACTTTAAGTGTTTTGTTTCTGGTTTTGAAGTGGGTGGAGGGGACTGGTGGTAAGAGGGATCAGTCATTTTAGTCAGTGTTTAGACTGGTCGCTTATAACAAGTTCTAGCCCAAAATGAAGAGAGAATTATTCTATGAGATTAGTTTCATAGAGTATGATCTTGTTCTGCATGAAGTGTGTGTGGTAAATGGTTGTTTTAAAATCCTCTTTGGTGTTTACTGTTTGATCTTTGAAGTTAAATATTTTTGTCCAATAGATGATGCTGAATAATCCTTTATTTGCTGGAAATTCTCAACTTCAAGAACAAATGAGACAACATCTTCCTACTTTTCTTCAGCAAGTAAGATATGATACTAGCTATTGTTAATAAATTTCTGCAATTCAATAAGCAATTTTTGCAATTAATTGGTGTCTTTCCATGATTTGGATTTAAAATATTGTTACATATATTCTCATTAGCTTCAGACATCAAGGTGTATTGTCCCTTGATAAATGCTTGATTCATCTTTGAATCCTTTGAAAATATTCCTTTGAAAAGTTAAACCTGACTTAGTGAATAGGTTTGGCTGTAGCTAGCACAACTGCTTTGATTTGCTCTTGCTTCTTTGTTTGGGAGTGACTTGTTCTTACAGAGAACCAGTCAGAGAACACATCTTCACTATGTGATTTGTTTTATAAATTAAAGAAAAAGGCCAGTACTTATCCCTCTACTAAAATCAGCTTTTACTGTGCTTTTCTCATACCTCCTCCACCCTACCTAAGTTTTTAGGTAAAGAGACCTTAATAGTATGACCTGAAAGCAGCAAATCACAAGCTAATTCAAAAGTAGAGTCTGTTCTGAAGTTATTCACCTGTAAAAATTACCATGTCACTATATTCCTCTCATATCCAGACTGCAACTATATTGGTATTATGCTTGATCTTGGCTATTGCAGTGTATATAATAGGACTGTGTCCTCTACACAAGAGTAAGCAAAATTTTTAGGAATTGAAAATATAATCCAGTACAGGAGTTTCATCTTTAGGCAATCCTACAAAGAGTAAATGTATGTTGCCTAGATCTCAAAGGGAAGGGCTCTGGAGCGGACGCTCGCGCCGGAGCTCCTTGTCTAGAGGCAAACAACTGCAGCCAAAGCCGCCGAACGAGCAAGCGTAGAGGGCGAGAGGCAGCCCCGGCGGCGACCCCCAAGCAGGCAGTGCTGAGCTCGGGCCCAGAGGCGACTCTGACTCAGTGGGGGCGGAGCCGGCAGGGCAGGCGGGGTTTCAAAAGCTGCCCCAGGAAGCGCGAGGGACCCGGAGCGCAGCAAACAGAGCATGGCGTGTGAAAGGGGCGTGGCGCGGCAGTGGGCGCAGGCAGGAGGTGCAGGCGAGGTGCACGGAGTCTCCCCCCAGCAGTGGGAAGGAACTCTCTTCACAGACTCTTCCAGCCACAACAGAAGATCAGGAGAAGCCATGGTCTCCACTCGCCAA
>JAUBNY010000182.1:978273-1020671 GCA_032275445.1 Crypturellus soui
GCCCCGCGCAGCCCGCGGTGGGCGCGCAGCGCCGCTCGCCGCCCGCCTGGAGCAGCTCCCGGGAGGGCTTCAGGGATAACGGGCGTACTCCTGAGAGCGGAGCAACTTGAGCCCCGCCGCCGGCGCCCTTAGCCTCCTCCGCATGCCCTGAAGATTGACTGAGGGCGCTGAGGCGAGAGCAGGGAGTCCCCGAGTTCCCCGTGGACGTTTTTTTTTTTTTTGCTGTATGCAGGGATGTTTCTGATGGGTCTGGGAGTGACGGGCAGGCTCCTAAGAAAACCCAAACTCCGATGCGTTGTGGAAGTCTTACGGAGCCCCCAGGGCGAGCATCAGGAGCCGAGTTACTCTGGAATTTCCCTGGCGTTAGCAGCGCTGCAGCGAGATGAGCTCGGCGCTCAGATGGGAGATGTGAGGGCTCTTCTAGGAAGCTGCTGGTCGCTCACAGCTGCTCTTCCCTTGTTTTGCGCTGCCACTGCCAAAAGTCCGCAGCTCTAAATCAAGTCTGCAGCATTGTACAAAGGCAATTATGTCTGAAAAAACAAGCGTCGTGCTGTGTGTAGCTACTTTTTCTTCTTGGACCAGATTCTGTTGTTATTAGTCCCAGTGGAGCCATTTAAATAGATACAGGAGTTACACTCAAGCAATATGTAGCCTGGAAGTAACAGGAAATTACAGAAACAGCTTGTATCTATACTGTTATAATGCTTTTGTTAATGCATATTGTGGTTATGAGATCATAGCTTTAATGCGTAAGAACCGGAATGGCCTTCAGAGTGTCATTTCTCTGTGTATTGCAAGCTTTGTGTACTATCTCTGGGATCTTTCTTATTTATTTATTTTTAAAAGGTTCTTTAAACTATAAAGAACTTAAGTGAGAGTGTGACATGGTGTGAATCATTACAGTTCTGTGGGACTGTAGCTGAGCAGATTTACGACTGCAACCAGGATGCCCTTTGACCAGTGGGTAGGAACTAAAAACCATGAAGAAGGCGTTGAGAATTGCACAGTGCAAGGAGAGGTGACGAGTTCGGGAGCGTTGTGCGGTGCTGCCTTGGCTCACCTCACGCCCGATGTGCGCAGGGGCATCCGTGCTCCACACCAAGGGGCAAAACGTTAACTGTCAGACTGCCAGGGGCAAGGCTGAAAACTGAATGCTACCATAGACTAAAAGTTGCGCTCCTGAACCTGCCAACAGACTAAAGAAATTTGAAAAGTAGGAAAGCCTTTTGTTTATATTTGTCCTATATTCTAGGAGTTCTAGGTGCTGAAATCCTAAGCATTTTAGTACAGATATTTTGCTCTTAGTCACTTCAGCAGAAGTTTCCAGTTAATGAGGGCATTTCACAGTTCTAAGTTACCTTTCATTCTTCTGCAGTCTCAAATGCTCAAAGTGCTGCTTCTTACCTATCATTGTCCAATGGTACGTATAAAGGAGATTTGGCAATACGAGTTAACCTCTCATATATGTTTAGCTTTTGATATGCTAGAGATTAGCAAATCCCAAGATTTCTGTCTTCAGTCTCTTGATCAGATTTGTATTTAAACTTTATAACGTGGACAAAACTCGGTAGGAACTTTCACAATGCTGCAATTTTGTCTTTGAGTGCAAGAGAAGGGAGAAAAAAACCCTTGTGAGTTAGTCGCGTGTGTGTGTAACGGCACAGTATTGCCACAGGGACAAAACAGCCCAGCTGATGTGCTGCTGGGTTAATAGCAGAGATGCCAGGGTTGTGCCAGCTGGGACGTGTTGGACAGCTGTGTTTTGGTCATTAAGCGGATAAGGGAGCCTAATTCCACAACGCTGAGAAATGCCAGCAGAGTCTCATAAGGACATGGGATGCTGTAAGAAATGGCAAGGATTGAAACTCTAGCTCTGCTTTATCGGGAGGGAAGGAGAGGAGCCCCTCAGCTTGTCTGAGTGGTGCGACGTGCGGGTGGTGTTACGCTGTGTTACAGCTCTTGCCGTTCTCACAAACCCTACTTTTTCACATATATTTTTCCCGCAGTTGATTGCACCCGTGGGCTTGTGTTTGTGGGCCCCAGTAACATGTCAGTGCAGAGATGTCTGTTAATTAAATCTTTGTGGATGCTCTGTAGGGCTTTGACCCTACCAAATGTGCAACAGAACTGCGTGTTACTCAGCTAAAGTTACTCAGCATGGAGAAAAGTAGAGAGAGGCAAACCTATTTAGGTGCTGCATATATATATATATATATATTCCTACCTAAACACAAAAATATGTTCAGAGTGGAATATATATAGGTGTAATATAAGTAAATATATATATATTTAGGCAAAGACAAAACTTTAATACTAATGTTTAATACTAACATGAAAAAGTTTAATACTAATTACTAAGTTTAATACTAACATGAAAATCATATTTGATGTTCCTACCTAAACATAATAATATATACACAGTGAAATATATATACATATAAAGTTTTGTCTTTGCCGCCCAAGTGATTAACTATGCTTGGTATTGGAAATTATATTTTACAGCAAATAATAAAGTGACAACATATGGGATAATGTGGGGAGAACCAAAGATGAATCATGCGTTTGCAGACTGCATCCAACCAGTTATCGAGCTGTGGACCTGCCATGTAGGTCACCAAGTGGCTCAAGGCTAGGTTTGCAGCTCCAAGGTCAGCGTGCGACGTGTTGCCTTCTTCATCAGGAAGGCTTCACGAGTGCGGTTCAGATGAAGTGGTGACTCACGCTGTGAAGTGCTGGGGCCCAAGGGAGGCTTAACTAATTCTTGTCATGACGTTTATGCTACAGTGCCTCTTATGTGTTTGTGAAGCTTCCCTGGAACAGGTATGTCCAGCAGCCTCAAAACAGCACTCGCAGCACGGCTGAAATGGAGAGGATGTGAAAAGCGGCCAGTGTCCACCCTCTATTTCCATTTTCAAAAGAGAGGTGGCCGGCTTGTGCAGACCGTGCTATAAAGCACAGAGCTTTTTGTCACGTCTAAATGATTATTTGATGGAGATTTAAAAGTACAAACTTAAATTTCTGTGTCCAGCTTTCCAGCAAAGAAGATAGATACTTAAAAATGTTTTAGAAATCAAGAAGAAACCAGTCAAAGCAAGAATTTCATTTACTTATAGTCTGCTCTTCGACCTTCCATGAGTAACTAAAAATAACAGTGACAAAACCTGAGGATTCCCTTTTGCTGCTAATGGTCCAACAATGTGAGACTGGCTTGTGGCTTTTCTCCCTTAATGCGGGAATAACTTCGGTGCAGCCTGAACACTGCTGGGGGCAGTTCGGGCAACAACTTACTGCGCTGACTTTGATTCCTCCCCTCCACCCTCTCTTAAAATGTGGCATACTTGGCTTACTTGCTTAGCTTTTGGGTTTGTTTTGTTCTCCTTTTGGTTTTAACATGCTGGTGACTAGGAACATGCCTTTTTGCTTAGTGCCTTGCAGACAGATGCCAAGTTGAAAAAAATATATATCTGTAACTGAAGCACTCTCTTGGAAATTCCTACCCCTCGATGAAGTGTGAAAAACAACAGCGCATTCTGAAGAGAGCTTTGAGATAAAAGGATAGTGCCCACCGGGAAATGAATTGTACTGTGAAGATAGGCTGAATGTTGACAGTTTGGAAAAATAAGAGGGAAAAGGAAGGCAGCATGGGAGATGACGGGAGCGGAGAGGCCAGGGATGGGAACGAGGCAAAGAAGTGCAGTTGTGGAAAGGGAAAGGTTAAGGGATTATGTAGACAGCAGGCAGGAGATTTAGTGAATTTATATTTATCCCGTAAGCGATGTCAGAACTGTAACCAGCAAGTGCCGTGAGCTGCGGGGATGATGCTGTAACACATCAAAATAGTAAAGTGAGATATGGAAGGGGGTGCAAGCTAGGGTGGATTGTGGGCTGTATTTTGTGGACACGTTTAACAAAAAGCACATAAAAAGCCTCCCGTATGAAGATGAACCTTTGGATTAAATCTGCCTTTGTTGTCATTTCATCTTGTGATTAAATTTACAGTTTTATATATATGTGCATATATATGTAGACATATATATATATTTAGTAGCACTTCTGGAGGTGCATTTTGCCCTTTAATGGGCTGAATAAGAAACAAGAAGTAGAAATTGTTACTAGAGAGGTACTGGAGTGTTGAGATTTCCTATGTCCTATTTAATTAAGAAATGATTTTTCTAGATAGATTTGATAAATGTTTATGAAGCTCAGTAGTTGTTTAACATTGTTTTTATATCTCTAGTAAGAGGAGGGTGCATATGTTTACATGTTAGCTATGTGATGTTCTCACTTCACAAACCTTCTAGTTCCTTTTCATTGATCATTCTGAAGTGGAAATACTTAAGAAGCTGGATTATGCAGCATGGTATCTAGTATAAACTGAACTGTGACTGAAATGTATTCTGATGGAGATGGCTTGTTAATAACATTGTGTTTGTCCTTTTCCACGCACCAGGTTATGCGGTTAACCAACAAACGCTGAATAATATATATCTCGTATCTCTTAAATATAAATAATATTATATATATATATCTAATATATCATCTTGCCTGTTGTTTTAACTGTGTGCTTCCTGTGTATTGTATTTGGTAGCTTCATCTAAGCCTTCATTGCTAGTAAATAAAAGAGGAGAAATGTGCATATGTGCTTAAGAATGTGGCTGATTGATAGAGATTGGAGATAAATCTATGTTTCATTAAATATAAATGTTTTAAATATACGCTAGTGTTTCAATATGCTGCTGAGGCCTGGTGCTGAAATATGGGAGAAAAAGGAGAAGAAAATGCAGCTATTGTTGTGCAAAGTTAACTAATTAACAGTAGCAGGTTAAAAAGATAAGCTACTGATTTTAAAATGTAATTACAGTATTTTGACTTTAACCCACCTTTTCTAAATCTTAGAAATTTGATTCCAATTTGTACATTCTTTATTGCCAAGTGTGTTTGGGTGCTGCTGCTGCTTTGGACAACAGTGGTGGAGCTATAATAATAAAAGACAGCTAGAAAATCCATAATAGAGTTCAGCACAGCGTAGGTCTCCGAACTGCAAATATCTGGTTTGATCCTGTGGGGCTAAAAGTGGTTCCATGAGTTGCATGAAAACCATATCCAGGAACTTCATGTATTGTTATGTAGTCTTCAGTACATTGATACTCATTTGATATACGACACAGCTGGGAAGTGATTTATCCTTTTTTTTTTTTTTTTCAAAACTGTTGGCCTAAGGCTAGACCTGAAATGAATCGTTGATGTAGAAGTAGGGTATTTTAATTTTCTTGGATGTATTAACCCAAACTGAATTTTATGTATTGATCAGGATTTTTTTTTCTTCTTCAAATAAGATGCCAAAAAAAGGAAGACGTGCGCCTTTTTACAGGAAAGGGTGTGAGGGAGATTTGGATTCTTACAGCTGGGATTTGGTTGGTCCTCTGAAGTCTATAAAAAGCTCTGGGCTTAAACACTTAGGCAAAATGGTATCTGATTTTTATCTTCTCCCTCAAGAAAAAAAAAAAAGTTGGAGAGATGAGTTGGAAAAACCGAAGGAAAATTCTTCCTGTGAGAAATACTTTCTTTTCCCCTTTTTTTTTTTATTTTCCTGTAGCACTGGCCTCTCTCCTTCTGAGTATTTTGGTTCATTAAATCAAACATACTGTAAAACTGCTCCCTTCTTGATCTCTCACTCTTTTTGCCCTCTCCTCCCTGTGCTGTGTGGATGAGATCAACCTGTTGCCAAGATTTGCAACATCCAGATAATCTTTCTCTCCTCTTCCTGTTACAGTCAAGCTGTCGCCAGATGACTTCTGCTGTATATTTCTCTGATACATATGGAAAATATCTACTCTTAGTGCTTCCTTCAGCAGAAGCTGCTTTTCTGTCCCTTCCTTACTTGTTCTTTTGAATACAGAAGCCTTTTTCCCTCTAGCCTTGTGTTCTCTGCTTCCCTCTCTAAACCTTACAAATATATATACATTTTTGTCAGTATCTCAGATTCCTTATGTTTTAATCGCTTATCTGATAATGAAAGCACAGTTATGGTAATTTGATAATAATTAAATTAATACTGAATCTGTTTTCTTCAGATGTAAAAGCAGAAAAGTGAAACTCTCCTTCCTCTTCCCCACTCTTGGTATATTTTATCCTTTCAAGGCACTACGGGCACTGCATTCGTGAAAGCTTTTTTGCTTCTGATGGAAGATAATTGGTTATCAATCAGCTCTTTCTTACATTTTGCTGTCAGGAAAGCTATTTGCTAGCTTGGTTAACTATATAGGCCAGGTATGGCTAGTAATCATGCTATATGTCTTTGCTCTTCATGGGAGTTTCTTGATTAAGAATGGCCATCCATATGCTAGTAAAGTTACACTTTTCACCCGAGTGAAAGCAGCTCAGGAAAAAACTTGAGATAAAGCTGATCATAGATATCAGCACAGAGTTAAGCATATGTATAGAAGCTTTCAGGGCTGCTTATAAACAGAAAGCAGAAGGCACAGGCTACATTCAATGGGTTCTTTCTCAGCAGGAGGGTTCACAAAGAGAAATAGCTTGTGTAGCTTCCAGAACTGGAAGTGTAGCCATTCAAAATAGTTATGATCAGAAATATGAGTACTAAATGGCTGCAAAATGGTTGTTCTTTAAAGGCTTCCTCTGGAAAAATGATAGATTAATCAACTTTTTCATTATAAGCACTGAAATTTCTCCCTTGTTTACAGGAAAAAAATAAAAAGTCTATTGAAAACGCACTTTTCTCCTTGCAAACATATTATCTCACATTTAAATGTTTTTCCCATAGCAGCTCTTTTCAGAAAAGAATTGTGTCTTTAAAAGAAAAGATTCAAGATATTTCAAGATTTGCACATAGTCACTTTTGGCTCGATGTTTTAATATGCAAGCCTTCTATAAAAAGGGATGTGTTACAAAGAAGGCTTTGGGTGTTTCTGACAGAACTGCACAAAAGGTTTTGCCCCTTTTCCCCTACTATTGGTCTGCATGCACCCGCATTTATAGGTCTTTCACACAACTATAGCAGCAAGCTAGCGAGAAGTGAGACTGCAGACCTAGAAAAGCCATCAAGGAGAATTTATGGCTGTACTTAATTATTTAAATCTAACAAGATGGGAAAGTAGTTAAAAGAAATTTCAAATTAATGGTGAAACTGTGCTGAAATTGATGCATAAAGTTCAGGAAGAGTCTGTTTGTGTGAGTAAATATTTTTATTTACTAGTATATCTTTGCCTCCGAAACAAGGTGGCTGCATTCACACTGTCTCCTGAGAATGGATCTTGGACCAGTACATGAGCCAGGCGATGCCTGGGAGTTGCTCAGGAAGGATGCGAACTGGCAGAAGCCAGGTTTTTGCCAGGGAATGGTCTAACGGTTTACCACTTGTCAAATGGTACCTCTGTTCAGGATGTTCTGTCCTTCCAAATGGGAGAAACAAAATGTTGTGTGCAGCATCCTGAATTGTTAGTGGTGGCTAAACCAGGCACAGTAGTGGTTTCAGTAGGTGCTTACAAAACAGCTGTGTTCAGGATTTGAGGCTGTAACCTTGGATTTGAACCTGTAATCTCTTCTGGGAAGGCTTTTTTTTTTTTTTTTTTAAGTGTTCGTAACTACAAGGACTTATACAGTCTTCAGTGTCAACAGTCTCAAGACCTATTTTATTTATTTATTTATTTATTTATTTAGCTGACACAAATGTCTCTTAACCCCCAAACCTGCATGAGTGTGCAAAATGGAACATGGCCTTTTTCTTTGAATCCTGAATGCATATTCTCGGTAGAGGTACTAGGGAACCTAATTTTAATCCACTTTATTCTGGAGTTCATCCATCACTTTCTCTCCAATACTTTAAAATTGCTTAATAAAGAGAAATTCCCCGCAGAGCCATGGTTTCTGTGGCTTTGGATGGGATAGTTACGCAGGGCTTGAGTCGAACCCTGAAGCAGTACAGCACTAGTTTGAACTTGAGTAACTTCAGGGATTTATCCTGAGCCGCTGAGCGTGCCAGCGTGGGGTGTGCGCCAAGCACGCTGCCTCCGCTCGCTCTTGCTCCGTGCGAATTTTCTTCAGCTTCGTCCTGGAAGAGAAATAGCACCGGCTTTTACAGATGGGGCTGCGAGTGATTCAGCGTGCAGCCTCAGCCATTCACAGAAAATTACTCCAGCAGCTCGCGGTGCTTCAGGCAGTTGCTAGGTGCAGATTCAGAGAGGCTTTTCTGTTGTGACTGGAGAATCCACTCGCGTTGCCAGGATTTCCGGATTAGTTTTCTTATACAGTCTGGCAGTTTGTACTTTACAACTGTCAGAGCTGAAGACACTTCAAGAATAGGAATCATCAGGCCCCCAGACAGCAAATCCCGCTGTCTGGTGCGCACTGAAGAAAAGAGTGGCACTTGTAAGGGAAACACAAACAGTCTGTAGTTTCAGAATGCCCTCCATTGTCTGCTATTCTGGTCGTCTTCTGTGTTTGAATCAGATGGAGAAGCTAAGCAGTAATTCTCATCTTGCAGCTCCATCTGAATCAGAGGAATCAAGCGTTCGTATCACAACTGTAAGGGTTTATGTCTAATGTGAAGGAAGAGGCAGTACGAAGTGTGTGGTTAGTGTTGTGATTATGAGATTTCATGAAATAATCTGTGTGGTTGGCCCAAGTTCTAAGTTTTGAGCGTGTCGCTGGGTGACGACTACTGGAGAAGTAGAAGAAATTATGAGATTTTGATGCTGGTTTGCGTGGAGAAGAAAGCAAGGCATTTTTGAGCTTATGTGGTTCGTTGCAGAGAAGATGGCAGCAGCTGAGTACACTTTTCCCCTGTTTGTTAGCTGGTTTCTATCTATCTCATTCATTTTGCTGTGCTGTGTATGTAGTTTTGGCAGTTCTAACCCGATTCTCTCCTGATCGCTGACTTCACGCCTGTTCCAAGGCTACCTTGCTACAGGTACCTCTAGGTTACCCGCAGGTTCCTGTCCCCTTGCTACATGACAGGCTGATGCCATCTGTGAATGTAGCCAGAACCAGAAAGGACGGTGTAGGGTGGTAGGAGGAGGAGAGATTAGTAGTCATTCTCTCCTGCGGATATATCCGTTTTCCCTGCTATTCTTGCCTTTCGGAAACTCTTGGCATTTATGTGTTCTTTATAATGGGTGAAGATATCGATAGCAGGCCTAAACCCAAATGCTTGGGCACGCTACTGACGCCTCCATCTAAGTCATGAGCTGACATCTGATTTTCGTGACCATTTTCTTTGGTCTTTCAGACGGTGTTTGTTCCTCTTTGCAGTGTTTACATTCACAACACTTTTAAATATTTGTTTGTTTGTTTTAGAGTGGGGTGAGAATGAATAAATCACAAAAAAGAGTCAATAAAAAATCAACAAAAATCTACATTTATATTGTTTACTCATTGACCTCCTTTTATTTTGGCCTACTGGTTATTCTACAGTGAATGATCAAAGAACGTTAATAGACTTATGCTAGATGTTTCTTATTGAATTTTAGGGTAATCTTTTCTTTTTGTATTGTGGCTTTGATGATGATCCACAGTTAGAGTTACTCAGTACTGATTACCAGAATCACTACTCATGTGAAATACTGAATGTTACTGGTTCAGGAATTTTGGAAGTGCTTTTTTATCTTCCAAGGATTTTCTCACGCTCTCAGGAAATAAATAACTTTTAAACATTTTCCATTCCTCCCTACACGAATTTCTAACTAAAACTGTTAGCACTGTTTTTAGATATGTCTTTTGTTTGCATATTCTCTTATTTTTTCCTGTAACACTGGAATTTATTCAGATATGCAGTCTTGTTTACAGGAAGTTGTATGTGATAAATAGTTTAGTGGATATCTTGTGTCCTGAAAAGATAAATACAAACTGAATGTTTATGTATTCATAGCGCCAACATCTGTCTTTCTAAGTATTTTTTTCCACTCTGTGAATATTTAGGCTATTGTTGCTCTGTCATTAGAGCTGTCATTGTAATCTTAAAAACAGTAAAAACATCGTATTTCCAGTGCAATATATCCATGTATATGAATAGGTCGAGGATGGGAGAATTTTAGCTAAATGTGATGGGTTTAAGTTGTTTTTATGAGCTCTAGCTATCAACACTTCTAGTGATTACAAAGTACGGACAAATGAAGATGCAGTTATGGCTTTTAAGCATCTTCTTGTCCTCCCCAGTCTCCACAGCTGGAGCTTTTGGCTGTTTTCAGGCACTAATTTATTACAGAGATTTTTGTGTGTTCCTCCTGCTTAATAAAGCTTTGCTTTTACAGTAATTCAAGGAAGATGAAAATTCTGCTAATTGTTTGCTGTTTTGGCAGGTAGGAATAAGCTTTGCAGACCAGCGACAAAGTGATGAAAAGACACACACATCCGTGTTTTCTTCTGGCAAGGTGATGCTTAGTCCAACCTGAGAGGTGTTGAGTTACAGAGGTGAATGAGTGAGATGCAGGGTACAGTATTGTAAGAAAATTCTTTTTTTTCTTTAACAAAGTGATTAATTAGTATTAACTCTCCTGTTTCTGTGAATGAAATCACCTAGCTACGTGGTTAATCTGTTAAAAAGAGAATTCTGTTCACTGTCTCAAAGTGTTTTTTTCCTTTTTTTTTTTTTTAAAGAGCAAGCAGGTAGGCACGATGATATGTAAAATGCTCTTTGAAATTCCTAATTTGCTGACTTGGCAGTACAGAGAGAAGACAAGAGGAGCTGTGTTCATCACGAACCTGCAGAGCTGGTTTGTGCCCTACATATTGTTTGGCATCTCTAAAAGAGATACAGAAAGAACTGCATTTTCTAACCTCTCTCTGCGTCCTCTCTCCGGAGGATTCACTGCTTACGCAGAAACTAAAATGTTTGCTGGAAGAGGATTCTGAGTGTGTTATCCTGCAGGCAGAATGATAAAGAAAGGGATATGATTCTAGGGGGAAAGGAGTTTAATGAATTCTATTTTCCTGTTGTCTCCATACAGATTTGATATTTCTTTATAATTAATAATGCATCTTAATCTACTGAGTACTCTCTCCCTTTTTTTCATTTTGAACTACGTAACCCTTTCTCATGCTTTCCTGAAATAGAACAGCTAGACATACTCTCAATAAAGAGAGGGACATAAAAGCGAAGGTACTGTCCTCCCAAAGGTGTACAGGGATTCCTGTGTTCATGCAGCAGCATTTTTTCCTATAGAAATATTACTGAGAAGAAGAGTTGCCTTACCCTGCGAGAGAGGTTTCTGCTTTATGAACAAGATAATTGTATACTTCTGTTCAAAGTAAATATCATTCTGACACACTTCATGACTGCAAGGTATTTTATGTGCTTGCTGGAATAAACAACACGCAGGGCTGTCTCAGACACTTAGTCAATAGCTAATGCTGTGCCTGAGCTTATGCATCTTTCAGCTGAAGCAGAGATGAAAAGCAAACTCCCGCACTTGCGGGGATGTGGGGTATTTTTGACACTCTGGAAGAGAGCAGTTCTATAGAGCCTTAAGGACTGCTCCTTTATCTATGCAGATTCACGTTAACCGGTGCCAGATCTGCTGTAATATT
Organism: Crypturellus soui; assembly: GCA_032275445.1. NCBI lineage: Eukaryota > Metazoa > Chordata > Aves > Tinamiformes > Tinamidae > Crypturellus > Crypturellus soui. The sequence goes on from JAUBNY010000182.1 coordinate 989,818, forward strand.
GATGACATTCTTTGTCTAATTAATGGCCCAAACAGAACATAGTGTGTGCTGGTAACATATCTTTTTTCTCTGTTTTCTGTACCGCATGTAGAAATGTGAGGTGTGATTATACGTAATATTATTCTTGCTGAGTGAGTGAAAGATGTTTTCAGCCCTGGCTTTGTGCATCAGGCAGTCCCATGGTTTAGCTGCCGTAAGAGATTTCTTTAGGCATATTCTGGAATAGTTCCCTGACAGTGAGGCAATCAACATAGTGTAGCAACATATATTGTTAAGAAGACTGAGGGATTTGGGACTGCGTTCATGCCAAGCACGACATGTGAATTGGTGGTGGAGAGAATTACCTGTTCCTTTTCACCTTATATCCGTCTTCGCAGGTCTGGTCTGGAGCTTTGTCACGTGTTTCATAGCTAGAACAGAGTCACGATTGATAAAGAAAAATCAAGAAGGCTGGACATGACTAAGTAGTAGTGGAATTTCTGGTTTACAATATAGGCTTGGGAGTGATCCAGTATGACAGAAGTGGGACTGTAAGAACACATGGTCATAGTCAGGAACGCCCTTGGGAGCTGGGCTGGCTGACACGGCCTTGTCCCTCTGAGCGATAAGAGATGATGTTAACAGGAAAACTCCATCCTCTGACATTTTGTGACCTCTGTGTGACCGCACACATCCTCAAATGTCTATTTCTGCTGCTTCCAAAGGGCATGCTGTAAACTATAATCTGGATTTTTAATGATAAAGCCTATCATTAAGCTTTGGTGGGAGGACATTAATGAATCCATTTAATTTGGAAGTCTGTGGAAGTTCTGTGAGAATGTTTACAAACTTACCAAATGCGGGACAGAGCAAATGGCTTCCTCTCTGTGCCTGTAGGTATAATCGTAGCGAAATGTCTTCCCTGAGATTCATATGAAGTATTTTGACCTTCAAGTATTGTGTGGGGCAATTATCTTCCATTGAGATTGACTTTGTGTCCCAGAGGGTGTAAGAGCCCTTAGCACTTTTCTGTCTCATGAGTCACACCCACATAAGGTTTTATGCACAGAAGTGTTGGTTCTTGATACTTAGATCTGAAGCATTATGTTTTGCTGTATTCTTTATAAACTAGCCATTTAGGAGTACAAATTGAGTGTACAACACAGGAAATTGCTCACAATTCAAAAAAGGCAAACAAAAAATCACACTACATGCCTTTCAGAGGCTTATAATTTGGCTAAGGAGGAATCAGGTTTCTTTCAGAGTCCACTGCTCCTTGGTAGTAGTAGTGTTGTAAATTTCTGATGGATCCCTTCTTGTTTTCTTGCAAGAAGAACCATGCTACCACTTTATTTTTCTCATATCTTTCTTTTCAGAATTTGCAATTTTTAAAATCATAAATATATTTTTAATCATAAATATACTGACAATTCTGTGCTGCTTTCACTAAGAATGTGTTCTGTTTTTCATTTATCTATTAATAAAAATCTAATGCTTCAGTCATTTCAGTATATCAAACAGTTGCAAAGAACTTATTACGGCCAACTAGCAAGTCAAAGGGAGCACACACTGGGAACTAAGTGTGTGGAGCACTTAGTATCACAACCAGTCTGCTATGTCTGCTAAACCAATGCAAGGGTAAGGACCACATTGCTGAATAAACACAAGCTAGAACACTTTTCCTTCACAAGCCTGATGTCGTGGACAAGCGTCCATGGATGCTTAAATATAAGAGCTTACTACCATTTAGAGAAGTCTTACTTGAATCTTACCTGTGCTCTTGATTCATGACAACCAGGAGCAAGAATGCAGTAGTCTACTTTTTTTTTTCCTAATGTATTTTATACATCACAGTTGGACATTTTTATCAAAATGAGCAGTCATCTGTTGAACCTTCAAATATGGTTGTCCTATATTTCAATCCACACCTTAAAAATAACACTCTGGGAGTGAGCAGGCAAAGAAACGGTGGTCTCAACACATTGTTGTCTTTGCTAAGAAAATGGGTTTGGAAGACTTTAATGAAGGATGTTTCTGGTCCATCCTTCCTAAAAGGAAGAGTTTTCCTGGAAGGAAGTGCTAGGTTGTTTCTTTTTTAAATGTAAGAGGGTGGCTGTGGGAGCTGAAAAGGGTGGCAGAAAAGGATCTTCTTTCTTGCTCAGCAGCAAGAAGACAAGGAGCGGTGAAGTGAGAGGGGCCTTGTAGGGGGTGAGTTATAGCTGAGGACAAGATCAAGAGTGACTAATGGGAATGACGAAATCCCTGGAGGAATGCACAACGGAATACACTGAGGCAGAAGGCTTGGTTTCAGGAGTAATATACCAGTGGAACAAAATGGCTTTTGGCCAGACCAGAAAACGTGATATAGGATTAATCTACTCATAACATGATGGTAACAGAATAATGTTGTGTTTCATTATACCCTTGTCTGCTTTGGGGTTACGAGGAGCAGTGTTTTTTTGCAATAATAGTATGATTTCAGGAAACAAAGTAGAGGGTGTGTTAGTAGAACATGAGCTTTGACATATTTATAATTAATTGGGCAAGTAAGAGCTTTTTAAAAGCCTTCTTTGACAGGCCAAGGATGCATGGACTTAAAAGGTCATTGTACTGCATAATAGGTGGGCCCTCCAAGAAGGTAATAAATCTCTTGATGCTCAGCAGTAGAACCCTACTTTACATTAAGAAATGGTATTTTATTACTTGCCTGTTTTGAATTTGGCATAGAGGATTCTGAATAACATAGCATTGAATAGCTGTGCTCTGGCAGAGTCAGTCTTCTGGATGGTATCATCTAGACTTCTGTTTTGGGATTGTGTGTAATACCATCAACAGACTCAATTACGCTGAACACTTCAGCTACTAAAAAATTGTTATTTTTGTAACTTATCCAATAAATTATATGTACTCAGAATAGTATGATTTTGTTACGAGTAGCAGCTTTTAATGCTTCAGGGACTATTACACTCTTTAACAAGAGAAAAAGACTGCCGTTTCTATTATAAATTTTAAACTGCAAAGTCATGGAGGTTCCACAGAAAGATCACAAAATGACTGTAATTGCAAGGTATTGATAGCCATGATCATCAAGTTCTGCATGTTGAGGTCAGAAAATTGATCTACAGGCATAGTTATCCTGGGACAAGAAATGCAGAAGCTCTGCCCTTCAGTCTCTTTTAGCCTTTAGGTTGGTTTTAACCAGGTGTTAGAGAACATTGCAACAGGTAAAAGTGCTGATGAACTCCTTATTGACTTCGGAGTTTGCTGCTTTGAAAACACATTTAGAAAAATTAATGGGAGTGCTAATTCACATGAGGCATTTTAGTAGGTTAAGGGAAGCTAGATTAGTTTAGTAGACAAGATTAATTAAAACTAGACTAGATAACAGGTTTTTGGGTGAGGCAACTGGCACTGATGCTGAAAGACTGCAATTCCATGAGTATTAGAGAATTAATAAGCTAAAGAACCTAAATACTTTGTAATGGACATTTCACAGTTAGTTTTTAAAGGATTGATAAATGTGATTAAGTAAGTATTGTGTGGTGACGAATGCTAATGGACTGTAAGTGTTCTCAGTTCCTGACCAAAAACGTGAAGGAGTGCTGGCTGAACACTTATTCCATAATTCATGAGCTATTATGCAGAGGTATTATGCATAAGGCTTAATATGGCATTCCTGAAAGGGGTTTTCTTATTAGCAACAGATTTCCCCTTAACTTTATTGACTAATTAGAAGTGAATTCACGCATATATAATGCTCCTCTTACTGCTGACTCAAGAGAAGTAGGAAAATGCAAATGAAGTACCTTCATTACATCTATGTTTTTAGAGTATTTAATTTTTTTTTTTATCAGTTAGAATATGTGCCAGACTACATGTCTCTCAGTTGAAAAACAAGCAATGAACAATGGAAGAAATGCCTCTGAAAGTAAGATGAAAGAGAAGTTTAGACACCTTAGAATGCTTTGTCACTCATTTGACCAGGTCAGAATCTTTGTTTTCGCTTGTTTTAGTTCTGGTAAGAATGATTCCTGCCCACTGACTTCTTTGTCCAGTATATAATTAATGGGGTAGAGCTATGCTTGTTCCCTCCAAATCCATGCAGCTAGCAGCTAAAGTTGGAAGTTAAATTCTAGCTTTACAGCTAGTCTCCGCTACTGTAGAAATCACGTTATAATTTAGATCAACCTTAGGCATAGCCATGTTATAGAAAATACGCAAAGTTTTCACAAAATAGTTTTAATGGTGTTAACGTGTGTACAACTGCTGCTTCACCAATTAGTGACATCAGTTAAAAACAAATCTATAATAAATCCAGCAGTATTGGATCTCTTCTCAGGAGAAAACTTTCCAAAAGCTCAGGATGGGAAAAAGATTTTATGTGATTTGGTTTTGAAAAAATGTTTAGCTGTTTTTCAAGAGTGTCTTCCAGTGTACTAACATGGCCAACACCAGATGAACTGTCCCAGTGTGGTGAAATGAATATGGCTTATATGCGAGTTAAATGCCACTTTCATTTCCTAAATCTTACTTGGAATATTGAATTGCACATGACAATACATAGAAGCAGTTGCTCTGAAATGCATATATCCTTTTTGTATTATTTTGTTGTAATGTTTATGCTGAGCAGGCCCATTTCTTGCATAAATGTCTCCATCTTGCTTTTTTAAATACACTGTAAGTAATTTCCTAATTTGCTCTTGTGAGGTTTAGAGATAAGAGATTTGGAATGTTGCATCCAGGTTTTCTGTTGTAGACATGTTTATACCAATGATCTTGGGCAAGAACAGAAGTTTTTTTTTTAACAGATACAGCTTTTACTTTTACTTTTCTGAAAGGCTACTTGAGTGTTACAACTAATTTTGAAAGATCTTGTCAGAACAGATAAATAATATGCATGAGGCCACATATTTCTCATGAAGATAGTTTTTTTGCAAATACTCAAAACACTGATATTGTTTGCTGTACGTACTATAAATAAAGCTGGCTTTATGCCTGATGCAAACAAATAATGAGTTTCCTGTGGTGGTAATTTTAAAGCTATGCATGATTTTTTGGTCTGCAGTCAAATAAAAAGAGAAAGTAATAAGCTATTTTACTGTCATAAGAAGCTACTAATCCATATTTTGTTTCATTTTCTCTGTGCAATGTATTAACAATTAGATGACATAATGTGGAAGGAAATTTGACATGTTTTAATGGTGCCAAATGAAGAAGACTGCCAAAACAAAATACCTTGTAAAAGTTGATCACTTCCTAGCGGTTTCTTTATATTTTACCTACAACAATGCCTTTTTCTTGAACAATCATACTGAAATTATTGGTTGCATATAAGTAGATGATTAAAATTATTTTAAAACACTTAGAAAATTTTCAAAAAAACTATTTAATATAATAAGTGAATAAAGAATCTTGCATTTGGAATCTTAAATGAAAACCAGGTACTGATTAATTATATTTGTATAAGACTTTAAAAGAATATTTAGCTCCTGAGATCACAAGACAATCATTTAAACATAGAGCTGGTGTGGTAGCTTCTCTTTCTCAGCATTAGCCTCTTGATCAGGTAAAGAATGGTTATTTTAATTCTGCTTCATTCAAACATCTAATCAGTGACTCAGGCAAACTTCAGAAACAAGAACTGAAGAGAAAAGAAGAGTTTTCTCCTCTTCAGACCTATAAATGAAATGATTGTAAGAATATACAATCAGCAATGTACAAGAAAGTAGTAATATAAACAGATCTTCCACTGTACATATTACTTTTCTTTCTTTGTTAATTTTATTGGTTTTATTGGTTTTTAACTCTGAAAACATATTTAAGTAACTTGGCTTCTCTCCCAATTTATAGTTTAGTTTTACTTAATAGATACACCTTTATCTTTTTTTCACTTAAATTCAATGAACTTTCAGTTACAGCAGAACACAAATTGTAAGTCAAATGCAAATGAAATAAATATAACCTATCCAAGGGTGCTCACACTTATTAGTATAACTGTTTAAATAATTCTGTATGCATACTCAATATAATGACATTGTTATTTTTTTTAATCTGTTTTTAAGGATTATCAGCAATTAAAGGGGAATTAACTTAGAAGTACAAATAAAAATGAAATTATTTACTTTTCATTGCAGTAGTTTCCTGGTTGCTGCTGTAAATCACATTCAATCCACTGTATCTGTGCACAGGTGTTAAGTGGCCATAATGACTGTTGTGCTGGATTGGCTTGAGGTCTTACCAGCAGAAACAAGGCAGCAACCCCCTAGCAAGTTTATAGCTGAAGATCTTTTCCTGTTAAAAGTATGTCTGCCAAAGGATTTTTGTAAATGTTTCCACCTTTGAGGTTTACATTGTGGACTCAATTTTGACTCTAAATTAGAAAGTTTGTTCATCGCTTATCTCACAGTGCGGGCTGGATTACCTTCTCAGAACTATCATACTGACTCAGCTACTGCTTTGCTCTGTTCCTGGGCAAGTCTCTCTGCTGTTCTGTATCTCACTGGCTCCTAACATGAAATGGAGTGAATTACCAATTGACAGAGGACTAGCAAGGTTATATGCCGCTTTTTTAATTGTGTTTAGGAGGAGACAAATAGAAAGGTCCCAAGTATCACTTGCATTTCTAAAATAGATCTGCAGGTAGTTTTTCCTTGCAGATGAGGTCACAAAAATGGGAGCCCTAACTTTTATGATTTTTTTTTTTCATAAGAAAGCAATATTTTGAAAGTCTTCTGAAAGAAGGAGCCAGCATTAAGACTGGAAATTCATTTTAGCAGTAAATTCTGTTCTGAGAATAGAAAGGAGTGTTCTTGGAGATGCAAGCCCTATTTTGCTTATGAAGTGGATGAAAAAAATCAAACCCATTAAAGATATGAATTTTTGTAATTATTTTAAGAGCATACACCCAGATACTGTCTTTTTTCAGTCACAGAAGCATGATTTATTCATTGTACAAGCACATATTAATTGGGTAACAGCAAGTACCTGTTTTTAAATTGAAGAGAGAAAAACTGAAGCATGCAAATCTGTCCAGAAATATAGTTTTTATAATAATAAGGGAGGCTCTTGCAAATTCTGCTAAGTTTGCCACAGAATCCTACATGGTAATACCAAAGATTCTGTGACCAACTGGTCACAGAAGACATCACTGTGTCAGCAAAGGTTTTTAGGTAAATGGGAATGAGTGCATTTTATTACTTTGTAAACACAACTTTTTTTTTTTCCTTTTCCCTTCTACATCTCAAATACTGAATTGATTGCATCTTTTTTTGGTGCTGTTTTTGGTAATATTTCACAAAAATATTTTCATCTTTTTCCACAGTCCCAAACGTTGCTCTTTGTAGAGATGTTTTGTCTGTTGTGTCAGAATGACCAGACTTCTGCCATGGCTGAAGCTTTCAGTGAGGTGACGCAAAGAGCAGGAGCCCCAACCCTGCCATGAAAGCTCCCTGGGTCCCCCTGCACTTGGGCAAGTCTCTCTGTGCCACAGAGTCACACAGTCACTAAAAAACACTTCTGGGAGGTGCTGATTTTCTTTTTAGGGTTGCCTTTAAGCACAGGCAACAAATAGGGGGGGAAACACCTGTACCAGAGGTTTTCTGCCCGCAAAGTAAGAATGAGGATTAGCGTCTTCTGCTGGAGGGGTGATGGTGGTGCCCTTGGCTATGCCAGAAGCACAAGCCGTCAAGAGAGTCAAGGCCTTCCTGGCACTGCTGGGTTCCTGAGCTCGTCCTGGCCACCAGGCAGGTGTCAGGCCCCATTACGGTAACTGGATGGTGTGAGGAGAGCTGGTAGTGGGGACAGTGTAAGGTCGAGGGAGGTGACCTGTACTTAGCTGTGGTGAGGCCGCACCTGGAGTACTGGGTGCAGTTCTGGGCTCCCCAGGACAAGAGGGACGTGGAGCAACTAGAGAGGGTGCAGCCTAGGGCTGTGAAGATGTTTAAGTGACTGGAGCATCTATCGTATGAGGAAAGACTAAGCGAGCTGAGCCTGTTGAGCTTGGAGAAGAGAAGATTGAGAAGAGATCTGATCAACATGGACCTGAGGGGTGAATGTAGGGAGGATGTGGCCAGACTCTTCTCCATGGTGCCCAGTGACAGGACAAGGGGTAATGGATACAGGTTGAAGCACAGGCGTGGAACTCCACATGAGGAGGAACTTCTTTCCCACGAGGGTGACAGAGCCTTGGCACAGGCTGCCCAGAGAGGCTGTGGAGTCTCCTTCTCTGGAGATCTTCCAAACCTGCCTGGATGCCACCCTGTGCCCCATGCTCTGGGTGTCCCTGCTGGAGCAGGGGGGTTGGAATAGATGATCTTTAGAGGTCCCTTCCAACCTCAACCACTCTGTGATTCTGTGATACCCACGATCCCTGATGGTGCCCCTAGGGACAAGAGAGTGTCTCCTGGCCCTCTGCTTGGCTGTCTTCTCCACCTCAGCCAGGCGAGAGCAGAACTGTCAGGGAGAGTGGACATGTGGGGAGGAGTATGGGGAGGAAAGGGGTTGCGGGGAATGCTGCTGAGAGGTCACATAGGGACAAGTAGGGGGTGGTGGGGCAGGTGGCTGTGCACCTGCAGCAGAAAAAGGGCAGTAAGGATGTCCTGAGGAGACCGTGTTGTCCTTCTCTAAAGATGCTGTGTTGCGCTTGCACCCCTGAGGTTTTGTTCTTGGAGATGAGGACAAAACTTTTTCTGAAGGAACCTTTGAGCTGCCTCTGGCTTTTTTGGCCTTACATATTTCCTTTACCAGCTTCACCGTGTGGGTATTCATTCTTTTGAAGTATAAAATATATATAAAGCATGTATAGAGTTCTGTTTATGTCATTTCCAACATTTCATGCTGGCAGTGGTCCAGTTACAAGTCCAAACTTGAAAGTTTGGAGTAATTATTTTCAAGTATAATTTCATTACAGTAACAGCAGCTCTAGACACATTCTCTAGGTGTGTTTGTAGCTTGCATGTTAGGTGCCTTTTACATTTTATTGTACTGTGACTAAAAGGTTCTGTCAATAAAATATGTATAGATCATTTTCAAATAAGCATTTTCAATTTAAACTTCATGGTGTTCTTTGTATTTCAATTAAACAGTGTATCTTGGATTTTTTTTCCACTCTAGTATTAGTACTTTACCTAAGGCATATATTTTGGGTATAAATGAAACTTCAGGAAAGTGACTGGCCATATTGGTGCCTAAAAATCAAGTAAGATGATAGAAGTGAAATTAGGCCATTCTTTATTTTCTAAAATAGTCCTACCTCATATCTTATCTATATGTATCAGTCCAGAGGAATTTTCTTTTCCATTTGTCTGATGGTCTTTGCATTTTTTAAATAGCCCATTAGGCTGAATATATATCTTTACAGGAGGCAAATTAAATGGTTAAATAGATGAAATCCTAAAAGTTATGCTTTCTGTTGCATTCAGTCTGTGGAGGAAGAAACAAATTTTCCAAAATGCTCTTTGGGATGGTTTGGTTTATGATTTTTCAGTTTGATGAATTTCTATTTTTGCTGCAAATGATCAGGTTCACAATATCAGTATACATTTTGTGGACACATTCTATGACAGAATTTTACCATGTGCAGTCAGAAATTGAAGAGATCTTCCAGTCATCACTGAAAGAGCAGACAGGTATTACGTGCTGTTTTCAGGCTGCCCAGCAGTTAGTGCATGATACATTAATTATTTTTTTCAGAAGCAAGCTCAAAATTCCATTTTGTTACTTTGTGAAAGTTTTAGTAGTAGTACACAGTATTTGTTCTTTAAGGTAAATGTAGTGTAAATTATTAAAACACTAATTTTGCTGTGAAGCTATACAATTTTTGAAGGTCACAAGTGACAATCTGTTATGACTAATGTGTCTTTTTTTTATCTTCATTTAAATATTTATATATTTTCATCTGTTAAAAATAAACCCCAAAGTTCTCTTATTTTCTGTGAACAGTCTCAAAGGAATGTTCAAAACTCCATCTATACATTTATTATGAGGAGATAATAAATGTAAATAAATGGTTGAATCATACTTGTTTGTCTCTATTTTTGTGGAGTTAGTTTATTTTGTAACAGATTTTTCCATGGGTAGCTACACTACCTCACTCATTTCAATCCAGGACATTTGCATATATGCTTTTAGACACTACTTAGGCTCTGGATTTGTAAAGTGTATAGACTTTTTCTCTTAAATTACATCTCTGATGTAACAATGGTTTGTTACAGCTGTAACTGCAGTTTACATGAGCATAATGTCCTTTTTGCACATGCAATATGATCTTTTTTGAATTATTATAATGCATTATGTGTATCAGGACATGTTCTACGTTTGTGGAATAGGTTAACTAGAAAGGCGCAGCTATTTATTGGGTGCTAAGTGTGGCGTGTACCTTGCATTTTCCTTAGGTTGTGGAGGTCAGAATGGCTAATCCTAATGTTATTTCTTTGTGCTTCTCATTCATATGAATCAATTAATGTGGGCCATGCTTAAGTAATCCTGGTTTTATAAGAAATGTAAATATTTAAAGCCCAGTTAAAAATGCCCCACAGACAGGATCTTGTTCTGTAACGTGTGCTACTTTTTTTTTCCTGCCTTCACACTTTTGCTAATGGTGCCTGGGGTGCAAATTTTCACTTTACTCTGTGTTCCTGAAGTTCTTCTTTGCCCTTTAGCACACCCCTCTCCACAGTACTTGATTTTCAAAGCAGTTACATGGGGTGACATAACATCTGATTCAGTTGTGGAAGCTAATGACAAGTCTGGCTCAGTTTCAGAACCTCATTTGATCCTAGCTAGGGACTCTTTGCTTTTTGCTTTTGCAAATATATTTCTCTCAGTCTGATATTGCCTCATTCAGCATGCTGTTGTGGGAGTCACTCGTTGTATAATCCCTCACTAGTTAACCTCTTTTAATTCATCTGTAGTCCCACTTTTTCTCTTCTCCAGCTGATCCAGCTGATCTGCTCCTCCTGTTTATGAACTCATTTGTAAAGCTAAGTTATACTTCACCAAAAAATAATGACAGATTATTCAGTGGCCAACAGAAGCTTGATGCAACCCGCAAGAAGTCATCCCTATAGAGGACTTCTAGAAGGATCACAAAAGCTCTCATTCACGATGGCTGGATGCAACACCTGCCCTTTGCTTGCAAGGGCTGATTTCACAGAAAAACTGCATTTCCAGGATTTTGGTGGAAATTTTGTGTCCTTTGAACATCTGTAATCATTTTCCTCAGTTACACTGCCTTGATCTTTGAGATGTTTATTCTGTGAATATTGTTGTTAACGCAGGAGTACATAATTGCTGAAAGTAGACCTTGATAAATTCAAGGTCTGCAAGGTCCAGCATCAGGGAGTAGCTGCAGTGTGATCCGTCCAGCTCTGCAATGCCAGGAGGGGCTGTGAGTTTTCCATGTGATTAGGAATTGGAGCAGTACATTGCAACTACCTCCCAAAGCCCTGGGCGAGTAGAAGCATCAAAAGAGAAGGATTTCCTGTGAATATCTGGGCCATCGGTGAAGCTTTGGCAGAATACATAGTCTGGATGTGGACCAGAATCTGCCATTTTAAATCTATTTATGCCTGGTTTAACATGTTAGAAACCCTTAAGCAGCTGGTAAGAAAGCAGAATAGTTCAACATACTTTGAACAAATCTGGTTTAAAAATATTTATATGCCTTACTAATGTAGCATATTTAATTTGTATTTGTACTGTTGTTTCCTAAATTGTGCTGTCATTTTGTAGTATATTACAGCCTACTCTTTTTTTTTTTAAATAATGTATGACCTACTAGTACTGCAAGTAATATTGCTAGACTTTTCCTTTCTTCCTTTATTGTTTCTGTCTTCTTTGTAGTGCCCTCTTTTTATTAATTTGTAGTGATACTTACCCATGAATCTTTTTTTGGAGAAGACAAGAAAAAGAAAGAGAAGCTAAGTAACAGAGAAGTATGGAAAATGTAATACTGCTTAAAAAAATAAAAACATCAAACTATTCTTAAAGCTTTAAAGTAGTGTAGTAGATGGTCACTTGTAACTTCAGTTTTTCTTCCTTATCCTCTGTCAGCCTGTTTGGTGTCTTTTAAAAGTGTCATTAAAGCTACTGGATGAAAATCGTTAAAAAAACCTTCAAACCATCCTATAAGCCTTCATAAGTAAACTAAATTTTGCAATTGATTTATGAAGGTTTACAGGCTTAAGGGTAGAGGGCATCATATTTCAACCTTGGGCTAAATAGCATCAATAAATATTCCTGATGTTCTTAGGAGCAGATTTGGAGTTATGCTAAAGTTTTCACTCTTGCAGCCTCAAATTAAGTTGTTTTCTATTAATTGTTCTAAATCCTGGATAGTAACATATTTTTACTTTAACTTTGCTGTCTTTTGTTTTTGTCCCTTACATATATGCATGTACACATATATGTGAATTTATTTATAAAACTAGGTATAAAGGCAACAGACAGCAAAGGGAATTAAAGGTATCACATGATAGTAAATAAAGTGAGAATTTTGTCTTTATTTCAGAGAGGCTGATTTAGTTACATTTGGACTTGTTCTGAAATGTTCTCTGTGATTGTTATGATATCATGAGATATCTTAGGATTTTATCTCTGTTTTTGACAGAGAGTTGGTATCAGTAATATTTTTTTTCAAGCCTCAAATGTTGTGCGTTAGAATTGCTAATGAAAGCTTATTTTGTCCCTTCAGTTAAGAACTTTTTAACTAGGAAATTTCACATTTAACTAATTTCCAAAGTTTACGTGCAGTACTCATAACAGATAGATAGTATGAAAAATTTTTTAGGAAGTCTTTTTTATTGATTTCAGTTTGAACTGTGGAAGTTTTCCTTCCACAGTTGTAATGTGGAAGTATGTGTATGGGAATGTGGAAGGGTGTAATGTGCATTTTGAATTTTATTTCATGAACAGATATGAGAGTATTAGTGACTTTCCCTTCATTTAATGTTTCAAGTGTTGACTTAATATGATTTGTCTATGTGTCTTTTTTTTTCCTGCTTCCTGTATTCCATAAGAAAAAATATATTCTTCTGAGAAAAATGTATTCTTCTGGCATACCTTCTTAATGTCCCTGTAATTTGCTTTCCCTCTGTGCTGTCTTGAGCCATCCAGTGTGTTTGGAAGGGACACCTTGATGCTCATTTGCAAAGACTGCAAGAGCTGCATTCTCCTTGAGCTGGATTTTTCTTGCTCCACCAATTTCAATTAGATTTTAATGTGGGAGTCAAAATGTGCAGAGTGTGTTCCTGCTTAACTTTAAAATATTTTGTTGATAGACCTCAAGTGTTTGCGGGTCTATGCAGAGCCATTCTAGGAGAGTGTGTTTCTGCCTTGGATGGTATCTGCAGTAGGCAAAATGATGTTTTGTTTCGTGGACAGAGCTAGAAGTGGCCTTGATTTTTATTTTTTTTTTGAGCTGACTCTGGCCTTACAGACAAGCCATTTCTTAACTAAAAACTGAGCATAAAATTTCCCACACCTTTTAGGATGAGTTCTTAAGAAATAATGACATACTATTTGTTCTGTAAATAGTGTCATGGAAGAGTGTGACACAGTTGCTGCAACTGATTGCACCATTTTTTTGCATATCTTGAGCTGAAGTGAATGATATGTGAAAGACTGGAAGGGAAGGTCAATGGTTTTGCGGAATGTTAGTCCTTAACTTTTCATGAAGCTTTTACACTTAGGTTCATCTATCTCTGTTTCTGTCTGTGTGATCTGACCTACCATGTAGTATATTACAGAATGGTTGAGGTCTCTGGAGATCATTTATTCCATCCACCTAGAGCAGGTTGCCCAGGACTGTGTCCAGACAGCTGTTGACTGTGTCCAGGAATACAACCTCTACACAACCTCTCTGGGCAGCCTGTTCCAGGGCTCTGTCACTCTCACAGTCAAGAAGTTTTTCGTCATTTTCAGATGGACCTTCCTGTGCTTCAGTTTGTGCCTGTTACCTCTTGTCTTATTGCTGGCCACCACTGAAAACAGCCTGGACCCATCCTCTTGACACTCTGCCTTAAGATACACATTGATTAGGTCCCCTTTCGGTTTGCTCTTCTCCAGGCTGAACAGGCCCATTTCTCTCTCTGCCTTTCCTTATAAGACAGCCTTTCCTTTAGTCACTTCATCATCTTAGTCACCTTTTACTGGACTCTCCCCAGTGGCTCTTTATTACCCTACTGCATGCCAGATGTAGCTCACCAGGACTGGGAAATGTGGCAGGATCATCCTCCTAGGCCTCCTGGCAACGTTCCGGCTAAGGCACTCCAGGAAATCACTGGTCTTCCTGGCCACAAGGACACAGGGCTGACTCATGACCACCTTGTTGTCCTCCATCACGCTTAGGTCCTGCAGGGCTGCTTTCCAGGAGGGCAGCCCCTAGGCTGTCTTGGCGACTGGAGTTATTCCTCCCCTGGTGCAGAACTGCGCGCTTCCCTTCCATGACGGGAAGCTACAGAGCAATATGTGAGTAACTAATTCTGTCAAATGCAAATATGGCTAGATGTTATAAAGCCTGGCTGCATTTCCATCAGTTACTATATAGAGGGCAGTTTTCAGAAGCTCAGTTTCCCAGACTTAAGTTGATTCATCTTCCTCAGAACGCAAAGGGTGCCTCTGTCTGTCATAGGAGCCGCTGGAGGCATCATATGAACTGTGGCGAAGGTCAAGTCTCCATATTGGTCAGCCTCTCTTTTAAAAAGATGAAATAAAAATATAGCATATGGGGAAGCAGAGACATGACCATCTGAGCTGTGACCAAATCACATGTTAACAAAAGATAGCATCTGCTGTGTAATTCTTTTTCTAAGGAAAACACTAATCTCATTGAATCTTTATTTCCCATGACAATATTCTCCTTTTTCTTAGCTTGGTGTTGTGGTTGACAGTATTTACTAGGCGGAGTATATAGACAGCAATGACTGACTGAAAGGCCATGCTGTGGTGACTAGCTAGACCTATGGAGAAGACTGGTTAACCATAATATCTGTAACACAGTGCTATATGAACTCAGTATTCAGAGCATTCGAAATGAAGTAATTTAGCCTTCATGTAAGTGCTTCTTTTCTTGATGTCAGTAACATCAAGAAAACATTTCGAATACTGAAGGTGACTTAGCACTGTGTATATAGTCTCTGTATAAACACAGAGGAATTTTGTAAAGAAAAATAAAAATAGCAAGAATGAGGTATGTTCAGCTTTTCCTGTTGCAGACTCCATGTTTATTTCAATATTTGCTTGTACTTGAATCTTATAAGAAATATAGCTAATTTTGAGCCAGCATTAAAACCCTGAAGATGATCCAAGCAGTCATTCGTTTTTCAAATGATTTTTTTTCACTCATTCTTGTGGTGCTTCCTGTTCAGAGCTGATGCTGCTGGTAATGGAAGCACCGTGGTCACTTGGTCTCAAGTGACCATTGTGTATCTTCTGGGATACCGTGTTGCGGGTCGCACTTGCCTCAGTGATTCTAAAAAGCAGCTGAGAAAGAATGCCCTCACTTTGAAAGAGATCAATAAGATTAATATCGTGTGTTTTCCTGATTGCAATTTCAACATGCTTTAAAATGATAATATAATCTACTCCCAGAATAAGATTAATCCCATATATCATTTGAAAGCTGTGATTAAAAGGTTCCTGTTGGTGTACAGATTATTGTTTCATCAGTTCTCCAAGAACAGTCTCATGAAATAAGAGGAAATAAAGAAAAGAATACAGAGCTGAAAGTAAGATCCTGTGTTATGAAGCACACGAGCTAGTGGATATTGTTAAACTAATTGTCAACCTAGAATTCTGTGAAACTGCGAAAATTTTCAGGAATTTTAGGGATATCAATTTGCTTTCTGAACGTAGCATCCTGAAGTCCACACTCTGACTGTTTTGCTGACACCAAACAATCTATATCCAATGTCTCTTAAAATAATCCTGAGGAGGAAGTCTTACATCCTTGATTAGGATTTGGTTTGGCCTATTTATTGGCAGTAATTCGGGCAACTTCAGTTGGAGCATTAACTCTAAAACTTTATCTGGTAGCAAACATTGCATTTGACTCACCAGTGTCAGAGAGATGCACTGGGGAGGGAGAGAGAACTGGAAAGTAAAATAAACTATCATGATGTGTGAAGAATTCTTAGTGCTAAAGTAAGAGCTATAGAGAGCGGTTTTTGTTTGTTTACTTGTTTTGAGGGGAGGATGTTTGATTCCTGAAATACAATTGCAGGAGGTCAGCTAAGATTTCTGGATGCCGGTGTCAGAGCTTCCTAATTTTTTGGGTTATCTTGAGAATGGTCACTTCACTGCTTTTCTGTGGAAGAAACACAAATAAAGATGAAATTGGTTGCTGAAAGGCATAATTGTGCCAAAAGTCTTTTGTCAAGTGGTAATATACTCAAAAACACTATTGGATGAACAGCTGCTATGGATGCTTTCTTCTTTGTAACTCTAATCCAGTACACTAGACTTTTATATAATGCTGTTTGTCTTGTATTTCAAACACTTTTCCTTTTTCTTTGATTGCTCTACTATCTTTAGTAACAACTCAAATAAGACTCAAAATGAACAAGAGAAAATGGAAGGGAAGCAGGTACAGTTTT
This sequence comes from Crypturellus soui, assembly GCA_032275445.1. Lineage (NCBI taxonomy): Eukaryota > Metazoa > Chordata > Aves > Tinamiformes > Tinamidae > Crypturellus > Crypturellus soui. The sequence goes on from JAUBNY010000182.1 coordinate 1,006,389, forward strand.
AAAGCCAGTGAAAATTTCTAGACAGAAGCATCTGTGTTAACATCAAAGAAAGGGCATAGCTACTTGAAGAAGCAATATCAATAATTAAGCTTCTGTAGGATAATTATTCTGTACCTAAGTCATATTTATGTATTAGCAACTGGGTTGAACTACTGATGTCTTTGATTCCTTAAAATGGGACTATCAGATTTGAAGACTATGTCTGTTCTTGGTCCAGTAGGGAAAGCATTTTCTACCTAGAGGTATGTGTTCAAAAGAACATTTTGCGTCATTTTTTGGTTATTTTTCTTGTGCACTATGCTAGGGTAGGGTATATGAAAGGGGAGCAGTTGTAGATAAACTCAGATTATGTCTAACAAGTATGCACATCTTAGTGCTTCCACAAGTATGGGGACTCCTGGCTCCCACTTCCACTGCTCATTGCTGTTCTCAGGTGGATATTGGTAAATAGTGATGGTGGATGAAGGATCTCGGTTGTGCTCCCTCTGCACCTGGTTCCCTTCGTCTAAGGCAGTCACAGGCCTAATTGTCAGGTTGTTTGGCCATTGCCTTACCGCAGTAGTTTAGAGCACAACTTAAAAGTATTCTTCTTTTGAGATAAAGTTAAGACTACTATAACACTGTCTTGCGCCTGGAAATATAAATGTTATTCCATATTTCAGCTGATACAGTTATTTCAGTATAGAACAAAACTGGTACACATTTTATGATGTCAGCTCACTCCTAGCCCTAGTTTTAGATGGAAGAAAGTGAACTGGGACTTATTTTGCAAATCTCTTCAGGATAATCTTGGCTTTGAAAGGTGCTTTACCTCTGTTTAATGATAGGTGGACGTGATACTGTCCATTAATGCTGATACCGTGGAGATGGCTGAAGCTGGTAAGATTTTCCTGTTCATTTCATTGTGTCATCTTGTAAATACTCTTCTTAGGAACACAAGTTTATATATATAATATATACACACACACACACACACACATATATATGTTTTGCATTAGAAAGGAAACATTGGGGGTTAAAAAATAGGGAAAAACAAGCATAATTGCTACTAAGTTTGGTCACAGAACTGGACATAGTGTTATTATCATATGCTGTTTGTCCCAGAAAGTTGAGGCGGGAAGGAGTGTTTAGTGTATTTGAAGATTTTTCCTGTGTATTGAACATTCTGTTTTACTGTTCTTCTATTTCAGCTGCCCCTTTCTTTTTTTTTTTTTTTTTGCAAAATAATGCATTATATTTTGTAGTAATATTGGTTAATAATCACTGCACATGCTGCTTATAAAGTTTTTTTAATGTGGCATATATCATTTATCCTGTACTCAAAATAACGTGTTTTTTGGCTGTATCTCGTATTAACCAGTGTTAAGATGCTTTTTTTCTTCATGCTGAATGTTTCTGGAAATCACAATTGACGGAAGTACAGTTCTTTCTGTCTTTAAATAGATGCTCATTCTTCTCTTCTCATCAGTAGACATCATCTAGTCTTTTGAAAATTTTATTTTTAGCTTTTGTAGCCTGTTACAATCATTCATACTCTTGCTTCTCTGTCATTCTGTTAAATGTGCAAGTCAGGGGAGCTCTCATGCAACAGTGCTTCTCAGAGGATTTGTTTGTGCCTAAGGGTTTGTATACATGCGGGCTTCATTTCTTGTTTGCAAGGAATAAATGTTTCCTGCATCCATACTTACAAAGATATATTTTTTTATAAACTCATTTGGGACAACTACTGAGAATGTAAATGTAGGGGGAAGATATGACTCTTCAGTCTAATTATATTTTGAGATTCTGTTTTGATGTATTTTTAATCTTGTTATTGGTTGATGTAAATCAGTAGTTTTGACGCAATGTTTTTCTTCAAAGGTATTTCACAGATTAACTAAGAAGTTGGACAGCTATTTGTAATGAGTTGCTTTTGGCACACAGGAATCAGTTCAGATATGTTAAACTACTGTGCTACAATGAAATGTACTGATCAATTTAGATTAAGTGAAAAAGGCTACTTTAAAATATAACTCCGGGTTTAGTAATTGACTAAGAATTATAGTTTACCAAATACAGTAGTTCAAAAATGAACAAGAAACTTGTTGCTGTAGAACCTAGAATAGTTTTTAAACCATAACACTGTAAATTGGATATTAAGTGGAGGGCGATGTCTAGGATCTCATGACTTTAGCAGTAGTCAGCTTCAGATCACTTAGCAGAAATGTGCCTAATTCAGAGGATTTTATGGCACAGATTACACTATTTTACCCCTTCTGTTTAATACAGTATTTAGAAAATAAATAAAAATTCTCCTTAAAAATGTTATATTCTGTCTTAAAACTTTTTGTATTTTTTTCTCCTCAGTCATTTAATATTTGTGGTGTCACTGTTCCTATGATTCCATATGACTTAGTGTCAATCACTTAATAAGTAGGATTGCATTGAGATGACTCATTGTCACAAACGGGACTTTTCATTTAAAGGCTTTCCAGGCTGTTGTGCAGTTATGACCTGGACTGATGGATTACAGCAAGGAGGAGATTTGCAACTGCACTGACTTTCATATCAAGGGGTGATATGAGGATAGTAAGCATCTTGATCTAAATCCATAAAATACAAAAGAAATAGAAGCAAAAAACAGATGAACAAGCCTTTTGCAGTTTAAGTAGATTCCACCTTGCTGGTCAAGATGGATACTATAGGCAGCTCTGTTGCTCTAGGATGTGCATATTTAATCATCTTGTAATTTACAGTGCATCACAGTAACTGCTCCTTCGTGTGAGGATTAATTCTGTTTTCCATGCTTTCTTTTTAATTGCTAATGAAATGGAATTTTATTTATTTAAATCTGAAATTCTCTGCTCTTATGTATGATGCACCTGCAGTTTATCAATAGGTAATATGATACATTTCAGCACTATTGCCTTTGTTTCCTTCAGCTTTTTGGCAGGCATTGGTAGCTGCATAACATCTGAAATGTGAAGCCTGATAGAATCGCACACCTAGCTTCTGATATCTTGGGATGGTGTCTGCCTTTATTCTAAATTTAAAGTAATATCTATTTTAAAACTCTCACTAAGATACAGTTTCTTGCCAACTGTGAGGCAGTCACTTCTTTGGATAATGTTTTGGGCAAGTATGTATTGCTGAACTTGTTTTTAGCCTGTGTTCTTGTTTAAATATATTTATCTTCTCATCAAGGCTATAGAAATTGGGAAAATGAAAGTAGCAAGGAGGGTTAATTGCATAACTTCAGCTGAACTTGAGAAAGCTTAGGTTTTGTCTGCTTCTCCTGATTTTTAAATTGTGTTTCTACATATATTGCACCCTTTTTCTTTTGTTTTTAAAATGACAGTATACAGTGACCAGATTGGAAGTTGTTCAGCTATAGAATTGGTACTTCACTGTGCTGCACCCTTTATGCCATAATGAGTAGTTTACTTGGAAAGTTCTATGTTTTGTTTTCAAGGAAGGAAGGGAAGATGAACATAGAACTATTTCTTCTATTGAAACCTTTTTTGTTGTGCTTTCTAAAAGTTACTGGTAAGAGTGCATGGCAGGCCTGCTAAGCTGAGGGACACCAAATGTAAATGCTTTATTTTTTACTCTCCTGTGCATTTTTCTTTTCCTACTCATGTGTGTGTTTATTACAAGTAGTATTGCCTGCTTTCTTAAGTAGGTAATATGAAGATCCTGTCTGTACTGACACACGAAGCTGTAAGTGTTGTCCTACAGTAGTGTCTGTCAACAAAGTAATTTGCTGGATTATCAGCAAATCTTCCTCTTTCCAGGGTCTGTGAAGCCTCTTGAATAGATACAGTCGTTAGTGTGGTTACTCTGGTGATTTTTCAGTGTGGAAAATATAATAATTACATGCTAAATGGCATGCTTGGATTTTTGATATTTGGAGGAAATTTTCCTCTCAGAATTAAGCATGACACTTCTAGCTACTAAGGGACATAATGATGGGTTCCTTGCGTGCTTCCTTGTGAGCTGCTTTGTGTGTTGCTGCACGCTGAGATTCTACCTCTTACTTTTCATCGATTCCCATTGGAGTAATTTTGAAAGTTTGTACTCTTGTAAAACATACTTTCAAAAGTAATCTTCAAAATTCTGTAGTAATGTTCCGTGAAAAACAAACTGATCATCTGTGTGGAGTGAAAAAAACAGATATTTTAACATCAGCTGAGGGGCATTCTCTGAGGTCTGTTATACTGATATCGTAACTGTATTATTTATGAGCCCTTTAGCTTAGCCCTATGAGGCACCAATGTCTATTTATTGAAGTTTTTTTAGAATATATTTTAGGAATACATCTTTTTTGCTTTTTCATGTCAGTTTCTTAAAAAAACAATTTTTATTGTGCTACGTTCTATTATGTATAATATTAATATAATTAATATAATAATAATATGTAACATAATACTATGTATAGTATTTAGTAGTAATAAGTTACCTTTATTATTAAAAAAATGCTGAACTTAAACTGGCTATGAGATTTACAGGCATTTGAAACAAAGTTGCTTATCTTTTTGAACTGAATATCATCACTGTAGTAAAGGACATCAAGGATTTGCTTCTTGTTCTTGCGCATGAAAATTGGTATGCCAGTGGGAAGTTGAATAGCTGGTGGGAGGCTTTCAGCTCCTCTTCCCACAAGAGTTTGGCAGAGTGTCTATGAGAGCAGTGGGCATGTTCCTCTGTTGCCCTGTTTGAGAACACTGGGCTTTTATTGTACTCCTGTAAGACTTAACCTCTGTGGTATTTTTGACAGGGAATAAATTTTTTCTTCATGCATGTTTCTGAAGAAAAATGACATGGAGATTAATAAAGGCGGTCGTAGGCTGACCCTGCACCAGCCTTGCAGCATCACATAGCTGTTAACCAAGCTAGCTCAGAAAAAATAGTGGGGTCATGAGCTGACACAGACTACTCCTTCTGAGAAATGTTCTTCTGTTGAGGCCTGGCTTATACAGCCTGTAGAGCTGATAATGTCTAAAATGGTTATGGAGAGGGATGAGACTGAGGATATGAGAAGTAAATATGAATTTATACTACCAACCATGAGCTACCTATCTAAATTGGTATCCTGTTAGAAAGTAGTTCACTGGGAACTGGTTTGTAGTGGAGACAGAAGAGTAGGAGGGATATTTATGGATAAAGAGAAGATCTCAGTTAACTCACTTAAATTCAGTTTAGGAAAGTGCCTAAGAGAGGAAACAAAAGCCAAAATGCTGTGACTGCTGTTTTCAAAATTAGAGAGTCTCAAATGATGCACTTATACATATATTGGTTTGAGATGAAGGCAAAGAACTGAACGTGGACAAGGAGAAGGTGTAGTTTCATCTTAATCTTCTCAATCTCAGTTTCTTAAAACATTTTTTTTAAAAATGTTAGTTTTCCAGCCAAAACAGGAAATACAATGCTATTTTCCATCACAAAGATGCTGCAAATATGATGAATCCATTAATGTTTGAGAAGTGCTGCTATATGGCAGTGATAGGAGCCTTTGTTATGCTCTAAAGCAAAAGGATTGCAAAAAGTTTGCATACATTTTTTCAGCATTGTATTACTCAGCCAGTGAAGCAGAGACCTCCGTTTGCAGGGAGGAAATAAGGATCCTGCAACGCTTGCACAGACAGATCTGTAGATACTGTTGTACAGATTGCTTTTATCTAGAAAATTCTTGGTTCTCAATCTGCTGAGACTGAATAGATATGCTGTCTGCATCATCTTTGAGGAAACTATTTGAAGTAAATTTTAATGGAGCATGTTAGAAGTGTTTCAAGCCTTGCTCTTCTCACATCTAGTGTTTTAGTAGTTTTAGTAGTCCATTCACTTTATATCTCCAGGTATTAAGTAATTATTAAAACAAACAAAACGGCCACCACCCAAAAAATTCCTGGTTGTTTTCTTATGTTTTTGTCAGAAGCCTGTTGCACCTTCATCAGCAACATGACTTTTCAAGAGGTCTTATGTGAGACTAATGGACTAGAGAAGATACACTTATTTCACGGTTAGATTAGACAAGCAAAACAACTCAATAATATGTGATTCTTTTCCCCATCTTCTTGCATGAAATACTTTTTTACATGCACATAATGCTACTTTTTTTTTTCAGTCAATAACCTTTTTTGTAGCTGTTAGAAGAAACTTCCTCAGCCTAAGTAATGAGAGCTTAGGTTGCAGATGAAGTCCTCCAGGCACTTTAGATGTTCAGTAATCTCAATATTTTGAAACATTGACTACTCATTAATCCAATTTTTGTAGGTGTTTCTGGAAGATTGTGTTTTACTTAAAAGGAGAGAGAGTAAGTTTAGGAAATCAGCTAATGGATAGACTTATCATAGCACTTGTTTGTCTTAACCAGAACCAAAAGGAAGAGAATGCTAAGAAAATATCTGGTGTGTGTCCTTGTAGCACTATGAATAAATCAACACTAATCAGAGCAAGAATGCGTGTGTTTGCGTCTGTAATGGTTTATACACAGAAATAGCAGGGTCTCACTTTCAGACAAAGGAAGCTTTGATACCTGTTAAAGCTGAAGCATCCAAGTTTGTAACAGGAGATTCCAGGTGCCACTGGTCCTCGCTATTCCTGCACAACTTTGAATGGCCGTGGAATGCCATTAAGTCATGGACGAAAGTTGTATAATTTACAAAAAAAATATATATATGCTTATTTTGGCACTGCAGAAGGGCATTCTTGGTGTTCATTCTAGTCATCTGTCCCTACCCTGCTCCCAGCGTGGTGCGTTCAGCTTCCTTACTACCACCATGGTGCAGGGATGGGGAGAGAAGCTCTAGACCTTCCATAGGGAGCTGGGACTTGTCCCATGCCTCAGCGAGGCTCTTCGATCCCTGCAAGGAGAGGCTGAAAGACAGAAGTGGGTTGTCCTGGGCTTGCTTTAGTCAGACTTCCACTGTTTTGTGCCTATTAAAGGACAAATACAGGGTAAAAGGGAGAACTCCTAGTCTTTGCCTTCCTGTTCTTCTGATTCCCTCACCTTGCTGCTTTCGTAGGTATCATAACGTTTTATCTCTGGTTTATGCATGCTTTGACAAGAGAAGGCACCTGGATTTAGCTATTGTGAGAGTCAGAAAAGCAACTGCACTTTAAAATTAAGATGGGATCTATTAAGGTAAATTTAAAACCAAAATATAGAGCAGCATAAGACATCACATGAGGTTGCACACATTGTCAGCATTTATTTATCAGTGCTAATAACCGGCATCTGGATCTAATTCACTGAAATAATTTCAAACAGACTTTAGCTGAAGATGTATTAAGCACTTTGAAAAATCATTCTAAAATTTCTGTTTGCTTCTGTGTACTATATTTCTAATGTACTTAGTCTGACTAAGGTCAGACTTCAAATGAGAAGCTGATCAGCACTGAGGATCCTATTGCTTACATGAGCTTAATTAGATTTTGCAGGGATGTTTGCAGACCCCTTCTGAAACCTGTAGTGTCTCCTGATGGCTTCAGCGTACACCCTCAAAGGTAACTTTGGATGTTCAGAAGCTAAGACAGTGTGTTTGTGTGCTTTGGATTGAATGCTGGATTTAATGTAACCACTCAAGGAATGTGGGTGGAAAAGGAGATATGCAGGTTTAATCAGGAAGTAAGTATTTTTTGTTCCAATAAAGAAACTTATACTCAAATCTCTTTCTTTGAGATAATAAGTAAAAGCACTGCCCTGAAAATAATGATGCCTTGTGACAATGAGCAATATAAAGGAAGGATTGCTATAGACTATTTTTTAGCCCTTCCTATAATGCATTTTCGTTTTTTTTTTGCTCGCTTCAAATATGAGTTATGATTTATTAAATGCAAAACATCCATCATTCATTTTGAATTTGTAGCTTTCTGTCATATTCTATCAGATCTTTTTACCAAACTTTAATTGATAACTTTCCTTTCAATGGCCCTGTGATCAAGAAAGACTGTGCAGTCTGTTGATGGATAGAATATAAACAAGGATGCCCGACCTGCTCTTGTAAATAAACATTGAAAGTACCATTCTCTGTGCTTCTGGTAAGTTTAAGTGCTGTCAAGTCATCCGTGTGCTCTGTCGCTGTAACTGTAACAGTAGAGCGTGAAAATGCAGAAAGGGCCCTGCTGGCAGCATTGCTGTCCATTACATGTTATACCTAAAAGAGTATCAGGAAAACCTCGGAGAAGAAAATCCTTCTGCTATGGTTCAGTGAACATGTGAGAAAGACGTGCTCGATGTTAGACCTGGCTTAATTCTCTTTCCTCTGCATCATGGACATTTCTGCTATAAAAATAGATCTTTGAAAGCAGATCACGGTCAAGCCAAGTAAATCCAGCGTCCACTGCATGCTACTGAGCTTTTGGTTTGCTTGTTCTTTGTTTTGTTTTTAGTTTTCTTGGTGCCTCTTTCATATCAAGAACCGTTCTTTTTTTCAGCTTTATTCTTAAAGTTATTTACAAGTGCTAGGTAGGTCCCCAGTGAAACAAGTGAGGATCTGCTTCTGAGGTCAGAGCAAGGTCTGTAATTGCCACGAGCTGTGGAGCGTGTGTTATTCCACGTTAGCTTTTTGTACAAGGACACAGAGAGGAGAAGTGTGGAAGAGGAAGGGATAACCTGGATCACTGAACTGAATGGAGTCATGGGAAAGTTCCTTTTAGAGAGGGGGTACAGGGAAGACACTGCTGCAGTAGTGGCCAAAATATTGCTTGAACAGGGAAAGCACTTCATTTACTCACCTTCTACATACATCATTCATGCAAAACCCATTTGCTTCAACTGTATGTGCCTAAGGAAAACCTGGGCCTAAATCCTGGATTGTCAGATTTCATTATTGTATCTAAATGACTTATTTTTCAGCTCTAAGCAACAACTGCTTAATAGAGTAGTTAAATTTATTAAAGTGCTAACTGCAAAGAGTTTTCTGCTGTTTTTTCCTCTTTTTTAATGAAAATTAATATTAAGTTCTTGTAGGCTGAGTTGTTTTATAGTGTTTACTTTTTCATATATAGCTTAGTAGTGTTAGGGGTACTAAAACATAAAGAGAAAGGACATACATTTCCTAAAGAGAAAAACTAAGAATTCGGCAGAATAAAGATCAGTTGTGTTACTCGATTTTTTTAGGGGATTTCAAATAAAATTTTAAGCCCTGATACCTTTAAAATATTTATTAGATTTATGCAACTTGCTGGTCATCTTGCTTTTGAAATAATAAGCATAAAAGCAGAACTAAATTAGCTTTTCCGTCTCTAGAAAACGTTATTAATTTTGAAATTAAACATAACTAATGAAACTAACACACAAATGCCTTTGGTTTACATAAAAGGGAAATCAATAGCTGAGGCCACAACTTTGTTTCTGTTGCTTAGAGCTTAATATTAAGAGGTCCATTTACCTTTAAGATGTTATTTCTCTTGTTCCTGCTCCAGTTCTTAGCTTACACTGAACAGCACTTAAGTCATTTCCCATAACTGTGCCAGCTGATTTGGGACGAGTCTATTTTCTCTTTCCTTTTGGAATATAATAAACATTTCAAAGGTTCTTCCTGCTTGGTGAAGGGATCTAGTCTTCATCAGTTGGTAGCTTTTTCATCCTTGGTAGTTTCCATAAGTTATCTGGGGACCTTGCAAGTGCTGCACTCCAAATTCACGTGATGTAACATGTCTCTTTCTTACCCACCAATAACACAAGCAGGATGTGTTGGCATTTTTCCACAGATGGCTGTGGCTTGTTGCTCAGACGTGTCTGGGACTCACATCTTCCCCTCTGTAAGTCTCTGGCTGGTGCTCTTTACACTTGTTCCAAGGAACACATATATGCATCCTTTGATGCACATGATCACAGGATCTACATGTCATTCTACTGTGAAGCATGCGGGTCTTTCGAGCCCTCAGAAGTTTGCATGGCTTGCACGGATGCATCTTGCAATGTTAACATGCCAAAAACAGATTCCAGTTTAATTTGAGAGTAAAGAAAGTAAGTAGGCATGTTCATGTAAAGGGAAATACAGAAGAGGGTGACCCTAGCTTGCTCATGTGTACCGTGAATTTTACTAACACCTGGGCAAGATGGTCAGAACATAAGCACTGAAATCTTTATTCAGGTTTAGGAGTTGCATTCAAGTTTCTGTCTCAAAAATTTAGCATGAAGAAGTCTTCTGTGGTGAGCAAATGGCAGCTTAAGTGTAAGTTGAGATTCTTGTTTCAAATTACAAAATGCTGAGTGCATGTATGGTAGATGTATTTCCCCCTCTTATATTGCTGATAAAGCCAATTTAGAGCCAGGCATGAAACTGGATCTAAACTGCCAGCCATCTAAACTGCATCAAGCCCAAGCTGACCCCATTGGTGTGTACATCCCATAGTGCCCTTGTAATTTTTTCTTCTCTGTTATCTAGGATATTTTGTTTTTTGTTACCCCAAATAGTAGAGTCCTGGCAGCAGAGCTACCTCAATGTACTGGACTGTTATCCAAATGACTGTCCGGAGAATAAAAATGTCAATAGTTCCTTTAAGCGATCTTTAGGATATATTGGACCATGACTAATGGAAGGAATAAGACCTTGCAGTTTCTTTAATGTTACGTGAGAAGCCAGTGTGTGCAGGAGAGGAAAGAGCTGGTATGCTTGCAGTAAGCTATGCTGCTGAGAGGAGATGTCTGATGTTCTGTGCTGAGGAGCTCTTGGCTTTTTTAGTCTTTATGTGAGTAAATAAATTTGCTCTTAAAAAGAAAACACCTATGTGACTTTAACACTTAGGTGCTTTCTATGAATGTACCCAGCCATCTTGAGATGTTCTTGTACGTAGATCAGTTTCCTGACTCATCGTCTACGTAGTTTCCTTCCAGAAGACTTAGATTATATAATACCCATTATTTTTTCATGTCCAGGAGACTATCATTATATCCTCTATTAAGATGAAAAGTTAATAAGAATTTGCCTTCTGGCTCTTTGCACAGTGACTGGTTCTTTGTTCAAGTTAGTCTGGAGTAGGACTATTGTTGTAATTGAAACGCTAACTCAAGTGTTACTGCACCGAGAGATGGAATGGGTTGATGATCTATTCAGGCTGCTTGGTACTTGCTCAGTACCGAGCTGCATAATATCACTATGCATCAGACATTTCCTTGCTGCATTTTAGGGTGTTCACTGAAGGAAGAATATAATAGAAAAGATTTGGAAGGCTTTTGTTACTCACTACACCTAAACAGGCTGAAAAACATCAGAAAATGCAAAATGTCTCCCTTTGTACATTAAAAAAAAAAAAACAGAAAAAATGGAAAGACAGAGTGTGCTTTATTAAATGTAAGCAGTATGTTGCTACACTTTTTACTGGGCACTAAAATTTATGAAATGGAAAAAATTACCAAATGTTTGTCATAGATTATACATATAAAAACTATTTATGCACTGAATGTAGCATTTAATCAGGAAATATTTCTAGTAAATCTTTTTTTTTAAGAACTTTTGTATTTTATTTTTTGTATTAAGCTATCTAAATAAAATGGGGCACTCCTCAGATACAACACTGAAATTAATTTATTCAGTTTCTTTTTAAATTGGAGCTCTATAGTGAAAACAAACTTTAAATGCCTAGCCTTTTGCACAGTCTAGACAGAAGAGTATGGTGTTAGGAAGGTAGACTGTTCATCCTTGATGTGACTTAGTATTTCTATGTTCAGAAAAAAAATGTCTATTTTGTGTCTAATTTATGAGCTCCTGGAAGGACCTGTTGAAGGCTGATTTTTTAGTAGATTAAATTTTGGTTGTACCAGTAGATGTGCTGCGTGTAATACAGCATATTACTATTACTGTTCTTTTACAGTATTGTCAATTACAAGTATTCAAAAATAATCCACAAAATTGTAAATTTTGCTTATCAGGGAAGCCAACTGTATTTACAAATGTAGTCTGCCTTTTTTTTTTTTTTTGCCTTCTGGTGCTTTGGGTTTTTTCTGAGCTTAGCCTTCAGTTTTCCTTGGCCTTATTTTTTTAAGTCCAACTATTTTCTTGTTAAATTTACGGCAGCTGAAGATTTCAAGAGTGGATCAAATATCACAACAATTTTAAGGCAATAGTATGAGCTGTCCCCTACATTCTTTGGGTATGTTCCTACCTCCATGTGATGCACAAGAGATGATAGATGTTGCGGACAAGGATAGGGTGATTACCTTGTGCTTGTGCAGTGTAATGGTTCGACCTCGCTCCTATTGTACCACTTGCAATATCAGTGATTTTTATTTTGATGACTGGAGAAGGAAACAGGAAAAGCGATACAGATTTTTAATCTGTCTGAGCTTGTTGATGTGCAAAATGCAGTCATTTGGTATTCTTTTCACAGGTGGCGGAAACTTTATGTTGTAGTTTTCCAGTTATTTCAAAACTGTTCTGCAGCGTCCATAACATGGCGGGTGAGGATAGACGAAATTAAGTGGGACTTTGTAATTAAAACCAATGAAAAGCCTACACTGGGGTAAAACATAATAGAATATAGTGCAGGATGCCCGTCTGGTTCCGTTTTGCTGGTCTGCCACCAGCTCTTTGGGAATGGGCGCTTCCAAGGCCAAGGGGTGCCTTGGAATCGCCCCATGCCATTGCCGTGGATGTGCACTTATTCCCTACTCGGTGCTGGCTCCACGTCAGCTATAGGAGAGGCCTGCTGGGGAAGGGCAGATGGTGCTGCAGCACCGCTCTGTTTTAGTTCAGCGCAAGCCAGCACAGAGTGTGTTTTTGGACTCAGGAATGCCCCAAATCCAGACAGCCAAGCTGCTACTGGAGCAAGGGGCTGAAAACACCCCGGGCTTGAGCGCTGTCCTCAAGGCAAGCATGGCTTTGCCCAAGAGGCACAGACCTCCAGCCACTTCGGGCACAATTATAAAAACTGCAAGTCAGTAACCACTTTCAGCATAAACTCAGTAACTGAAATTATTTTTGTATGGGATTTTCCTTGTGTTTGATTGCTTTGTTGTACTGTTTATGCTTTCTCTCTTTTTTTTTTTTTTGAGGCTGTTTATTTAAACTTTGCAGCTGTTCAGAACATCAGAAACCCTTGGGCTGGTTTGTACATCACTGTTTTAAAAGTTGATGCTAGGAAAGCAAGACAGAAGATTGAAATAAAATCAGATGTATTTTAACAGATTTAGGTCTGGCTGGTCTGAAGATGTTTCACCCAGTAGGGTTCTTGAATTTGACTGCTTATAGCTCCTCCAAGGACTAAGGAGGATAAAGATAAGGCTGTATTTCAAAACTTCTAGGAAAGATTGTGCTCCAAATTAGACAGTGTATTCTGGTCTATGATAAAATTGATATTATCAAATATGACAGCCTATATTTTTTTAATAATAGTTTTTGAATCCTGTCAAAAATATCATGCTCCTTCTTTAGATCCATTTGTTGAAAGGAGATTGTTAGAGAGAGAGAGAGAGAGACAGACAGAAATGTATATATTTTAGAATTTTTGGTTAAAATGTTCACAGAGAATTATAGTATGCGTAGGTGCTATGCTGACATTTTAACTGAAGCATGATATTTCCACATTTGATTTTAAAATTTCTAATGCAGTAGAATATACCAACAACAGAATCCATAGATTTTCCTTATCTTTCTGAAGGCTTTAAATCAAGATTGATTGCCTCAGTTAAGATATGCCGTAAGTAGATGTAATTGTTGGGCTTGACAAAGGATCAAACTGAATAATATGAGGCTGGATAAAACTGTATGTTCCAAACTACACAGACAGTCAAGATGATCTAATCATCTCCTGTTTTTAAAATCCTTTGATCCTTTTCATTTGACATCTTTCATCTACATTTATATAAAGTATGTCTGTGTATTTGTGTATCCATATGCATAAAAAGGTGAGTGATGTCAATGATAAAGGCCAGATAAAGGCTTTTATTAGCTGAATCAAGAACATAACTGCAAATACATGATAGTATTCAACATATTTGAACTATTATCCATTACTATTTAGGATCTTAAAATTAATATTTCAAGAATAAAATTTGTTACGCTGTAAGATACCAACGTGTATGAACTGCAGTTACACATGCGAGTGGGGCCATTGCTTACATGGGCAGTCATTTGTATAAATAAATATTGGTATTTAGTTACTGAAACTTTTTATTGTCACGAGGAAACTGTGTCCTTCGGCAGTTCGTTTCTTTTGGACAGTTGTGAGTTCCTAAACACCTTGTGCCAGACCTTGTACCTTGCCTGTAATTCAGGGTACATTATGGTCACATGCTTGGAGCTCCCAAACTAAAGGTTGTTCGCTTTGATTTTCTGTTCTGTGTTGTGAGAAGGCAAC
>JAUBNY010000182.1:1020681-1048896 GCA_032275445.1 Crypturellus soui
GGTCAGCTCTTTCCCTGCTTTTCTGTCTTCTTTCTGCTTAATGCTTTTGATAGTGCTGTTGGTCAGGGGTAAAGATTGTTTCTGCTTATTGAATGGGAAGCGCAAGAATGCTGAAAATCCCACTTGTTCTCTGCTTGTTCCCATGCTTGGTTGTTTTTCACTTTAATTCCTGAAGATCCCTTTCTCTTTTGTATTTCAGGCAGAAATAGAAATACTCCCTCCTTCCCCCCCCCCCCCCCCCCCCCCAAAAAAAAAAAAAAAAACTTGATTTATGCTGAAAGACAAAGGTTCATTTTCTTCTTCAGTGTCATTTGCTCATTTATATAACTTCACCAGTTTTGAAAGGGAAGATCATTATATAATAATTGCATCCTGAGGTTGTGCAGGCCACTTTGGAGGAAGTATGAAGCTGTCACAGCTCTGCTTGTTATAATACGCACGTCAGCACTATGCTGGCTCTAGATCTTTCTTCAGAGACTCTTTTTTAAATAAACCTGTAGCAGCTGTAGTTAAATCTAGATGAAGAGAAGGAAAAAATGTAGCCTCAGTCTGCTCCAAAAGTAAAAGAGGTTCAGCATAAATATTTTAAAACATAGGGCAGGGTAGGGGAGGGAAGAAAGAGGACCGGAGATAAAGTTCCTTAGGTTTTTAACTTGAGGTAATTCAGATAGATAATACGTTTAGGTTGGTCACTCATTTGTAAAGTTTTCTTGTTGACATATGTTGTGAAACGCCTTTTACTCTACGTAGTATAAAAATGCAAAGTGTAGTATGTTTTCCCCTGCACATCCTCACTTGTTACAAGCTTCTGGGGATATCTCGGGGAAACTAGTCAGTGTTATAAAGATGCTCAACATTCATCATCAATGGAGAGCTGCTTTATCCAGCGTGACATTGATGCCTCTGTTAACTGTCATCTACTGTGGATGGTTAGCGTTGTTTTCTTTGGCTTTAGCAAACCTAAAATTTTGGAAATATCAAAGGTAGTAAATTGTGCCCTGTAGAGACCTGCACAGTGTTTCTGTGGGGTCAGTGCTTGCGTTGGAGAAAGAGTAGCTGTGCTATGAGATATTGTTCAGTACGTAATGCAGGACTTTGGCTTCTTAATTACGAGATACCAGGAAATGTCTCCAGTATCCCAGGATTTATCTAGAATCTGGGGATCATACAAGAAAATAACTGCTATGGAGAATCAGATGTCATGAGTTCCCAACATAGTCCAAAAGGATGCATTTTAATAGCGCATCATTACTTAGATCTCTAAAAAACAGAATAGTTCCTGAAATAGTAAAAAGATAGATAGACTAGTTGTCTTTTAATCTATTATTCTGCTGAATTAATGGAAACAGGAAATCTGGACACAGAACAGAAACGTGGAGATGCATCTGGCAGAGTAAAGGAGAAAAGTGAAATCTAATAGAGGATAAAAATTAAACCTGTAAAATGTTTACTTCATTAATCATCTCTTTGCAACAACAGTTAACAAAACAAACCTATAGAATCCTTCTCTCTTTTTTTCAAGATTTAAACAAATGTTTTATCTTTTGTCTTTGTGATGGTACTTTAAAGCAAAAATATTTTTTAAATTTATTTTAACATGAATTATATCTAACTGTTCTGAAAAAATCACAAAATGTTTTACATAGTTGTAATTTTAGGAAGCAGTAAATACAAATGTAAGAGGAATTTGTGTTCTGACTATGTCAAAAATGAGTTTTCTGTTTGATAGCAGTCTTAATGAGGCAATTGGTGTGACTTTCAAGGACTAAAAGTCTTCCCCAAAAAAAAGCAATTTCTATTCAAACTCCCTGCGATAGTTTGCAAACTGGATACTTTGGCATGGAGACAGAAGCTCATATGGCATGGAGGATAAGCTCCTCCTTTGATTACTATACCTGGGTTTTATTAAATGCTGTTGATGTGCATCGATGGGGGCACTTTTTCAAGGAGCTCATGCTGGAGAACTTATTCCTCCACCACTGTTAATCCAACATTGAATTTGTTTTTCTAACGAGTGCTTGTCTGGTCTTGTAAATTTAATAGTTTGTTTTTCCTTTGCACTGAAACTTTCTTATATAATTATTCTTCTAGGAATATATACTTATACATGTGTATTTATAAAATATTAACTAAGTAGTTTGTTTGGAAATAATTTTCATATTAAAATTTTCTTTCAACTGAATTGATACCCAAACACCCTAAACTAGTAAATCACTTTGTAGCAGAAATGAATCCCCATGAACCTTGAAAAGTTACAAGCTACATAGGAAAAGTATGAACATGTAATGCAATATTAATGAAGACTAGATTGTATCTTCCAAAAACTGAGTTTTTTACCTGGGACTGGTGAGCAAGATAAGTATTTGAAAGATAAAGTACTGATGTATTCTAAATCACCAAAAGCTGTTAGAAGTATTTGCACATACTTACCTGTTCCAACGCATAAAATCTTTTTAGGTATCTTTTACAGGTCTGCTGTGAAGCCTTTGATGTGGTTCTTGTGATGTGGCTACTGAACACTTCAAGTGCATAGCGTGGTGAGGCTTCCTCAGCCAGCTGAAAGGTTTTTATCTAGGTCCTTCTCACATGTGATTAGTGTGTTACTTACACTTTTAGATGGATCACCGGGAGATGTTGAGTTTATCGCTGTGATTGAGGGGCTTGTCTACCAGGAACCGTTTTCTCTGATTTGCAGCACTTCAGGAGATACAGAGTGTTCCAGAGTTGATACGGCCAGGCCACTGACGATGCAGCTGATCTTATGACTGTGGATTAAACCACGTATTAGGGGAATTTGATCCATCATTATCTAGTGATATATTCTCTTCTTTATGTAAGCTCTTAGCCCCATGCATTACTTTAATAGCCTTTCAGTTGGGATTAACCCAGTGTCTTTCCCTGCTCTCTCTAAGCATTATATTCTGTGACCCTCCCTGTTTTCTGCTTCCCTCGCACCCATCACACGCGAAGGCTGTGTTGTGCTCACCAAGGTGCGTGTGTGTGCAGCTCCCGGGGACAGGACAGGAGGGGAGGGTGTCCCGGTGGGTGTTGTGCTCACCAAGGTGTGTGTGTGCAGCTCCCGGGGACAGGAGGGGAGGGTGCCCCGGTGGGTGCCCAGCCTCAGGGGGAAAGGGAGACCCGACAAGGTCGTGGTGCTCCCGAGGGCAGCCCGCAGCTGCCTGTGTCTGCAGCAGCAGCTCCCCGGTGCTGCTGACCTCCCGGGCAGGCCTGTCCTCCTCTCCTGTGTGCACGGCTCTGCTTCTTCCTGCCCAGCCCTGTGGCCGTCCCTGCATGTCGCACGTCACTGTGTGGTTTGGGGGTGTTCAGCTGAGCCCTGAACTGCTGCTGCGAGGGACATCCTTGCACCTCGCCACCTTGGCTGCCTTTTCCTGTGGGCAGTTTAACTATGTCCCAGTGCTGGTTCTCTGCTCTGCTTCTACTCCAGGAAGGGTCTTGTTTTGCCAGAGATACGAATTTTCTTTTCTGCCCTTTGTCTTTTTGCATAAAAAGTGCATAAAAAAACATCCCCTAGAAATGACGCAATTAAAAATATGTATTGGAAGAGAATATATGGGATGTTTCATTTTTCTGGAACTAGTAAACTCACTAAGGCTATTTAGTGTTGGACAGGGCCAGAGGAGGGCTGTCGGTCACTACCAACAAGCACTTGGGTTGCACTTCAGGAAAAGAGGTAATTATGTCAAAACCTTCCAACTGCCTTTTGGGTTGCTGTGTAGGTGGGACTTGAACTGCTTGAAACCTGTCCCCTGCTTTGCTGGGCTTAGAAAATTAGTCTGTGTGCTGGGGTGTGCTAGCTGTATCTTCTGAGTTAGTTTAGATGTTCAACATTTCGCGAGTGAGAGAGAAGGGTGACTTAGCCCTGCAGAAAAAGGTGGAAATTAAATAAAATGATAGGAGGACTTGTTGACAAAAGCACTCAGTTCCTTTTAAAAAATCGATAGTGCCTCAGATAGCATCATGAATACTGGCTAATGGAGGTTGTTACCAGAAGTGAGCAGTTAATGCTGCAAGCCTTCCGCGAGGCTGGCACCTCAGGGACATAAAATCCAAATGGCCAAGTATCCCCCGTGCACAGAGGGACAGAAAGTGATGACGAACCCTGTAAGACAATATTGCATTTGTGGTTTGTTCAGTGCCTTCCTGGCTGGTAGTGACTTTTGAGAAGTGCAGTACGTGAATTATAAATACTTCCTTTTTTCATTTATAATTTATTCCTGGGTCAGAGTAATTTACTGGCTGAATAGCACAGGGTCGAGAGCTGATTGTGTGAAAGCACATTATCTCTTCTGTTATCTCTGTTCACTCCCACTGCTCATATTTTATAGTATAATCAGTAGAATAGGATCTTCCCTTCCCATATGATTATGTATTGATGGTAGTTTTCAATGAATGGACTGACACCCTGGAATATTTCTATAGCATAGTTATTTCATTTTTCCCGTTCATCTTTTATTATTTAATCAAAATCAGCCTACAATAGCCTTTAGATCTGTAGAGGGCAAGAATATGCTGTGGTCTGAACAAAGCTGTTTGACTGTTAAAAATCGATAATGCAAGACTAAAATAAAATAAGTAACCTTAAATGACCCTCCTCCCCCATTTCCCAGCTGAGCAACAAGCCAGAGAAACCATTTTTGACAAATGTATTTCTGAGCTCACTACAGCATACATTGCAAGGTAAATTTTCTGTGCAGTGGAGATTTAGCCTTGACATTGCCCTCCTCTTATTTTTAATTCTTGATATAGGCATTTTTTTTCTCCTTATTCTCCGTATTCTTTTTTTACCTTTGAGATGTGCTAATATACTTCTTAATCAAAAGAAAGATTGGGAAGAGATTTTTTTTATTTAATTCTATTAATTAAATTATAACATCTGGGGCTAAAATGATAATTAATTAAGGGCTAGGAATTTGAGACAGTGATATCGTTCTTATAAATGATGTTCTTAAGGACCCAATTTGGTTTAGTAATTTAGTTCTAAAAATGGGGTAGTACCCATTACAAGTGGAAAATTGTCATGTGTTGTCTGTGTTATTCATTTCTGGCTTTCTGCTAATCTGAGTCCGTCAGGAAGTTTGCAAGGGTAAAACCGTGGTGTTTGTTTGTTTTTTTTTCTTCCCAAACAGCCCATGAAATTTCTCTCTTGAGCTATTGCACTTTAGAGTAACCACACTGCAGTTTTCCTTTAAGTTCATCATTTCAGTTATGCCTGGGGGAGAAATATGGCTTTATCACGCAACTCTGGGGAAGATAAAACATAAAAGTCTGCAGTTTAAATGCATTATGGTTTATGTTAACGGTATTATTTTTTTTCTTTGCAGTAAAGAATTATAAATGTTACTTCAGAAAAACAAATATTCTATTATGCAGACTTACGGCTTGAGCTCTGTTTCGTGGCCATACAGCGCCTATCCGGAAACCACAGTAACCAGGTGGCAGGTGAAGTCAGAGCATTGGCCAAAGTGCTTACTCTTCCATGCCTGTGCAATCTGTGAGTAAAGATGCATTGCTCATACGGAAGACGGAGTGCTCTCCGTCAGGTGTCTATACGTGTCCTCACAGGTCAGATACGATGCATTCTGCGGCGGGCGGTGCGAAGGTGTCACTGGGGACAGCAAATTCCCTAACAAGTATAAAGGGCAGGACTCACTACTACTTTCATTTGTTCATTCACGATTTTTTTCTGTTTCTTGAAAGCATTTGCAGCTTCAAGTGAGGATGAGATTGTGATCGCTCAGACTTGAAGATTACCTCCCTTAGTTTTGAGTGAGTCAGTATCGTCACGTCTGTGTGCTTCTCTTCAAAAAAAGCAGCTGGGAAGGTCTGGGTTAAAATGAGCTGCTGAAAGCTCTGCAACTCAGGGAAACACATAATTTGATTGCTTATCTTATTAGAGGGCTTATTAGGAGTTAGATGCATCTTCCATGAGTTTTATTCAGGAAATGAGATGGTAAGGGCAAGTATACGTCTTGCTCTGGTAGAATTCCATATTGTAATGTATGTTAGGATATTAGCATGTTGGGCATGATTGCCACTGTCTTTATTTGGGGAGCATTTTCCTGTATTTGTGCCTCTTGTTATTTGGCTGTCCTGAGCCTTTGCATCTTATCTGCGTGGACTGATCAGTTTCGCTCCAGTGGCATCTACGTGTGGATGGGGGCTATGGGCTTGCAGCTGCATTTTACACAGTGTAACACAGAGATAGTTTTGTTGTTTCAGTTATGCAAACTAAAAATTTTTATAGTGAGAGCATGTTTGTTTGTGCTGTATTACATGACTGCTCAGTTATGGATGTGTTTAGAAAGATCTGGACTTAGGCAGGTAAAATCTTTTTTTAAAAGAGAATTTCATAATATTGCATAGTGAGATGAGTAGATATATACATAAGGAAATTTATTAATATCCATAGATTAAAAATAAATCATCTTCTCCATTTAATTGTTAGCAATTGTTGATACAAATTACGTAGGTAGATGTTTAAATAATTCTATACGTCATCTGCAAGAGATGATTCATGTTAGTGTATGGAAGAGGACTCTTCTATTAAGTGAATAGCAACTGCTTTACTGTAATATTATTTGTGTGGGTGAGTGTGTTTGTTTATTTTAAATTAAAGGACTAACACTCTAACATATTAACTTCTCCCACCTTCTTTGTTCCAGATTTGTAGCAATGCAATTATTTCCTCATTGTAAAGGGAAAAAGCCCAAATTTATTATAGATAATTTGCTTCTAGAATAAAATGTGCCAGTTTCAGTTAGGTTTGATCAGCCAGAAATGTGTTTTTTAATTCACAGATTTCAAAGGAAATAATAATTATATCTGGCCCTTCTTACTATTACCTTTTTTTTTTTTTCCCCCAGTGAAATGTTAAATAACAGGTTTCCAGCCTATCTTCAAGTAATTTAAAATACTGGAAAGTGCTGATTATGAACACTAAGGAAATACTACTGATGGGTCACAGAATTTTAATTAATTAATAATAACCAGCCCATTTTTAATTGCTTTTTCTATTTTCAAGGCATTATGTGATATCCAGTTCTTGCAAAAATTCTATAGAAAAAAAGTACTTATCCGGCAAAGGGCAGAGCAGCAAAGGCGAAGAGGTTGTCAGTGTATCCATCTTGTGAGCAGTCACTGTCATTTGTAATCTCGGTGAATTCATAAATCCTAAGAGCGTAAGAAATTTGCCCAGGGCTCTGGGGTGAGTCAGGATGAGGGTTGGCAATTGCCAGATCCAAGCTCAACTTTTTCCACCTCGCTGCTTTCAGTAGTTGCATCCTAATTCTCTGCTTTTGCTCTCAGGACAGGACTTAGAATTTGGTTTGGAAAATACTGGGAATCTCAGGCAGTGGCTTCTCTCTGCACCCTCAAATGCCTCTATTCATCCCCAAGGGGTTAATTTTTAACCTCTTCTCATGGCGTGTGCCCTGGTCTGCGGGCCCGGTCTAGTGCGCTCTGCTGCCGTGCCGCTGGGAGGGCGAGCAGACACACTGACCGCCGTCCCAGCCCACAAGTGGACCCAGAGCTGCTCCTGGGTGTCCCCTTGCAGCCACGTTTCCCTGCACAAGAGCAGGTTCGACGCCGAACTCTGGAGTGGTTGGCACCAAGGTGGGAGATCTGCTCCTGCTGTGGCTCAAGGCATTTCTTTGTGAGAAGCCCAGAGGAAACAGGGTTTTGTCACCGGGACAGGCGATTCCTCTGTCCAGACAGGAGCTGGAAATGTGAGAGGTGTCACTTGAGAGAGCGGTTTGGCTCTGTAAATCTTGCTGCATTTTTGATATTTTTGTGATTGTAATATTTTACTGTATTACCTGTCAATTAACATTACGAAAAGCTGTTTTTTGAATTGTGTTCCTGCCCCATGGGTGACTTCTTGTTTTGTCTGTTTTTCAGATCTGTTTTCATTTTGTTATTAATTGAAGTGTTACGATGTTCAGTTTTTTAGATCTGTCACATTTTAAAATAAATCATAAACCAGATGTTTTTCCTGCCATTTCCTGAGAGACTGGACTTTCCATTTATCTTGACATTTTTTTTTGCCTTATTGTGCTTTCAATTTACTTTTAGAGTGGAGTTATATTAATCTTGCAAACGCATCTCTGATTATGTGAGTAACCTGGCATACAACTCACTGTACCGTTCTTATGTGCAAAGACCCTCGTGGAACGGGGATTGAAATCCTCTGTACAAATAAATGCCGTGTTTATAACTGTGCAGTGCTTCTTAGCAGTATTAGTGGCTTCCCGACTGATGGAAGCACAGCTGGCAGGACTTGAGTGGTTAGATAACAGCAGAAGTGTTGCGTTTATCCGCCAGTGGATCTGGTTTTTGCCGGTGACAGCGTTCAAATAAACAGGCCCAGAACTTCATGGTGAAACAAATGCGAGTTGAGAAGTCTTTTCATTGAACGTAAAATCCCAAACATCTATTGTAGTTTTTTCCTGCTGTCTTCTGGCTTTCAGAATTGTAGAACAAGTAACGACTTTTCTATGGACTTGTTTTATATTGTTAGAAATGAATTAATTTGGAAGGATAGGAAAATGTTAAATTGCACAGAGAAACAGTGCAATTTAAGTTACTTTCTACAAGGAAGTGGACTGCTTGATCATAGATCTGCAAAATTGCAGGAATGGAAAGCCTAATAATAGTGTTTGGGAATAAAAATGCCTCTTTGCAATGTCTTACCTGGCTTGTAGAGGTGAGGAGGAAAAATATGGCAGGGTTGTCCTGCGAGTCAGTCACTGAAGGACCTTATATATGATCTCAGTATGTCGGAGGGGAGAGTGTCCTTCCTTTTTATGGTTTGTTTCGGTAGAAAAAAAACCTCTTGATCTATCATAAATGATTTTTCACATGTGTTTATAAGCTGACCTTGTTTGTGTTCAGTGCTTCTTTTATTTACATGCCATTTTTTCTGTTGTAGGGGTTTATTGTGTTTTTTGGTAGTACTAACACCAGATATTTAAGTATGGACTTAAAAAAAAGTACTTCAGTCTTGTATTTTTCTAAACACATCAGGTAGCCATTCCTTTAGTTAGTATTTACAGAATCTCCAAAAGCTTTTGTATATGAAAGAGCTAAATTACAGGACTTATTTAAAGGCCATTTTTTTTTTTTTCCATAAATTGTGGGGTACAGAACTCCACGAAGTGTTGACTACAGTCAAGGGCATGATGGCTTTTCTATTTAAACACTTTTGTGACTGTAGTTCTTCATGTCTGCTTGGGAATACTTGATGATTGTTGTATGAAATCAAAGCATAATAATCAGAGCCTGTAAGCTTTTAGAAATTGGACTTGAATTTTGCTCTCGGATTTCTGTTGTCTGCTGCTCGTGTTTTTCAGCAGAGTTTCAAATAGTGTATTCTTAAAGATGCCCTTTCTGTCATGTTCTGACAAAGTGCTGATCGGAAACATACGTATACATATATAATTGTGAATTGCCGCAAAGTACTTGATTGCTATGTCATTAAAAAAAAGGAAAATGGTTCATATAATTGGAAAGCTATATGGTAATTATCTGAAGTTTCAGGCAAATTTTTATATTCATTATTCCGTGACCCAAATCCATTCTTGTGCTCTCTTGTGGATGACTGGCAGTTCCTAATTTAATTTACCCATATTCTTTTGCAAATAAGAGTAAGCTTTGAATGCAATGCATGCTTTTACACTGTGATAAGTATATCAAGGAATGCGGGAGGAGACATAGATTAGATTAGATCTAGATTAGATCTTAGATTGCTAAAGCTCAAGAACAAGTGGAACATCGTTAGAGAAATTTTGAAAATGTCTGTTGATGCTATCTGCAGAAAATAATATGAACAAGTATTGCCCATCATGTTTTTTTATGACATACTGTCTATTTAAAATTCAGACTTAAGATGCTCTGTACCACATGAATTATTCCTTTCTGCGTATGAATTATTTGATATTGTCCAGGTATTAGGTAGGTTAAAAGCCTTCTGATATCTTCTGATAGATAATAACATTATGTATGTATCCATTTATTTACTTTTATCAAAATAGTTTTTTTTTTTTTTTTAGTAACGTCATTCAATACTGCTAATAACAGGAAAATACATTGTGGAAATATCATGGAGTGGATAATGCAATCTATATCCTCCAGTCAACCAGTCAAAAAGTAACTGTGTAGCCATGCTGTGCATAACTTAAATTGTTACCATCTTAAATGCAGCAAAACATTTATTGTTAAGGGAGCAATTTGGAGGAGCATTTAAATATTGCTCAGTGCATCTGTACATCCTGTGTAGTTCCTGTTCTGTAGGCAGGAGGACGTTGTGTGAATTGTTTCTTTGCAGCCAAGAGTAGAGGCTCGTGATGCGGCTCGTACAGGTTCCGCAGCAGAGCAATCTGGTGAAGGGCTTAGGTAGAAAGAGAGAGGGGAAGAGACTGAGACTGACACTGCAACATAACCGAGCGTCTTTGCCTATTAAGAATCTTCGGCTCTAGGCAGACCTCTTCGGCCCAAACAACAGCTGGTAGTAATATAAAAAAATCATATTACTTAGATCATAAGAAATGGGAGGATCCATGAAAGTTCCCTGGCACGAGATTAAGGGGAGATGAAACGGTGCTAAGATTCAAGAAAGCAGAAGTAAAGAATAAAGTCATTAAATGAACATGGTGTGTAGAGCATGATTCCTTCAGGCTGTTGTGATGATGCAGGGATGAAAATGCCTTCTTTTAATCATTCGCTTGGGCATTTCTTCCCTGTACTGCAGTACTGCATAGGAACTAAGGATCAGGTCTCTTGCTGCACAAAGATGCAGTAATAGTAGTCACTGCCAAAACTGCTTATGAACTGGAGGACACAAAAAAATCACACATAATTTTGAAGTTGTATTGAAATGGCTTTTTGTTTTGTCAGTATCACATCAGGTGGAAAATGGTTAATGGTAATGCATTAAATGTTATTAAACGTGCAGCTATTAGAGTAGTATGAGTCTTCCAGAGGCAGAATTTATGGTATTCTTGTCAGGAATTGGTTTGTGCAGGTGTAGGGAGTTTATTGATCCCTGAGGAGTATGTTTTAGTTGCTGCATTTTTAGAGAAAACAAATGTTGTCCTTATCTGAATAACCAAAACCAAATAAATCCATATGGCTTTTTCTTTGATCCTTGATTAGATTCTTTAAAGCTGATAAGCATCAAGTACAGGATATTCAGAGTAATGTATCAATTCTTTCTCTTTTTCAGAGGGAAACAAAAGGTCAGTTTCTCATAGATCACATCTGCAACTATTACAGCTTGCTGGAGAAAGACTATTTTGGCATTCGATATGTCGACCCTGAGAAGCAGAGGGTATGTATATGACTAGCTCTTTTTTAAAATTGATTTGCTCAACAACTAGTCTAGACCTAGTGCAAAGTTATGTATGTCTAGGCAATTAAGCTCTAACTAGAATCTATAGAGGTTCCTAAAATAGCTTTAATAATTTGTTTTATCCTCAGTTCATCTATGTGCATTTCAGGTGAACTGATATATTCAAATGTATATTGCTGTCCTGTTTGCTGAAGGCAGAAAAGATCTTTAGTTCAGGACTCAAAGGTAACACAGTTATTGTAGCTGTAGTCTCTGGCAGTGCACTGGACTCAGGGATTTTTATCTTTCTTTTTTTTTTCTTTTTTCTGTAGAGTGAATCTCTTGGGAGTTACGGGCAGAAATAATATTGAGCTTAACAGCGGAAGACATTCTGTTCTACTTTTCACTGGGGACATAAATTTGGATATCTGTAATACAGAAACCAACTGTGATTGTAAGGTTAGGAGAGTTCTTCAGTTCTCTCTGTGAGCATCTTTAAATCATACTTGAATAATAAAATTTAATATGCTCACAGGCCTGCACTCTGGGCGTTTGTGTGAATAATGGTTAGAGTCATTGCTCTTAGGTGAAAGGTAGTCCCTGCAGTTTGTCTTCTGTGGCTGATTTGCTGCTTTACCTACCATTTGGGTCTCACATTAATGGTACTGCTAAGGTTGGGAAAGGATGGTCAACACTGGAAGAAGACATTTTCAGATAGTCAATTGCAAATTTCCCTTGCACTGTCTAGTGAAGTGTCAGACACTGCTGGTCTCAAAATTGAGACCTGAAGATGACTTCAAATAACATGGAGTGTAAAAACACGTTTTTAATCTCTGGAAATGAGCACCTGCTTGAAAGTGGTATGATTCAGTGGGAGAAAATCAGTTTGATATATGTCTTTGCTAGACACAAGCGAGCTAAATTTTGTCAAAAATCACTGGAATTAGGACTCTACTTAAATCTATGGAATTGAAATAGTGTGGCAAAGCTCCGATAGATCATTTTCTTTGCATCTTCCTCCTTAGTAAATTAGAAGTTGTTTTAGCCACTGCATCTTTCATGATCAGTAAAATTGAAACGTGTTCACCTAGTAGAAACTGACAGTAGTACACAGTGGCTTAGTATGTAATGAATACTTACCTTCTCTGACAGTATTCAAAAATTACAGAAAGGTAAGACATCTTGTTAGTAAAAGCTTTAACTTTTCCTATCAAAATACCATAAAAAGCATTGCCACAGTGAGAACTCTAAAAAAAGCACTCCCATTGCATGGAAATAATTATATCATACTTTGTGGTTCTCATTTTCCATATATTGACTAATTTGTTTCAATACCTTATTCCTGGTGGCTGTGCAGTTGCCTACATATATCTTCCATTATAGTTAGTTTTGTTTTAAGTTTAGGAAAGATACACTTCATCCTAAAGCTCACCTTTGCACCTGGTTACTAAGGAAACATAGTTCTTGGAAAGAAAGATTGCATTGCTGGTGATTTATGCATGTACCTTTCCTCAGAAATATATTCAGAAAATTTCCTGTGCAACAAACCCCATTGTAAGGGCTAAAATATAGAGAAATATTATAATAAAGAACTACTGTGTAGTATGGATCTTTTGAATCTATGTTCTTGTAGTTCTCTTACCTGAGTTTTCGTCCATAACACATATGAATACAGGAGGACCTTCCACCCAAATGTGAATACTGTTGCAGTCTATATTTTATCAATAGGAAGATTTTTCTGATCTTAGAGAAATACCAATCCAGTCTTCTGGCATTGCAACAGGCATTAGGGCCCAAACATTGTAGCTGAATAATGTTCATCAGCAAGTTACTTGTGATCACAGACATAAATTAAATCAAGTTTAAGAAATAGTGGGGCACTAATATCACTAAATTGGAGTCCCTTCATAGTAGCTGCATTACTGGAAGGTCCGAGTGCTGTCAAGTTAAAAGGGAGAGATATTTGCTGTAATATGTGTAGGTGTGTTATAAAATAGAAGCAATAATAAGCAAAGTCAGTAAAGGTCTGTAAGCGTAATTCACCAAGAGTTCGGTTTGGAAAGTAATTAATCCACCTTTCAAATATAAAAGAACATCTTTCCAAAGTTGCATCTGCTTTGACTAGTTTGACTGATAACAGTTGTTCTGAAGGAAAGTGATAGTTCATTATAAACCAGTTTAACACCAAATGTGACATACATCTGTGCTCCATAGGCAAACAATGAAGTGTAGAGCAAAGTATTAAATAAACAATCTCCTGGTTCAGTTTCAGTGGTAATACCGTATCACTGAAGTCAAGATAGCGATAAGCCACCAGCACGATACTGCAATCAGAATAGTTAGAAGTAGCAAATGAAGTGTTTTCAGGAAAGAATTAATGTTGTTATATAAGACCTTGATGTGATCTCAACTATGCTAATCTCAGCATCCACATTCAAGAAAGATTGATTTAACTGAATCAACAGAAGGAGCATTAGAATGAAGAGCCTGTTTATGAGACTATATTAAGAAGTGTGCAACCTATGTAGTACAGCAAAGCAAAGGGTAAGAGGATATGGTTACCATTTATAGATGTATCAGAGTGTAAACTAGAGAGAAAAATAATTCTGTAAGCCAGAGAGGCTTAATATTTAAGCTAATGAGGGCAGTACATGATGAAACAGCCATAACAGAAGCAGTAAGGGCAAAAATTTCACTGGGAATAAGATGAATTTTTATTATTTTAAGAAAGAGATTATACATTAAATGAAACAGCTAGGTACTAGGCCTTCAATTCATAAATATCAGAGAAAATGCACTAAAAACTGAAACAAGAAAGCATACCATTTCCATGAATCTTTCTAATGATAACACATTGATACAGATAGCCAAAAAAAAATCCTGCTGCTATTTTATTTTGCTTGGATCTGTGAATGCCTCTATTTTAGTTATATTCCATTGCATAGTCTCTGTCATTAAACACACACACAAAAGGGCATATCTGTGGTTTCAAAGGTTATGGCCTAAATTATGCATTTAATCCTGTCTTTTAATGTATATTTTTGATTGAGTCTTTGCTAAGATGTATGAAAATAATAGTGTGTATATACATGTGCATACACGTTCACATATATAAATATTACATAAAATTGATCCTGATGGCATTTACTACTGGTGCCTGCCTCTGGTTTATCTGTGTATAACTTTTTTGGCCAGAGGTTGTTGCAAAAGCTAATTTGATATCTTTATATTCTATAATCATTGAGGAAGCTCAATGCCTAAAATATAATCTTTTTTTAATCCCAAATATGTGCATTTCAAAACAGCAGACAAAGATGCAATATTTTGACCTAGGAGTCATGTTTTTGAGACTGAGAATTAAAAATATGAGATGTTTCAATATTTCAGATGTTTCAAATGAAGTGTTTCAGTATTTCTGTAAAGAACATTCAGAACTTCTGACTCTGTGAAAAATGTTGATAAATTAACTTAACTTCCAACTTAGGTTGGAAGAAAATTTTGAAATATTTTCAGTAGTGGGAAACAGCTATTTTTTATAGATTATTTTTCAAATTAGTCCTAAAGTATATTCTACTTTTTTCACCTCACTTTTATAATAGTTCTTTCCTTCTGCATTTTTAAAAATATTAGGATATATTTTAGGCATACCTAAACCTTTTAAAATTTCCCAGAGTTTTCTACATCACACCAAAAAGAAACTCTGGAAGACATAACGAAATGCGGCGAAGTTTCATGAAGACAGGCTGCAATATCAGAGGATAGGAAGAAGAGGTTTCGCTAATTCTGCAGCTTAAGGAGCTGCTTATTGGTTGTGCAATTTATTTATTTTTTCTCCTGAACAGTAGATCTTACATGATCTAAAATAATTAAGGCCAATTATTACACTCTGACTACTGAGGAGAAGAAACATGACTAATTCTGTGCCAGGAAGCTCAAGCTGATTGAGAGCCTTTTCTCCCATTCTTGGGGCTGGTGGGAAATGGGAGGAAGAGAGAGGCTTCCTTATTGAGGCCACCGATGCTGAGTGCAATGGAGGATTCATTCAGTGGAGGATCGTGAAGAGACGTGGTAGCGAGGTGAAATTTATACCCAAAATCTCTTCAGGAGATTTCCTCCTAGCATCCTGGATTTCTTAGAATAGTTGGATTTGAGTATGTGACTATGCTTCAGAGTTAGAACCTGTGAGGTGGTAATTGCACAGAAACACCATGGAGTTTGGTTAGATGGTAAGTAAAAAAGACTTTACTGGGCCCAGAACCATTTGTGGGATCTCAGATGTTGCTGTAGAAATGTTACAGACTGAATCCCTCCGAAGTGTTAAGGTCCTTAGTCTAGCATAGGCCACCGGCTTGTATGGGAGCAGCGTGTCTGCAGTCATTTTGGTTACCTATCCTAGGCTGGATTCAAAATAAAGCTTTCAAATAGCTGAAAATGCAGTATGAATACAGTTCCGCCATGTGGCAGATCTTGAACAGGGGTCGGAGCACACTAGGATTTCCTGACTTCCCCAGAGTGCAGAGCCCAGCTCTGTGCAGTTAGCAAACATCACTGTGCGTTACTGATACGATAATATTCTAGCCTGTCTGCCCCAAAGTGGGGCACCCCAATGAACAGCCCAAAATGGGGCAGACAGGCTTTATGCTTTCAGGTTTAGAAGCACTAAAAAGATAGGTAGTTTTGTCAGATTAAATATTTGTATGGTCTTCATAGTAAGTCTGTTATAGAGTCTCTTGGTATTCTAGAGTTTATTTACAATGGAATTAACAGTGTTTGATTAATCTCATAACAGAAATAGTTCAGCAGTGTCCCAGAATTTACTAACAAAGGAAACAGGAAACTTCTGTTGGTGGGTAATGGATTCCTTCATCATGAAGTAGTAGTTCCATTTTTAATGGGGTATGTGCATAAGACGTACAGCCGTATCTCATCAGAGAGATCTCCTGAGAGGGCCAGCAAGTCTGGAATGCAGCTGATGTCTGTTTCAGCAATAACAGCTATTCAACACCTGTTCTTCAAAATGCGCACTTGGTTCCCTGTAGGGGCAGAGAAGGTTGTCAGAAACAACAGAAAATTTCCTGTGTCATCTCAACAAAGGTACAGGTGCTTAATGTCTGTTAAGACTGGGCAGCCACAGAAGGCTATTTTGTAGTTCAGCAATCGCTTTGAAGGGGTTGAGCAGAAGTATTACAGCACCAGACTGACCGAGCTAACTAGGCTAACTAAAGCTTAAATATTTCTTTTTTTATATGTATGTATATGTATATGTACCGCATTATCACAAACATAATGTTCATTTGCACAAAGTCTTGCTGTGCCCATGTGCACTGTGTGCGCTTCGGTTAATTCCATTTCAAAAAGCTACGGTAGATCTGGAAAAGGAACAGAGGGAGATATGAGGATGATACAAAGTATGAGTGTGGATAATTGAGCAGGGTAAAGAGGTAACGGAAAGATAGAAGATACGATATAAAGTGGCTTGGTAATGGTGACTCCCTAGTCATTGGGAATTGCTAAAGAATTCGTGTAATACAGCTAAAAGGCACCTAATGAAATTACAAAGCAGTTGTTGTAAAGCATCAACTTTATGTATGTTAATACATGTATATGAATATATTTATGTTGAATATATGTGTGTTTAAAAAATTGGTGAAATACTTAGAAAATAACTGTAAAGAATAGTATTGCAAAAAGCCCAGTAGATGTAATGGGAAATATTGTTCTTCTCTAGTTGTCTTTCTCTAAGTGTTTGCTTCTGGACTCTTTCAGAGACAGGTTACTGAGCTAAATGGATTTTTAGTTTTACCAGTAGAGGTGTTTTTATTGTAATTTTGAAAAAGAAATGAAATTGATCAATAGTACTGTAAGTGTACACATACATTTAAATTGACATTAACGCTACTCACTGAATTAGTTTATGTGAAAATTACTAATCTTGCAAACCAAATATTTCTGCAGGCTATTTGAATAAGAATCAAGATGATTCTTCTGTCAATTGTGAAACTGTTGATCAAAGTTGGCAGGTCATGTATGCATCAATATTTGAAAATTTTAGGGGCATAGAGGTTGTGGATCATTTCAGCTACACTGACATCACTGGAGGGTCTCCCTGTAAAACAAAGTGAGAATTCAGAAACCTGTGTAATAAACTGCAGCCTAAAACTGTACCATCGCTCTTCTGCTGCAGCGTGGGACATTATTTTTGAAGCACAAAAATAGCTGATAGCTATTCCTTTGCCTTTCCCGATAGCTAAGGGTCCTTGTTTCTCCTTGAATAACATACCACTAACCAAAGCCAGTGTCCTAAGTTTCAGAACAGGCCCTTTACAACAGCAATATTAATATTCTAGTTTTACTGAGAGGTTCTTCAAGGCACAAAAATATGTTAGCCCTTATACGCAAGTAAGGGGACATACAGCTGCCATGGTCATCTGGCATGAGATACAGAATGGGCACCCAGTTGATTCCCTTCTCTGAGCTCCCCGTTGGCTTTGAATACTGTCAACATTGTCTGAGTCTGACCTTTGGCTGGTAGTGGCAGGTCGAAGATACTGCCTTCGGGTAAATCAGATTGATTTTCTTTCAAAAAGAAGGTGAGGTAGTTGAGGTATTTATTTTAAATATTTAAAAGATTATTTTAAATACTAATCTACAATAATACAAGGTTGAGGCTTAAATAACATTAACTTTTAGTGCTCTTCTAGCAGTATTTCAGTGCATATCTGCATTTTCTTGCTCTGTTCTGTTCCTTAAACAAAAGTTTTCAAAAAAAAAAAAAGAAAAAAAAGACCTTGACTCACCAGAATATTCTTGTGACATCTGCAAGTTCTTGTAGTTCTTTTTTTGCTGTATGCACATCGTAGTACTTGACTATCACTTGATGAGGATGATTTCAGTGTTCATGGTACCTGACCACTCATGGTTGCTCCTCAGGTTCCTGCTCCTCAGGCAAGAAAGGCAGCTGACTGAAAAACCTGTTCCGTTGAAGGAGGAAGTTTTTCACTGACTTCATTGGGTTTATGGTCAAGTCCCAAGCATCTGATATGGGTCTAGTAGTGCCTTAGACGCTTAATCTCTTTTATGCCACTGTAATGCAGGAGTCCACAAAGAGAATAAAAGGAGACTGGAGTACAGATCTTTGCACTGCAGGGTTGCTGTAGCTAGTAAGTGTGAAGGAAGAGCAGTATGCAGATTATAATTACACCCAGCAAGGGCTGTGAGAATACACATGGGACACAGTACCCTTTTTCCTTCTTAGTTTAAAACCTGTGCCTGTATGTTATACCGAAACCAAACGCAGTCCTGTTTATGCTTCTCAGTTAACGACTTTGTTTAAAATAGTTTGTGGGCTGAAATGGCTTTCATATCAGTGTTTGCAGAGCGTAATAGTAGGCTTTCTGAGATGGTGCTTTTACCCTTGTGTCATGTCCTTGCTCCTCCTGAGCTTTTGCTGTGGAAGCTTGTAACGCACCAGCTGCTCCGTATTTGTGGGTAAGCAAACACACACCTGGCCTTGCTAATGACTACTCAGTGCCACTTAAATGCTGAGGAGAGGTGAGGGCGGTATTTACAAAGTAAAACTGTGCCAGGTCAAAACACAGTATGCTATCCCAATGGAGTGTCTCAATGAAGCCTTAGTCAGAGAGACTCTTAAATATTGAAGGGCAGATCCAGAAAGCAATTTAAGCATGTTTTATATTCAAAATACTTTACTTGCTCACACTGACACTTTAAGTGCCAAACTGTATCCCCCTGTTTGCTCTTCAAGGTCTTTAGGTATCTTTAGCTCTGCCTTCTGCTTCTGTCAGGACTTTGGGCAGGCTGGCTTGATGCCCACCTCCTGCTCAACTTTTTGAGGCAGAAGAGATTAGAAGTGAGCAGCATTAAGCCTGAATCTCCTCATAGGCTTCTCGCTAATACCTAATATCTGGATTAGGATAGAAGTCTTCTCCTGTCTGTTGAGTAATGACCACACTGCTGATGTGCCCTCGAGAAGGGAAGCTAAGCCTCTGCAGGAGGGGTCTCTCATTGCTGTTTTGAGCCATCATGTATAAGCCTAAGATGAGCTGAGGGCACACTTGCCATCATCCAGCTAAAGCAAGCTGTATGGACAAAATTGCAAGGCCAGAAATTCTTAAGGCCAAATTCATGCGGCCAAAAAAGAGGTGTGTAACATGATTAGGTTTTTTGCTTTTTAATTCTCTGGCTTGCACACTTCACTGGAGGGAGTGTAGTTCTGGGTTCTGGCTTTTATTTCCAGGCTCATTTCTGACTGCTTTGCTTGATGTTTAATTTATCTAATGAAGTGTTAGAATTTGAGACAGCTAAGGTAGCATGGCACTGTATTGCCGTGGTAGAATAGTATTGTAACTAAAACTTTTAAAGGCTTCCAAAATTTGACCAGACAGTCAACTCAAAATGAGATAAAACTCCAAAGCTTTCAATTCAACTAATTTCTTTATTCTAATTCAGGAAACTGTTTAAAAAATCATATGTAGAAGAAACATTTTGTACAGTCAAGCCCATTTGGATTGAACACTTGCTGAAGAAACCCTTTTATGAATTTACAGAAACCTTAATCTGGTCCTACCTAAAACAGCTAATTAATCTTGGGATAGATATAGCATGAATATTTGGTAGAATGGACAAGGCACAGTTATTAATTATTAACAGTTAAGGCTGCAAGGCTGAAAGATACTCTGGGGAAAATCTTTCTTAAAATTCACATTGAAATATGCAAACAGATATAGGAATGGTTATTTCAGAAGCACTAGCAACTACTAGGTGTTTATCTTCCACTGACAAGTCAGCATTAGGCACTTAATTGCCCTGTCTTTGAAAAAACTCCATGAATTATAAAGTAACTGTTCAATTTTCTAGAAGAATCAGCTGAATTGCCTATATGTTTGTAATTTTCCATCGTTAGAAGGTCACCACAGAAATGTGAGCTTCTAAAAACTGCCTATTGCTTTCCTGAGCTAGGAGGGAAAATCTGCTAAATTGTTGTTTCTTTTCAGTCCATTTTTAACCCATGAAAGTTAGGTCCTGGTGAAACAACTGTTCGCTTCAAAATATCTTAGCTAAATAAGATGTCTTCCTGGCATTCGATGTGCTTTATGAAGGATCTGATTCACATTAGTATACCCTGTTTTATAGGATGTTTGGGGATATTTTTTACTCCATTCTTTTAAACCTCCTTTACTTGAATAAAAAGGGCAATTGGATTAGTTATCAGGATAGTTTGCCCTTTTTTGTAATTCATGTGATGAATTATGAAGGTTTTATATTTGAAAATCTGTTTTTTTTTTTGCCTCAGACTTTTTATTAGAATAGGTGATGGAGTTTTTCAGATAGTCATAAATTCTCACCTTGATTGGAATGGGTGTTTTAGCCTGGCCTTTTAGAAAGAGGGGAAAAAAAAAAGAAAGTATTGTGCTTCTGTTAGATTAGTGTGGAAAGTGTGGAAAAACGTCTCAACAATCAGTTCTGTGGGAACAGTACAGAATTGCTAACTGTTCAAGTTGCTGTTTGCTGCCTGGGTCCTCACCTAGGACTATCTAGATGCTGGAGGAGAAGGGGTAAGTGTGAATATGACAGGAAGGAAAACTTGCATACCCATGTCTCTTGCCTGGGTTCCTATCTATTAATTAATTCTGGGTTATATGGAGATAAAGTAGCATCTTTCTTTGATTACCTTTCCCCTTTATGAACACATCCCTCTAATCCTTCACTGTTATTCAGAACAAAATAAAAAGGTACTGTTTCTGTGGTCTGAAAAAGAGTCAAACCATCTGGATGTTTCTGGTAAATTGGTAATGTAGTCGATTTTTTTTTTCTCCCTGAAACATCGTGTTCTTTGGTATGAGTTATACTAAGGAGAAAAGGAAGAGAACAAATGTCTTTTTGTCTGGTGTGTGGGGTGATTTTTTTCTGTGTGTTTTGGTTGTTTGTTTGTTGACTGTCAGGGTTTCAAATAAGTCTCTCAGTGGTAAGTAAACTTCAAACAGAAACATATGGCAGTGTTTATCTCCAATATTGTCATTCAACATAGGCAAAATTTCTGAGCATCCATGACACAAGCTGCAGATATTTGGAAATGTTCTTTACAGTGTATTTGTTTTGCAAGAAGTTCTGTTCAAGAAGAATTCACGGTTAGAGATGAATTTGACTGAGTTCTTGAGACACCATGATTTAAAAAATAGTAATTTTCTGCCATCTATTAAGAACTTCTGGGAAACATCTTTCTCTTGCACTTCTCCATAGTAAAATTACTATGCTTTGAGACAAAATTGTAGCTGTTGTGAGAAGTATTACATGTGGCTGTAAAAATTGTTTCCATCCTTCCTTTTTTCCCTCCCTTCCTCCCTTTTTTCCTTCTTTCCCTTCCTCCCTCTCCCTCTCTTCCTCCCTTCCTTCCTCCCTTCTTTTTGTGGTAGACTGGAGGATTTGTTTAACTGGAGCTGAATAAAAAGGGCTAAAAATGAACCCTTTGGTGCAAGGCCTTTCAATGTTGATTATGCTTATTAAAGCTGAACGGTGTTCTCTTTTATCAGATGCTTCTGCAGCACAAATCTCATTTTAGTATAGAGATTTTGTGCTTACAGGAAAAATGCTAGTACAAATACTTCTGGCTGTGGTCAGAAGTGGCACTTGCATATCTGTATTTTCTGTCAATCAAAATATTCTCCTGGATGTTCAGCTTGTTAATAGTGCTGGCAGGAGTTATGCTATGGCTCTTCTCTGAAATACGAGCCTCTTCATAGAAGCATCTGAGTTTATCTGCTAGGAGGATTACAACAGGAAATTTTTCCTTTCATTGAAATTTCTTTCCTGCAGACTTATAAACTGATTTGTAATATTCCATACCTCTCTGCTGTACCTTGGAAAAGTGCACTCTTCACTTTTAGGGTTTCAATTCTTAGAAAGAGGGTGCTGGTTGAGAGTACAGTAACTATATATGCATTAGTTACAAAGACTGTGCAAGATAACATTAGCAATCAGAGAGTGTAAAAGTTTCTGAATACGTAACTCCAATATGATGATTCTTTTGGAAGAAAATGACGGAAGGTTTAAGACTGACGTGTCTGCTTCAGACCAATCAGAGGAGCCTGTGTGCTTCAACATTTGTCTTGCTGTGTTGTTTTGGCAGTTTCTAATAAACAGTGGTTACATCAGTTATGTGAATAAAGTGCACTTTGAGTGATATAATATTACAGCATAGGGCTGTTTTTTTCAATTTGCGTGTACTCATTTAAAATCAAAATCTTTCCTTTTATTTCTGGTTCCATGTAGGTCTTCCTGCTGTGTATTAACCTCTGATCTCCATTCTTCCTTTCTAGCACTGGCTTGAGCCCAACAAGTCCATCTTCAAGCAAATGAAATGTAAGTGTTGATAGTTCATGTCTTTAATCTGGTAGCTGGTTTTAGAATGGCTAAAGGTTTTCCCTGCTTCATTTCACTTGTTCAGAATGTGCTTAATTTGTTTCTTGCTGCAAAGAGGCCTGTCATGTCCTTGTGGGAGCCCTGCAAAATCCATGCTACTTTCATTTCATTGTAATTTCACTGCTCTGCACATCAAGAGCATTCCCTTGGGGCTCAAGGCTAGAGCCAGAGGCCAGCTGGTATGTGGAGTGACATGTCTGATAAGAAGACCTGTGTGTTCTGGCCCAGTTTTTTAGTTGCATGTAATCAGCCATGAATAGACTGTAATAAAATACAGAGTGTGGCAATCAACCTCTTGAGGGCAGGGGATGTTATTTCCTGCTCCTCGGTCCCCACAACCTTCTAGCAATGCAAAGCATTAGTTCTAGATCATAGTTACAGTAAAGTAATTTCAGAGCTATGTAGTAGTTGTTTAAGTGCTGAGTCCCTACCACAGATGAGCATAAAATTACAATAATTGAAAAAAAAGAAAAAAAATCTTTTAGATTGTGTTTTGGAAATGTAATATTATGTTATGTCTGGCATATCTTTTCCATTAATTTGGCCTGCTGTGAAGAGTGGTTCAGAAACAAAACTACCTTGATGCTCAGAAGTTTACATTCAGCAGCTGAAGAGAGCTTTCATTTGGCAGTCTCTGAAGGCTTGAATTAGGTCACTGAAGTAGCTTCTTGTTTTATTAAAAGCTGTTGTCAACCTGCGTAGTCTGTGACATGAAGGAGAATTTCACCCACAGGCCTTTTTATATGCAATTGTTTTGTTTCTGAAGCATGAGTATAAGCTGCCTATTGTGTGATAGGTAATATATTTGTTATTTTAAAATACGATAAGGCTAAAGAAATTAGCTAATGAGCAAAAACAATTCTGGGTATTGGCTGGACTGCGTTGAATGCTTCAAGGAATTTTTCCATTAATGCTGCAATACTACATGCTGCAAGATGTGTTTACATGCAGACATATGCGTGTGTGCATATATTTAGCATGTCAGATAGATAAGGACTCTTACATTTAGTGTCTAACTAGCTGGAGTATCCTCCAGTTAAAATAAGCAAGATCAAGAATATCAAGCTAAAGCTAAGTAGTTCATCTGCAGTGCTAATGAAGGGAGAAATGGGACTAATACTTACAAATTATATTACATCAAAAATAAAAAACTGTCTCCTCAAAGTATCCTTTAATCTGCATGTTCAGCGTTGCTTTCCCCTAGTGAAGCATGAGAGCTCGTGATTCTTGTTGCACTTTGCATAGCAACATATTCAGGAGGTCTGCCAATAGATGCTCTGAGAGTATTTTGATTTATTCATAACAACTCTACCTGCAAATAGATATTGCCTAGATGTGATCTGTGCTAGGTACTCCCTAAATTACATCGATGTTGTGGTGATCAGAGGACCTGTGTGACTTTTGTTGTAGAATCCCAGTGGGCACTCAGAACACTGTCAGATTCATTAAAATAAAATAATAATAAAAAGCTACTATGATCTTACTTATTGCTGTGAAAAGTGACAGATGCCCCCTTGCTCCTCCCCACCCACCGAATAAAACTAAGGGCCAACGAAGAAGTTTTGTTAGCATTCTTAGGTATAGGATACAGAAAGACTTAAATATGTGGTTGGTTGGTTTAGTTTTTCATAAGCAAATTCACTTTGATACCAGTGTAGCTTGACTTGATTTTTTGTTCCAGATGCAGAACTTAGGACTTTAGGACTTAAGGACTTAAGTCCTTAACCCTTTAAAGAGAGAAAAAAAACCCAAGGATATTGCATATTAGATCCATGTAGATTATGGATGTATCTTTCTCTCTCACAGATTTCAGACACAGTCTTCTGAAAGCATTTCATATCAGAAACCTCTTACTTTATTTTTCTAAAAAGTCTGTCACTCCTGCATTAATATGATAATTTCTAAGCAGTCTCTAAAATAAATTTCAAAGTGATTTCTAAGTAAACTGTAAAGGCACATAAGGTTAATTTGCATTTTGTCAACAAATATGCAATTTACTATGAAAAGATTCTGACTCGAAATTCAGACTGGTTTATAAATTACCAATATTCATGCAAAAAGCATCTCAGTCTCAGGTTATCCAGATGAGGATTGAAATTAATGGTAAGTGGAAAGTGTGAAAACAAAAGCAATGAAGTGACTGGTAAATAGACCATTTATCTTGTGTATATGATTTCTAGGAGACATGATGGCAGAATGTTGATCATGGTGTGTTAGGTGGAAGGTTTATTTTCTTTCACCTTTAATGAATTCAGCAAACAGTGAAGTGATCTGTTTTGCAAGTATGAACATTTATTTTCTCACACACAAGAGCAGACTGCAGTTAATATTAATTATTTTAAATGTTCCAAGTTCCACTGACCAATGGGATTAAGACAGGATTATGAAGTGTTTAGATATCTGCAGCAGAAAGCAGGGAAGTGCTGCATTCTTGATGCCAGCTGGCATATGTGGGGGATTTAACTTTTCCCCCAGCACAACAACAAGTTTTTCAGTGTGTTTATTCACAGAGCACAGTATTGTAAAGTATTCAAAGTGGAAGAGAAAGGCTAGGAGTCATGGTTTACCAGAGATTTCGGTAGATACTTGAGCTCGTGGAAGTCAGTAATACCTGGATAATTCAGACATGATCCCAGTATACGGTCATGTTATACAGAGATCCCATTTCAGCAGCTGTCTGTATCTGCCAGTAGAACAGAGCAGACCCATACAGACTTCAGAGCATCAGATATAAAATGTCCTGCCGTTTTAATTTCTTTAAAAATGTCAAAGACTTCTTTAAGTTCTTATTTAGTAATACGTAAGAGGAATGAAGGCATAGCATTTCTTTTGTCTTAGCATTTACCACCTTCACTGAATCATTGGCCTTTTCATAACGTGATGTGCAAATTCTAAATCTCCGCCTCCGCAGTTTTTATTGCTAATAATTTATTGTCAATTTACTGAGAAAGGAAATTCTCTGCTCTAAACCCCAGAGAGTGTCCTGAAACTTTGCCAGTCTTGTTTGTCATGGCTGGAAGTCAGTCAGTGGCCTGTGACTGCTACCAGTAAACCTTATATATATCACAATGTTCATCAGCAGAACAACTTCCAATAATGTGTTTAAAAACACTGTGAGCTTGCTTGAGGTAGCTGCGTATATTTGCTTCTAGGTAAAGGCCTTTCCAAACCTATTTTTGCTCTTCTTTTGTGTGTTTTTCTGTACGCCATTATTCTCTCCCAGATATTAAATAGAGATCCTCTCCATTTTGCAATCCTCCCACAATTTTTGACTTGTTTTCTCTTTAGGAATTTTTGGTATGATTCTGAGTGGTCACATCAACAGTAATACTTAAGTAGAGGTCTTTCTGTAGTAAGTATGCAACTATTCTGTTGGAAATACCCAACTATATGGGTGTTGTTTTTGCCAGCCATTGAAATTTCTAACAAAAGGGTATGATATAGTTGTGAAAGTAGAAGAAAATAAGCACACGATCAGAATTTACTTTCTTTTTTTTCACTGTCTTGCTTTTCCAAGGGAGTAATGTAAATAGAATACTCTCTTGTATCAGGCCACTAGGGTTTGTTAAGGGACTCTAATGCTGTTGTGAAATATAAAAAAAGATTGAATGCACCAGGGAAACGAAATCCAGGTGCAGAGATAAGAGTTGTTCAAACTTCCTAACAGAATATTTAATCTCAGCAAACTTGTCATAGGTATTGCTATTCCAGTATAGATTTTTTGTTTAAAAAAAAGGTGTGACCTAGTAGAGCATTTTAAAATCCCTGCACAATGAAAGCAAGATTTTATATTTCTCATGAGTGCTAAGCTATTTCTTCTTCCATAAAGACTTCATAAAACACTAAGACACTTGGATTCATTATGATAACTATTTGAGGAAAATCACCCCTGCCTTGTGAGGTACCAAAACTGTTTTAAGTGCAGTGAGAAAGGCCCCACAATTTCAGGTTTATGATAGATTAAGTATTTCTTGTGCAAAAATAAAAGCACTTTTTAGTATTCTGTTTGTCTTGAATGCATTCATCAAGTGGTTTAGATAAACGGCTGACTTACCTGATTAAGGAAAAGGCAGGCAGAAGCTCCACCATATGTTGTCGGGATCCCTAAAGATCTTTCTGCTGCTTCAGTGAATTTAAAGACTGCCTTTAAAGGCATCTGCCTTTTTTTAATGTATGCTAATTTTTAGTAGGATAATGTAATTCAGAGGATATATAATATCAAAGAAAGATGAAGGAAGTTTCCTGACATAGTGCGATCTTAAGATTATAAAGATAAGTTATATATCTGCTTTTACCTTTCAATGTCCTTCTTTCAATTATATTTATATAATGTCAAAAGAGCTCTATATATATATATATATATATATGTAATGTCAAAAGAGCTAGCATTTGTGTTGG
The DNA here is from genome assembly GCA_032275445.1 of Crypturellus soui. NCBI lineage: Eukaryota > Metazoa > Chordata > Aves > Tinamiformes > Tinamidae > Crypturellus > Crypturellus soui. The sequence goes on from JAUBNY010000182.1 coordinate 1,047,863, forward strand.
GAAAAAAGGCAGATTGTTAATAACAACCAACCAACCTTGAAAGTTGCAGATGAGACTCTTCCACCCTTCTCCCTCTTTGGTTCATATTGGTAGAACTTCAGTCAAGTTTGGAAACCTTTCTTGTTTTATGTACATAGCACTTGTCTGAAGTTGTCTTTCTGCCTGTGAACAAAATGATTGTTTGAATGTGTATTTTTCATTAGCTTCTGATTCCCTGTAAGCCTTCAAATACATAGAAAACTTGCATAATTCAGAGTATCTAGCCTAAAAACAAGAGCATGTGAGTCTCATTCCTGTATACATTAGTTAGTGTCTGTGCCAAGGGGTGAAACTCCCAAACCCTCCTTGTTGCAGCCAGGGCTTCAGAGGTGTAGTTCACCTAAGAGCTCCTTACTACTTAGTGTACACAGGACAGCTTATCTTAGCTCAAGGCAACTGAAATAAATCTTTAAAAATTACAGTCAGTTGCCTGGAAACCCCCTAGACTGTGGTTTCCTGAGGGAATACATGATGTTTACTGCAGTCAATGGTTGCAGCACGTGATATCATTCAAGTAGGTTTTATTCTTTGGTCTTCATCTCTTATGTGCTGTTAGCACATAAACTGCCAAATTAATAGCCCTGTTGTAATAGAGTTCCAGCCAGCGCTATTCCCTGCATTAAAATCCTTTGAAATGTTGGTAATTGTGAATCTTTTTTGGTAAGATGGCAAGCTTGTGATGGTAGAAAATTCTGACAAAGCCTTGGGCACTTCACTACACCAGCTGCTCCTTATCTGACAGATAAAGGACCTCTCTGAAAGAAAAGGCTTATAGCTATTTTAAACTGCTCATTGTATTCAAATGAGTTTGGGGCTGAAGGATCATTCTGTTGAAAAACATGCTCTGTTTTGGGGATATTTGTTGCTGCTTGTGTTTTCCCTTTAATGTGGGACTAAGCAGTAGAAAGTCTGATTTCATGGAACTGGGGGATTGTCTGATTTCACAGTCTCATCCCCTTGGCTCTTACAATTCACTGCCTCTCTTGCTTTCCATC
>JAUBNY010000182.1:1052113-1093853 GCA_032275445.1 Crypturellus soui
TTAGAGAAGTGAAATTATTTTAGTTGTTTAAGGCTCAGTATTGCTGCCATTGTTTGGGAACAGATAACATAGTCTAAGTAAATGTTGGAAACAGAAACAGTTCTGTTGTGCTCTGGTTGCATTAGCCAAATTTAAAGAATGGTTTGTTTCATTCTGTAGTCAAGGCATTATCATTACCAGGAATAACAATTATGTGTAATATTTTGTACTTCACAACGATGAGATGCAACTGTTTCCTGTTTTATCCATTAGAACAAAAGCAAACAAGCTGCAAAACCAAAAAACAAACCAGCAACCCAGATGTGTTTTGTATTCCTTGGATCAACTAATAAAACCTGTGAGGTGCAAAGCTGTGTATAAATTGATTCGCAGAATTCATCTATATTTTGCATGTGCTCTGATTCCTTTGTCATGTGTTTTATTTACATGAATATATATATATAAAATATATTTTGGTTTTGTTGAATTCACTGCCTAATGCTTAAACATTACTCAGTTTGCTTTGCAAGACCTTTAGAGGCCACGCTTTCAAAGTGACTGAGGCAATGTTGTTGTTCTCATGTTTTTTCTTTATAATGTTTCAGCTCATCCACCGTATACCATGTGCTTTAGAGTGAAATTCTACCCTCATGAACCCTTGAAGATTAAAGAAGAGCTCACCAGGTATTTTTTTGTCTGTACATTTAATGTGCGTTGTTAGCTAGTTCAAAATAAGACAAACAATTGCACAGGGTACAATTTCCATTATTCATTATAAATGAATTTATTCTTTTTATGCTTAATGTGATACTCATGGCATTCAAAGATGTGTTGCTGCTGGGGCATTTTTGAAAGGAGATACCCATGTCAAAACACTGGGCAAGGACTAGCTTTTGTAAAATAAAACTGTGAAGTTTAATTCAATAAGGACCCAACCTCACTAAAAAGGAAGATGAGTAGCCTCACTGAATTTGCTTTTGGTCATGTGTCTTTAGGCCCAGGGAAAGCATGGGTGGACTTCTTTTAGAAAACTAATGCAAAGATGCAATGTAATTATAGTGCAAAAATATAGCTACATTGGAGATTAAGGAACCTTGCTGCTTACCTGATAATCATCCTGAAAATGCATTGAAAACATACCCATGCAACAGATCAGTCATACTTAATAGATGGAGATGGTAGCCAGTGTGAATGCTCCATTGCTCTGGTGTTTTCAGGAAATGCACTGGGGAAAAAATGTTGGAAGGTAACAGCTTTTTTGACCCCTTCAGCAGCCATGCTGTGTGCTTTTCCACATCGCTCGTCAGCAGGTCATGCTGCTGACTAATGCTTCCACACTGCGGAAGCTGAGCACTTGAGCTCTTTATTTACTTCCCCAAGCTCTGCAAATTCCTAACATTCGTGAGTCACTTTGTGAATGGGAGAGGTCCCATTATCACTTGTCTCATATTCTAAGTTTCAGGAACAGTTTGTATTCTGCTACATGGTGTGTTTGTAGATTGCATAGAGCAGCTTGAACATGCTGTTTGTATTATGGCTGTTTATCTTGGGTAAAATATTAAAACTGCTTAGCCGAGTGAACAGATTGTAACCCAGGAAGTCAAAGGGTTTTCATTATTTGTTAGTATTTGCCCCTGGATAAACATTTTGGATATATTGAGCTTGGTATGGATTTTCCTCATTCAAGTGTTTTATTGTTGTTCTTTGTTTGTAGTTGTTGTAGTCCTGGTTTGCCTCGTTTTTCTAAGGACGTAGTAAGCCTCCCAAGAGAACTTTTGACCACATACAAATCACCCAGTATCAACTCCTAGAAGTGTATTGTGCTGTCAGTGTGTTTTAAGCTTTGCTGGAACATTTCAAATTAGTTTTGAAGCCAAGCTGCTGCTTGAAAAATATTTTATGTTCTTTTATTTAAAGGAGCACTCTTAAGATAATAGGAAATAAAGAAAGAGTAGAAATACAGTGTACGAAGTGCTCCAGAAGTGGCAAAGTGTAATGCCGAGTTGTATAACTTGTCTCTGAGGATTTGCTTCACCGTATATCAAAGAGGGTGAAGCGAAAGGTGATGCTCTAAATTGTCTTAAATTATATTTTTTTCTTGGATTGCAATGGTTATTGAAATTAAAGAAGAAAAAGGTTTGCTAGTATGTAGTGTGTATGTATGTATAGCTCTATGTATGTATGTATGTTAGTAGGACGAGCAATCCTGAAGCCTTCACGTTCAGTAGTTGGGGTCTTTTATTTATTCATTTATTTATTTATTTATTTATTTATTTTTAATTTCTGCTACATTCCTGGACAGTCGCGCTTATTGCAGTACTTGCTTGACTTTGAGAAGAGTAATGTTAAGTCACGCTTTGACTTTAAAGCCATCTGTACTTCTGTCTTCATTGCACATAGTTCCTGTGTGTGCAATCAGCTAAGTCACAGTAACTCAAATTGTGATAGTAACTGTGTCTAGACATGTTCCAGTGTTGCTCCTGCTCGGTAGATAACTAGTGGATGTCTATAGCCCCCACAGAGATAATGAAATAAAGATATAATGAGCCTTGTCCTGTTACATTGTCCTACTACCATTTAGTTCAGAATATTAATTAACCCAGTCTATAAATTCTGCCATGTGGATTATTGGATTATTTGTAAAGCTACATAGGAATAAGTTATTAATAAAGTACCTTAGAGACTTCAGAGATACACAGATGCTAAGAGAAGTTGTCTTACTTTCTCTTCCGTGGCAATATCTGATTGAAAAAAAAATCACACATTGAATTTTTTGAAGCTGTGTGTTGCAGGAAGAAAATTGTTTGATTTTTTGAAAAAATATTATAGAAAGGAATAGTATTCTGGGTTTAGTTGTCATTTTCAGGAGGAGAATAGAGTATTTGTTGCCTCAAATTACTACTGATTCACTTCTGTCCTATCTTTGATAAAGTGGACTGTAATTCTTGAGCTCAGCTGTTGTTTTATGGTGGGAATTGTTTGAGGAAAATTAAGATAAAAATTATCTAACTGAAGCCATTCTTGGCTACTGTGTTATAGGAAAAAATCATAATCTGAAAATTTATGCACACCACATACTCAGAAGTTCTGCATTAGGAATCCCTGGGGCAAATGACTGACAAAGCCACTCACTTTCCTGTCATTGCATTTAGTTCCACTGTTGGGGAAGTCTGGGAATATTGGCTCTTATATCTTACCGTGTTCTAATGATTGCTTTCATCTTCCCTCTTTTTAATTATTACTGGTTTCTTTAGTTGTGCTTTTGAAATAAAATCTATATCTGCCTCTGGATGTTGGTGATTCTGAGATATTACTTCCTACCTAGAAAATCCTATCTAGGATAAAATTTTAGTGTATCCCTGCAGAAGTAGGTTTTTTGTGTGTGGTCCTTACACACTGTTTTTATAGATTTTTGCTAATGTTAAAATTCAAATTCACAGTTTAACTACTTTGACCATGTAAACTGTCACTTTGAAATCTCTTGTTCGTGTAATAACAGTCTGTGTGAATGCCTACGTGTCCAAAAACCCTAAATCTTGCTGCACTTCAATGTTCAGGAAATGGGTATTCCATCTCTTTAACTTGTGACAACATAGATTTAGAAGATCAGCCCTTATTTTTAGAAATGGTGCTTTCTCAGATTGGCATTTAGGCCATACATGTTTGAAACCAATTTGAAGAAAACTAAAAGCATTCTTTAGTAAAGGAACACTAAATCTTTGTAAAGAATTTTGTGATGAGAATATGGCTAGGATACAGCTTACTCAGGTGAATAGACCTGTCAGTTTATTTCAGGTACCCGGGAGACTCTGCAGATTTTAATGCAAACAATGAATGTAGGTTTTTTGTTTTGTTTTGTATAGTCTATTAGTCATTTATACTGAGAATGGCGCTGCACCTTAGTGTTAGCGTTCTTCTATACCATAGGCACCTCAGAGAGTGGTTCGTGTTTTGTATGTAGTACCTGGAAGGTGTCAGGCATTTATGATTTTTATATCTATGGTGTTCTAGATCAGATTATCTGGCAGGTTTACAGATTCTATAAAGTTAGGACAAAGCACTGCTCTTTTGGAAAGCATTTATCTGGCTTCAGTGAGCATCCCTCCTGAGAGTAATAACTACTACTTTTTAATTAGGCAATGGTCAATGTAATAAGCAGGTCCTCACATCTCCCTTGTTCCCTACTGTGCATATTTATAAGACATAATTTCACTTTCTGTTTTCCATCTGCCATCCAACATGTTTTCTGGATGACTCTCTATACAATTTTGGTAGAGGTCTTGAATACATACACTTGCAGTGTTGTGCTAATTTCCTTTGCCTTTCACCTTGATGCATTCCAGTTGCTTTTCCACAGAGTATGACACAAAGCAAGAGTAGTTTCTTTTTAGCCATGGGCATGGAAATGAAGTAAGAAAAAATGATGGATATTCCAGAGTTTTCTGTAATGGCCCAGATTATTCTACTTACATGCAAAGATGTAAAGTCACCATGAAGGAGGCTGTAGCAGCAGTAATCACCTGATCTGCTGTGCACTCACGTCCCAGGTCAAAGACTGGTCATACTTGGGCAGAGATTTTTCTATTATATTATTTCTCCTCAGTGTTCTTGTTTATATAATTTGTCAGTGTATTCTTCCTTCAGAAATAATGTAGCAAAATACTTTATGCCTTCTTATGTCCACATCCCTACATCTTGTAGTATATGTACAATTAAAATGAGTGAATCTAATGTCATCTGAGGTCCCAAAGGGACATTCTGAAGTGCTTTAGATAATACTGAATCAGCAGTAATCCGTGATTACTAAAGAGAAAACTGAGCTGCTGCGAAGCGTGGTTAAGTATCTGAAGATATTAACCAAAGATGGATTATTCCAACTGGACTTCATCTTCCACTTTTTTTTTTCCTAATCCATATGTTAGAAGCAGATCTTGTGGAAGAAGGACCAGGCCACATGGAAAGGATATAGGAATACTGTCAGACAATGTGGGGATACAAGGAAGGCCAAGGCCCTTTTGGAATTAGAGTTAGCGAGAGATGTCAGGGGCAAAAGGAAGGGGGTTATAAATACGTCAGCAGTAAGAGGAAGACTAGGTAAAATGTTAGTCCACTGCTGAATGTGAAGGGTGCCTAGGTGACGGCGAATGCAGAGAAGACAGAGTTACTAAATACCTTCTTTGCTTCTGTCTTTACTGCTAAGACCAGTCCCCATGAACTACAGAGCCCAGAGAAAAGAGAGAGAACCAGGAGAGAGCAGGAATTTCCAATGGTCGAGGAGGATTGGGTTAGGTATTATTTAGGCAAACTGGACACCCATAAATCTATGGGCTCAGATAGGATGCACCCAAGAGTGCTGAAGGAACTGATGGAGGTCATTGCTCAGCCACTCTCCATCATCTTCGAGAGGTGATGGAGAGCGGGGGAGGTGCCGGAGGACTGGAAAAAGCCAGTGTCACTCCAGTCTTCAGAAAGGGCAAGATGGAGGAGTTGGGAAACTGCAGGCTGCTCAGCCTCACCTCCGTCCCTGGAAAGGTGATGGAGCAGCTCATCCTAGAGACCACCTCTAGGTATGTCAAGGAAAACAAGGTGATCAGGAGTGGTCTGCATGGATTCACCAAGGGGAAGTCGTGTCTGAAGAACCCGATAGCTGTACCTTGACTTCAACAAGGCTTTTGACACAGTCTCCCATAACATCCTCATAGAAAGCTTAGGAAACATGGACTCGACGAGTGGAGAGTGAGGTGGATTGAGGCCTGGCTGGATGGCAGAGCCCAGAGGGTCGTGATAATTGGGGCTGAGTCTAGATGGAGGCCTGTGGCCCGTGGTGTCCCACAAGGTTCAGTACTGGGCCCGGTGCTGTTCAACTTGTCCATCAGTGACTTGGATGAGGGCGCAGAGCTGAGGGTAGCAAATAGGCTGTTTCTTTCTGGAGGATTTTTTTTTTAATGATGCTAACGCTTCAGATATTTTCTGATGCATTTGGCCATCTAGGAGGGACTATGGTTCAGGATGCAGTTATAGGATGAGGATGCTTTCACTCTGATTCCTTGAGTTATAACTTCTTTTCACAGACTGCATGAGAAGGGAGGGTTTCTTCACATAGGTGCCTGTTAATAAAAAGGACAGTCTTGCACTTACTCAAATAAGCTAACAAAGCAGTTCCTGCTGTTGTAAGGAGGAAGACTCCAGGTGACCTTCAGGTGTCAGGTGGGGCTTTAAAAAGCCACACTGGGTTTTGCTTGAGATTTGGAAGATGACAGAGCTGTAGGAAAGCAAGACTTTACAGCTTTGACTAAAGTTCAGTCTTTACACAGCATTCCTCTGAAGCAGTTGTTCTGGACAGGACTAATGCCATCAAATCACTGTAATAGAGGTGTAGCAATAAAAAAAATTTTATGTCAGCCTGCCTTCGTGATTCTGCATTTTACCAAACTTATACCTTTAATTAGAAGGTCTCTTCTGCTTTTTTTTTGGATTTAGATGTCTGTAAATGGGTCATAAAGTTGTTTTTCCTTTTCAGGTAACAAAAATAGTTATTTTGTGTTTAAAAAGCTAATGTTTTGAAGTCATCGTGACTATGTCTGTAGAGCCTGTTCTGCTAGAATTTGGTTTGTGACTGAGTACCAAAGAGATAATCTGCTCGTCACTCTAATTCACTAAAACTTAGGTTTTTTGAAATGTTATATTAAAGATTTTTGGCGAGTGCAATCTTGCTTATTCATATTTGGTATTGTTTCTTTGATCTTTTACTCATGAATTTGTCTTCTACATTTTCGTTTGTTTGTTTTTAATTTAATGGTGCCATTTGTCCTTATCATATCCTATGGGGGACATGGATGACACAATCCAGGATTGTTATAAACCTGAGCGTTTGCACTTTGTTGCTCTGAACCGGTGTATGCAGAATAGCTTAGAAGAGAGTAGTACAGTCAAAGATAATTCCAATGCCCAGATAAAATTTCTTGACACATTCCTGGATTTCTCAACCCAACCGTGTCTGTCATCTTGGAATACTTCAGGACAACACAACAAAATGCTTGTTACTGGAAAAAAAATGGGCAGCTGCTGCTTTGACAAATAACAAGTTTTAAGCTATAGAAATGTTTTCTTGCCTCGAAGAGCATTTTAATAAGTAACAGTTAAACTTTTGGAAATGTTGTTTCTGGGTTTATAAAGTCTGCTTGAAAACAGGTATGGGTATTGCAGACCCTTCATTGGCAGCTGTGCGAAGGACTTGGCTAATCTGGAGTTGCTCAAGTCACCTGTATAACAAGTAGTTAATAGGTGGAAGAGAGGTTATTCAATGTCAGACGTTTGTGACTTGGAGAGCCACCAAGCTACAGAACATTTTCTAGCTTGCTGATAAGCCTGAGCACTTACAGGGCTGTAGATCATGTTAAAAGGCCATGCCATGGTTTGGAAAACATAGATGTGGTGGAAAGACACAAGAAATGGCAAAATTAAATCTGTTTCTGTAAGTTATTTCTGTAAGTGTAAGCAGTACATACATTAACCTCAGTGAAGTCAGTAGCCAGATATGCATTTGTAGGTGTTTACTGAGCTGCCATATAAATTATTACCTTGAGATTACAGGAAGTGTCTGAGGCTGAGCCAATGCATTTACAAAGTTTACAACTTCAAGACTAAGCTTTCACTTGAAAGAACTCCTTATCATCCTAGTTTTGTTCCATCCCTAGTTATTTTGCTTAAGGAAGATGAACAGAACTGCGTGTAACTGGTTGTGTGGTGGTCTCTTGAAAAAAAGACGTTCATACCCTGATTCTCATCTGCATGGGCATAATTGTTCTTTTTCCTAAAACTGTACCTTACATACTGTTTTGGTTACATATCCTCTGCTTGTTCTTAAGAAATTTGTATTAACACATCTCTCAGCAAAAATTGAGTTTGAGATTTTTGCAGCCTTTAAAGAAATGAAATATTCTCTGGTATACTAGGGAGAAAAGGCAAAAAAAATATACTAAATAAATGTCATGAAAAAGATATAAAAGACTTTTTTGTAACTTTTAAACCATAAAAAAACAAGAGATAATGATTTATTTTTGGAGGATGAATAACATATTTTTATTAGGTTTATGTAATTTGCAAAAATGCATATGTTGACAGTTCAGTAGTAAATTGTAGAGACTGTTCTTATCGTGAGAATATCAAAAATCTTCCAAAAATCTTTTATTTCAGTGCTTTCATATTATCAACAAACTGAAGCAAGAATATGGTGTAATGTATTCATATCTACTTCTTTAGCACTACAAACAGAAAGTTGGCCTAACTTTTTGTCTTTTTTAAAATTACTGATATGAAAAATTCATCCCAGCTTTAAAAGAAAAATGAAATACAGGAGATATTTTAAACTATTAGTTAATAATAACTCTTAAAAAAACAAAAAAAACCAACAAAAACAAAAAACAAAGTTTGTAAAACATGTGTTTCTTGTTCAAGTTTGCACAGAGAAATGGAAGACTATTATGGATGCAGAAATGTAATAAGGATACTGAGCGTCACTAATGCTGGTCAACAGCATAATGGTGGTCAACAGCAAACTATTTGCTTAGAAATACCAGAAGCATGCACACTCCCACCCAAATATCCTGTTCCTCTAGAGTTTTAGTAGAGTGCATAAAAATGAGCTTGATTTTGTCCTTATTCTGTGGAGACCGTGATGCTGCTGATGGTGTCCTTAAACATTAAAGTAATACTGTAGTGACCTCTTACAAACTCTTGTATTTAGGTCTCTTAATATAATTCCTCTATATTAAAAACACTTATTTTGAATTGTAGTGAATGCATGTGTGTGTGTTTTCAGGCTTATTCTTACATAATAATATATAACGCATATGTGGGTGTAGAAAATCCATGCCATCTCACTGCAGGAATATAACTGGTGCTTTCTTGCACAGCAGTTGAGAGAAAATGTGGCAGGCTAACTGGCTTTTTGAATAGATGCTTTGAGTCAATTCTTGAAGATTTTTTTGCTTTTCATTCTCTCTTGTGCTGTGAAATTGGTGGTCCGTAATAGATGTGTTAAGTTGAAAAGAACAAGTGCCTAATCCTGTAATATAGGAAGGAATTCCTTGCAGAATAGTTCTTCCTTCATATTAATATCAAAATATTCATAGTCGAGTTAATGAATGTAGCATTTGCTTCCATTTATGCAATTTGAGAGTCAGAATTGGCATGGCTGAGTAATGCTTTGATTTGTATTAGCTTTCTTCAGTGTCATGTTTCTCGCAATATTGTTTTGCGTTTGAAATACCAAAGGACCCCTAAGAATGTATATCAAAGAAATTACAATTTCGGATGTTTTTGCTACATATCAATTTGATGCTTAAATGGAAATTCTAAATTAAGAAATTAATTCTTGTAGTATAAAGTTGAGTGTAAAAGACAATCTGACGAGGTATCAGGGCTCTTGTTAGTGTTCCCCTCTGCTGTATTTCCATGGTTGCATTCATTTTATGCCCATCTAAACTTCTAAGATGTGTGACTTCAGAATTTTAGTTCTAATAGCTTGATGTCTGCAAAAACAGTTCAGGAGCAGTGGGCTAATACACTTTTCCAGAATCCTGTTACCTTTAAATATTCTCATTTCAGAACTCAGAAACCATCAATTTACGGGGTCTCTGAGGATCTGTTGACCTTCTGATTTGGCTAACAAGCCGTGCCGTGAAGTCTCAGAATACCCTTTCACTGGCAGCTTTCTTCAGCACGTCCCAAGAAGTGAATTTCAGCTTGGCCTTGGGCTAATGCTCACTCCCTGTGGAATTACAGCCTGATTTTCATGCTGGCAGGACTTATTAAAAGTTGTAAAACTGGAGAGTGCTCATTTGCCCACATTCTGTGGATATCTGTATGGATAGATCGAGTGTTTTCTAATAGGATGTCACTGCAGTGGAAACTGTGTGTGTGTGAACTGAGGCCTCCAGTTCACTCTGATGGAAGTGATCTCTTCCAGGAGCTACCTTCGCAGTGGTGGTGCCAAATCACAGAAGTGGGTTAGTGAGCTGTTATAAGTAATTATGGGAGAAAAGGCATTGTGAAAATGAAGCCTTGAAGAATAAAACTTGTGTAGCAACTTAGACTATGTAATTTTGTGAAAGCAAATGTTCACATTGAGTACAAGTTGTTTTTCCCAGTGATACTGTCTTGAATTTGTATGACACACAGTAATAATCCGACAAAAGGAGACAGACTTATCCCACCCTTCAAATAATACTTTCATTCTTGCTGTAATCTAGAACTCACTGTAAACTTTTAGATAAGCTACTTGGTACAGGATTTTGTGGTACACACAACCAAATAATTTACTCGGACAAAGTATTTCTTATATCAGTGTTATTTGTAAAGGTCATTTTTATAGGCTGCAGTGTAGCTTGAGTTGGAAAGGACCTGCAACATTGAGCCACATCCTGAAGGCTTGTAGTAGGAGCTGGGTTTTCTCAAATCCTGTGGCTAGATGATTTATCTAACCTGAAGCTAGGCTTATATTCTCAGTTTTACCAGCGGAGTGAGTTGCTGAATGGGATAGTTGCAGTGAGCCTGCTAACAGGGAGGGATGTTTCTGTGGAAGGGCACTGAATCTGGGGCTTTCCTGGGAGATTGCTCTTGAAGGGAGCAAGCAGAAGAGAGAGCGAGGTCCCTGCAGCTGCATCTCTCCTCCTGCTCTGAGCAGTGCTGCTGTAAGAGGCAGAGAGAAGCTACTAAGAGCAAGTTCTTTTCTCCTCAGTTCTGTAAGGTGAACAGCCATGAGACAAAGGGAACCTGAGAAGTCTCCCAGGCAGATTTCTGGTGCCCCATTACACTGCTGTGCCTCAGGGAGACTGTTTTGCCTCAAAATTTCAGCGAGGACTCTCCACATATATATTTTTTTAAAGGATGGGAACATCCTAGTTTGCATTACTTGTACAACTAATTAGTATTGTAAGAACTATATGATTCTGATAAGTATCTCCATCCTATCTCTTCGTGAGTGTTGTCACTTCTGCTGTCACTATTTCATTTTTAATGAGAATACCCTTGTACAGAATCTAGTATTTTATCTTTTTTTTTTTTCTTGCCACTTAAGTATCAAGAGAAAGATCTGGAATAGCTGACTAAATGGTTTTGCAGTGACAAATTAATTCTGTTATGAAAAGATGCCATACTTTATCCTTTCTTTTTTTAATAACATTTTAGATACCTCCTATATCTACAAATAAAAAGGGACATTTTCCATGGCCGTCTGCTGTGTTCTTTTTCGGATGCTGCATACCTGGGTGCCTGCATTGTCCAAGGTAAGTACAAATGGCAGGTTTTTATGAAATACCTAATAAATCTTGGAAGAGTTCAGTATCAGGAGAAGTTCCAAACTGGGATGGGGTAAAACTAGCAATAACTTGCCTTTTTTTGTTGTTGTATCGTTTCCCTATAGAAAAAAATAAACTGTTTAGCAAATTTAAAATAAAATGAACCATTAAAAAATAAAAATAATAAAACTGAATGATTAAAAAGTAAAAATTTGTCTTAGCAGTTATGTGAAAAAGTGTGGTATCAATACTAGATGCAAATTATATAGAAAGCAAAATTATGTTCCTTTACTTTCCTGACTAGGAATAGGATAGACCTATGTGGTGATGATGGAAATCCTGGAAAATATAGTTGGTACAATTCAACGAAAAAGAGATTTTCCCCTCTTTTTGCATCATTTCCTGAGGGCCAGATTCAGATACGTACCTGGGATTGCTCACAGAAAAATAATTAGCTCACTGTCTAATTAGGGACTTTATATGCATGAAACCACATTCTGCCTTAAGATGAATAAAGCTTAATATGTTATAAGGCAGTCTATTCCAACCTAGATTGAGCCTAAAGCTTATAAAAAGAGACTGATCTCAAATGCTATTTTGACTACCTAAGTGGTGTGCTTTTTTGAAGATGCACAAAATATTGTGAGCAACCTTCAATAATGGTGCAACCTGTGTGTCTCTGCTAGAGCTGAGTTAAAGCAAACCATGTTGAGAAAAGAGAAGAGTTTGGAATGCACTGTTTTGTTTTTGCTTAGTAGCAGAATACTGAATAGTGTAAAGGGATGGTTTCATATGCCTGTGCTTTTTTGGAGCATATTTATGCCAGAAATTAGTTTAGAATTGCAATTTACTTCTCTAGTTAATAAAACACAAAGTTAGCTTGAAACTCATTGGTTACAGGGACAATGAGAAGGATTTTGCAGTTTCAGATAACTAATGGCTTATCAAAATAGGCTTTCTTTAGAAATGCTTCGTCTTAGTGAACTTGTAAGTCTTCTGAATTACAGTATGCTTACTGTATCCTTTTTTTCTTATTAGATAACTTTGCTGTGTATTTTTTTTGATTTATTTAGCTGAGCTTGGTGATTATGATCCTGATGAACACCCAGAAAATTACATCAGCGACTTTAAGATTTTTCCCAAGCAGTCACAAAAACTCGAGAAGAAAATAGCAGAAATACATAAAAATGAATTCAGGTAATTTTGGATGTTGCTTCTTAAGAGACAGCTACAAGGTATTTTTGACTGTTTCTACATAGTGTACATTAATTGAATAGGATTGTTCCTTAGCTTCTACCAGGTCTCTGCCAGCATTCTGTTTAATGCTGTATTTGAAAATAAAGTTATAGGTTAGGAGGTTTCTATACCTGTTAACATTTGTACATTATAGTTGATTCTCACATATGTGGTGGTAGGTTAGGCTGCATTTACTTGAAGTGTCTGACTGGTGGGAATATCATGAGTGATGCTGCGGTTGTGTGATTGGAGCACGTTGTTCATATAGGGATAAGGTTTGTGTGGAAATATAGACATATGTAGGTCTTGACTGTGAAATTTGTGTACCTAGTAGACGATGTAATTTCCTGAGAGATACTGCCTTGTCTGAAACTGTAATAATGTTATCTATGGGGTGCTAACTCGGTCATAAATTGTACAGGAGTGTATTAAGATAACTTCTTTGGAAGACTGAGGTGAAGAGGTGAGGTGAGAGAACTCTATCAGACCTGTCCCTAACTTTTAATACGTTGGTAAATCGGAGTGGACAAAGACAAAGATAATCAGTCTTACAGTTTCAAAGTTGAATGTGTCCTCAAGTACTGTGTTTAAGAGGAGATGCAGTTGTACTTTGTGCAATCCTACCCCCTTCAGGTTTGTCAGTGAATAACATGCACAGTAGTAAAGATAATTTGACACTCCTGCAGTTCTGCTCAGTCGAGTATAGTCCTTGGAGAAACTGGAGGGATGCGGAGAAAATCAAATAAAAGCAAAAAAAAATATTGCATAAGGTAGAAGGAGAATCTGTTATTCTGAGATTTGCACCTGCTGAAAATACTTTTTTTTTTCTTACTTTGTTATACATAAATGTCTTACTTCAGTAAATGAATATTGTTCCTAAATATATAATTTTATTTGAGTCACCAACTCCATGAAAAAAGTGAAATGCACAAGTCCTTTCAGATATATTAAGCAATTAAAGTATAAAACAGAGACTGATAGAAAAATACATCTCCTTTTTTGTTAAAGGAGATGAGTTAAAGGAGATGAGTTGTTAAAGGAATGGAGTTCTCATGACTGTGTGAAAAGGGAGCTGTTCACCACCCTAGTTGTAGTTATATATTTATGTAATGAATGAATAACTAACTAACTAAATATTTTAGGCTCCTATAGGAGAATAAACGTTACTTCCCTTTTTCTCTTTAAAATCTAGATATTTTGTATATATTTTTTTCATTTAAAAAGTACTTATAAAAGTATATAGGCATGTCTCATTTTTAGGGCATCCTAGTTCAAGCTGAACTTGTTTTGCCAATTGTCAGGGGATGCAACAGAAAGAACCAGACACCAATGAAAAGAACAGTCATATTTCACTGTTAATATTAAGGCAATACAGAATGATATACTCAACAAAGCAATAAGCTTACTACACACTCGGTTTTAGTGACAGACAAAATGAGCAAGGTAATGCACCTAACCGTTATTATCAGAGAAAGAGAACAGTGATTAAGAAAAAGACAACATCACCAGTTGCCTGAATATGTTACCAACATCCAGATCCGCAGTCACTGGGGAGTCCCTGTTGCAGCGAGGATTTGGAAAACCTTCCCATGGGGGATCTTACGCAGTGCGTCCAGCTGTGAAGGAGGCCTCCAAAGTCGTGCAAGAAGGTCCAGCTTTTCTAGAGCCAGACCAGCAGATCACGATGACTTGCGTTTTCTTTGTGAGGGGCAGCATCTAGTGTGGCACATATATTCCTTGCCATCCAGGACTGGCACTTGACCAGAGCCCAGGCCTTGGATGGGAGGGTTGCCTTCAAGGTCCAGAACACTTGCAGGAGGTCAAAAACACTTGCAGTACAAAAGTTACAGTTTCATAAGCCTATGTGCAGGTTAGCATGAGCAGTTCTACAGGCGAGTTTTGTGTGGCTCTACAAAGGCAGTGTTGTATTCATCTGTAACTCAACCCTGACTCGAGACTCTCATTCAGACCCTAGCAGTTCAGAACTTTACACAGAGAAACAATACTTTAAAAAAGAAATCAGAAATTCTCCGTGGTATTCCATTCTGCTGTATATTTATAAAATCTAAATTTAGCCTTTATGCACCAATATTTTTCATCATTTGAGGCGGGATGTAACTGAAAAAAAATGATTTTTGTTTAGAATTGGCAAGGGGAAAGTGTGATAAAAAAGAAAGGATGAAAGGGAAAAGTCATTCCATTTCTTTTTTTTTCTGGGGTGGAGGGAGAATGAACTTGCTTCCAGGGTGCAGGGACTTTTTGTTATCAAAAGGCATTTGTATCTTGCATTATTGCGTTAAGCAATGATTTATTATTGTATTAACCAGAATCCATGTGTCTTCAGGGAAAAAGGAATCAATTCTTTGATTCTATCAAAAAATTCCAGTGTGACAAGTAATATCAGTTTCTGACAGAATTCCCCTCAATATATCCCATTTATTCTCCTTCTGTTCCAAATTTTGCTAGTTGACATGTTATAAATGTTAGGCTTATTGGCTTTTAACTCTTTATAGTCCACTAGAACTTTATGTTTGCTTTTTCACTTCTTTTTTCTTTTTTTTTAATTTATTGTAATGTCAGCATTCAATGTGCCTTATCTATTTTCCCTATTACAAAACATTTTGAGAGCTGTGTGGATGGCTGCTATATAGTCCTGGCAAATTTTCAGTCTGTCACTCTGTCTTCTCAAAATTGATCATCTTGTTATATGTTTTGCATTGAATATTCACTATTCATATAAAGTATTACTTTTTTTTTCCCCTCCAGATATTTAATACAATGAATTGCTGTTCTAGGAATGCAAATAATTAAAATGTATCTGTCAGATTAAAAACTTTTTGTATGAAACTCCAATGCTGTTGACAGTCAGATTTCTGTACTCAGCTGTGAAAAGTACATGGCAGATAGTTAGGAAAACCACTAAGCTTACCTAGTTAGATTGTGGGGTTTTATTTGGTATTGACTAGCAGTACATCCTACTTCGTGAGGCTCAGCAGCTGGAATCTTCTGATCCGAATTAAAATTTTTGGTTCTCAATGAGTAGTTTTTAAAATGCTGAAGTAAGTTCCCAAGACCTTTTTTTTCCCCCTCACAAAATAGGTGGATGAAATGTTAGATATTATGAGGATAGAAGAGATTAAGAAACATTTTAATTATATCTGTCATTCTGTTAACTTCAGAAAAGTTACTTTTGAGTTTCAGCCCTGCAAATGAATCTACTTTCTTTTTCCTCTGTTTTCTTCATATATTTGAGTAATCAAAGATCAAAGCATGTCACTTTTGCTGCAGGCTTTTGTGTACAGTCGAAGACCTGTGGCTTGGAACAGGCTGGTTCTTCACTGAATCGTATCTTGTAGTCCTCAGGGCCTGTTAGCTGAGCACATCTGTTCTGCTGTCCTAGAGAATGACAAAAGAATTTGTGTTTTGAATGATCCATAGAAACAGTGAGAGAAATGTCTTGGAAATAATGATACTGCATGGTGACAGATGCCAATGACTTATTGACTCATTTTGTCTCATCAAGAACTCTTGTTGTCATTCGTTAGAGCAGGTGGATGATAACCATATCCCCGTTCCAAGCCCTGTTCCCTTTTTTGTTTCTTTTCTGTTTCTTTTGCGGTTGTGAAAACATGACCAGATATAGCAAAATGCTACCTCTGCTGTGACTTTCTTCCTTACCTGATGGCATAAATCAGAAATATGACAGACTGAAATGCATGACAGTTTTATTGAGTCTTATTAATTGTCTTGTGAACTCTTAATTAATTATTCTCCTCTCAGTGAAGGAATAATCTTAACTGAACCTCACCAGTGACAGAGCAAACATCTACCTTGATTTCACTTCAATATATATTTTCACACATCAGATGAGGTTAAACAAAACCTACTTGCATTGCTACCTCTTGCTGTTTGTGTTTATGGATCCATCTTACAAATGGATGGAGTACATACCTTGATGTGTCAGTACTAGCTCCAGATTGACTTCCATGTTACTACAGTTGCAGAATTTGATTTAGATGTCAGACTACTAAGTTATCTTAAGTGTTTTTATTGTATTCATACTTCTTTCTCCCTTTTTCAAGTCAAAAATCCCTCTTCATACAAATATTCCTTTAATGGCAGTACTTGTCATGGAATCAAAACACAGTTGGGGTTGGAAAGCACCTCTGTAGAATACCTGGCCAACTTCCCAGTTCATGCAGGATCACATGCAGCAGTTTTACCAGGACAGACTGCTCTTGCAGTGAGAAAGTGTCGTCCTTAATTCGGGTGGATTTTCGTATATATCAGCTGGTGCCTATTTTGTCTTGTCCTTTTGCTGAATACCAAGAGTCTAGTCCCATCTTCTGTACTGTGTCTCGTCAGATGTTTATACACATTGATAACATCTAAGCTGAGCAACCTCTTCTCCAGGCTGAACAGCCCCAGCTCTGTTAGCCTCTCATGTTAGATACTCAAATTCCCTTTCTTATCTTTGTGGCCCTTTGCTGGATTTGCTGCAAAATGCCTGTGCCTTTCTTGTACATGGGAGCCCAGAACTGGACCCAGCACTCCAGGAATGTCTCCAGGAATGGCTGGTCCCCATATCAAACATGGACTTCCAGCTTTCTTATTTACTTTAGCTGGAAGGTCTGCTGCGATGCTAGTATGACTCATGCTACCAACTACTGATGTTTAAGTACATGTACTTATATGCAGTGGAATGTTTTAAAATTACCTGTGGTTACTTTTTACTTCAGCACAGTTAGCTACAGGATATTGTGCTCTGTATTAATCTGCTTAGGTACCTCTCTTGCAGACATGGAGCTTCAAGAGTAGCCACTAACAAGAATAACAGCAAATGTTACTATCAGAAAACATATTCTAGGAGGCTGTCCTAAAAGACTTCGTAGAAGCCAGTAGAAAATGGTTCTTTTTCTGCGTCTTGTTATGATTTGATCCAAGATTAACAATTAAAATTTTTGAATGCACTCAAAACTGATGATATTAAATTTCTATTCAACAAGTGGATCTCTGATGGATCTTACGTGACACTTAAGAGCTTCTTGCAAATAAAACTACTAATTACCTGTTTTTTATGCATTTAATGCTGATGATGCACTAATCTACACTTTATATTTACTTTTTATACTGTTCTAATTACTTTGGTTTCTAATGACATCATGTACACGAAGAGAATCCAATTGGAAGAGTTTATGCTTCAAAATTTGCAAGTCATGTTACAGGAAACAAGCTGTTCTCCTGGGGATCTAGAACCTGTTGAGGTTAACATGGAGGGGTTGGCTTTTGGAAATGAGCAGATGTGAGAGCTGTATTCCGCAACTGAGGAGCCACAGAGCAAAATCTTTGAAGGTCTCATCTGTAAAAAATATGTACTTTGGTGAGCTGAGAAGAGTGAGGATTCACAGATAATAGTATCAGCTGTTTAGAGTCCCACCTGCTTTACAGTGTGGCGCTGCATGGAATGTCTTCTCAGTTTCAGCCTTTACAGCCCATGCTGGCTCATTTGTTTCCCAGCGCAGGCATTTGGTTTATTCATCAGGCTGTGTGTTGCCATAGCCCTGTTGGTAGCCATATGTTTATAGCTCTGTTCTGGTAAATGCAGATGAACTGTGTGCAAGCTTTATACACGTCAGCAGCTGCAAGCTGGCCACCACTGCTGGTCTGGCTTTTCTTCCTCTCAGCGGTTCCTAAGTTTGTAAGCTTTTAAAATATTTTTTTTAGCCTATCTTAGGGGCTTTATGTTGAGAACTCTGATGTCTGTGGATTTATTCTTTGACCTATTCCTGTTTATAGAAGATTAAAGAATCATAAAATGATTAAGATTGGAAGAGGCCTCTGGAGATTGTCTAGTCCAACCCCCCTGCTCAAGCAGGATTATCCAGAATATGTTGCATACGGTTGCATCCAGTGACTGTCTAGTATCTCCAGAGAGGGAGACTCCAAAATATTTCTGGGCATCCTGCACCAATTCTGGCACCCTCACAGCCAGGGAGTTTTTCCTCAAATTCAGACAGAACTTCCTATGCTTCAGTTTGTGGCCATTGCCTCTTATCTTATTGCTGGCCACCTCTGAAAAAGGTCTGGCCCCATCCTCCTGACACCCTACCTTTAAGGTATTTACATACATGGATAATATCCCCTTTCACCCTTCTATTCTCTAGACTAAATGGACTCAGCTTTCTCAGCCTTCTATCATAAGGGAAGTGCTTCTGTCCCCTAACCATCTTAGTAGCCTTTTGATGGACTCTCCTACTTCCATGTCCCTCTTGCACTGGGGAGCCCAAAATGGGACCCAGCATCCCAGGTGTGACTCGGCTCCGGGGCTGAGTAGAGAGACGGGCAGTTCAGCTCCGTCGACCTACTGGCAGTGCCCTTCCTCATGCTCCCCAGGAGCATGTCTTGTTGTCTTGACCACAAGGGCACATTTCTCACTCACGATTCCTTTGTTGTCCACCAAAACACAGAAAAAGCAGAGCTACTGAATGCCTTCTTTGCTTCAGTGTTTACCAAGGGCAGTCCTCTAGAATCCCAGACTCTAGAAACCAGAGGAAGTGCATGGGGAGAGGAAGATTTGCCCTGGGAAGAGGAAGATTGGGTCAGAGAGCTCTTAGGGAAACCTGACATCCAAAAATCCATGGGCCCTGATGGGATGCACCCCAGAGTGCTGCAGAAGCTGGCGGATGTAATTGCTAAGCCGTTCTCCATCATCTTCGAAAGATCCTGGTGACGAAGACTGGAAGAAAGCCAATATCACGCCAACCTTCAAAAATGGCAAGAAGGAGGACCCAGGCAACTACAGGTCAGTCAGCCTCACCTTCATTCCTGTAAAAGGTGTCCACTAATAGAACTAGAGGAAATGGCCACAAACTGAAGCATCAAAAGTTCCACAGGGACTTGAAAAATTTCCTGACAGTGGGGGTGACAGAGCCCTGGAACAGGCTGCCCAGAGAGGTTGTGGAGTCTCCTTCTCTGAAAGTCTTCAAAATCCTCTTGGACGCAGTGCTGTACCACATGCTCTAGGTGGCCCTGCGTGTGCAGGAGCATTGGACTAGATGACCTCTAGAGGTCCCTTTCAACCTTAACGATTCTGTGATTCTATGAAGACTCCCACATCCTTCTCTGCAGAGCAGCTCTGCAGCTAGTCACCCCCAGCCTGTACTGGTGCATGGGGTTGTTCTTCCCTAGTTGCAGGACCCTTCACTTGCCTTTGTTGAACTTCATAAAGTTCTTCTCTGCCCATTTCTCTAAGCTGTTCCTAGATTGTTTTTAAAATATTCAAAACCAAAGCAGTTTATTTTATTCCTTGATCCCAGTAGGTAGTTAACACTGCATGATATCCTCTAAGCTTTGTTGCCAGCGGTGTTGAAGAAAAGGTAACTACAGGTGACTTTGAAGCTATCAGCCTTCCATTGTATGTAAGCCCATGTAATTAAATTTCAGTATTATGCTGGTGGAATGACTCACACTAGTATCACAGCAGATCTTCCAGCATACATGAATAAAAAGGCTCAAAATGGTATTTGATGTTAGAAAATTGCAGTTGGAAGCAAACATACTTTTCCAAAGAATTTTGAATGAAAAAGTGAAAGCCATCTAGTCAAATAATGTCTCTGAAAAGGATACGTTTTGAATAATTGTCAGTCACGACTGATGAACTTGCATACAAGATATTTGATTCTTTTTACTTAATCTTGATCAGTACCTGCTAGAGACTCTCTGAATGAGAAATACGGTAATAGGAATTTTGAAATGGATAAATGTGAAATTCTGAAAGAAGCAGACCTCTAACTATACTGGTCTCATGTATTTCTACTCTTAATCATGTTATAAATTACCATATTATCAAAAGTCTGGTTATTTGCTAGAGTTAGGAAGAACGACTGTTTGGTTGGATAATTTATTTATATCATAATACTCTGAAAACAAATGGGTGTTGTTTAGATGACTCTAAATGAGTGATGAAAAGAAATTTGTGGGATTTCATTGTTTTTTAGAATCTTTTGAACTGAAAAGAACTGTTGTCTGTGAAAGAGGAGGACGATGCTTAAAGTTAATACAGCCATTTCCTGTTAAAAAAAAAGATTCTTTCTACATTTAATAGTACTGTATCAAGTCTTTTACTTTAGTAATGACAGGAAGTTATTAAAAATGACTACTAAAAATGAATGTAAATTTTTGAGTGTCACTGCACTCGACAGATCCAGTAGTTCTAGTGTATTTTTAAAAATACTGTATGTTTCAAAATGGTAATAGAGAAGCAAACACAAATGCCTTGTGTGAGGTCAAGGAAACTTCTCGGTTATGTGTTCAGATGACTCAGTAGTATATATGGTGTCTATGCATTCCCGTTATGGTTTGGGTTAATAGACCTTTGCTCCGTGTAGGTAGTGAGTTAATTTGTGTGAAGTTCTGTCAAAATGACTAGACCTCTCTCTACCTCCCTTCCCCCTCTCTCCCATTTGGAGGGATTCTCAAAAGCACGAGGCTTCTACATTGCATGAACAAGTACTGAAATGTATCTTGAAGGCTCCCACAACCTAGTATAGACTTCTAGATACTAGTTTGCAGTTCTTAGCAGATGTATGTGTGCTTAAGGATACCTCTAGGCCTATAATTTCAAAATTACATGATTCTTTCTAGCTTAGCAGTATAATATTAAAATGACACTGTACTTGCTGTAATGTTTTAATACTTTGTTCTACTCTAGTTTCCTACTTTTATATTTCTTGGTATTATCCTACTTCTTCCTCTCCTTAACTCCTCTTAGCAGTCAGAATTTGACTGAGATGGACGAAGCCTTTATTAAAAATCTGAACCTGGTTGCATATTACTTTTCCTGAGGAAAAATGTGTTACATGCCTTAAAGGTTTGTTTATCTGAACTTTTTTTTTTTTCATACAGAATTTTTTTTTTAAATGAGCTAAAATAAACAAACTGTACCTGTGGTTCTGGATGTGCTTCCTATAACAGACCATTTGGATTGCTGTTTACATAGCACTGAAAGCACTTCCAGAAACTGTAGGGTGGGAAACAACTTTTGCTCCCACTCTACCTTACAGGTATTTTATAGACATTGAAGTTTAAGTACTTGTCTAGAGGGAGTGCTCTATAAAAAAAAAGATGTGTTTTCTCTTTTTTCTCCCAAAGCTGTATGTGAGATAAAAAAATGGTATTTTTTTTAATATGAATTCCTAGTAGTATGTTATATTGAGTACCAGAGAAAATCTGCTTGAATTGAAATATGTAACTAAATTTATCATGAAATTGATTTAACCATTCTTTAGCTTCTGCATTCTCAAAAAGCCTTTTTGTTTTTTTTTGTTTCTTTCTGAAAAGTGATCATAATCATGCTCGGCAAATACAGTTGTTTTATTTTTCAAACTAGCCATTAGCAGTCTGGTGGTGAGGATTAGATTAAGGTTCTGCTGTATAGCATAAGTATTGTTGAATTCATCTATCTTTGCAAGTTTCTAGAGGTCAGGGATTTATTCATTAGCTGAATGGCCCTGTCACACTCCCCCCTTTTCTTGGAGCAGAAACTTTAGGGGTCGTGTCTACCTGAACTGTCAGGGATCAGTTTAATATGCTGTGAACAAACACAGAGTTCAAGAAATGTCTCGGTGTAATGGGAATAGATTTTCAATAAATAATAAAGGAATCAAAATGGCATCTGCCTTATGAATATAAATATCTAAGTTTCTCAGCATAGATTGTGGAGGTACTGTGTGGTTTCAGGGACAAGGCTGAGACAAGTAACTTGAAGTACTGTGATAGAATAAGTGGCACATGCTATTACAGTTAGAATGATGTAAAATTAAACCATTAAACATACAGTAGATTACGTAAGAGAGGCTGATTATTGGTTTAAAGGAATTACTTACATTTTTATCATCCTAGAATTTCCTCTGGGAGAAAACAAAACCAAAACCATGGTTTTGTAATACAAGATCCAACTGTTACTTGGATGTTCTGATTTTTTTTTAATTATTATTATTTTTATATGCATTATTTCTTCAATTCAGCTGCTAACCTAGTAATCAGCCAGGTAATAGGTAAACCACCTGGTAGTCTTTCTTTTCATATGCAAACTATTTTAAAGCCTTTGCTCTCCCCTGATGCCTATGGCCAGATCCATGCTAAAAGAAGCAATGCCATTGCATAGGAGATGTGCCCTGCTGTTCTGACATACTTACGCACAGGGCTAATGAAACACCCAGTTTCATAAACTTCATAAATGAAGATAGTTATCAGTATCTTCATTCAGTGCTTTTCTTTGAAATTATCTTTGAAAAATATAATTTACTATTACTACATTTGTGATTCACTACCAATTAGTCCTCTTTAGCACCTTTGTCTTTGTTGATAACTGAAAATATGACTGGAAAGGTTTTATTAAGCAAGCCTTTTTGTCTGCCAAAACTTTCCAAGCTTGGAGAAAAAACTAAGCAATTGCTTAAGGCCTTAAGCACTGTGATACAGCTTCTAGACTTTCTAGTGCTCATAAAAAGAGACTGCTGTCTCTCCTAAAACTCCAGTGGAGGATGTCCACAGCTGCAAGGCAAAGGGAAGTTGATGGAGCTTATGTTATTTACAGCGTTATGGCTTGTGCTTTTTACCAGTTTAAATGCAGATGTTTCATCATGCTTCTAAAGGCCAGGTGATTATAAGCTACTTGTTTACTAATTTAATTGAATTAATTGCATTTGAACACTTTGAAAGACAGTGTATTTTGAAAAGTGACTCCTGTAAGGGGCATGCTAGGCAACTGTATTGCTAGTGTGTTCGGCAGCAGGTTTGTGTGGCATACAGATGAAGCAAAGGATGGACAGTAAGCAGACTTTTTATTAGTAGGTCTAAAATACTTCATAAGTCAGTAAAGCAAGGTAAATGAAATCACTTGATCAAGGTCATTCAGGGAGCCAGCTACAGTGAATTAAATTTTACTTTGCTGCTAAATACCATATAAGCATCTCTATTCTTTTAAAGGAATTAAGACTAATTCTGTACTACCTCATCCTTCACTTTGACTTACTTCAGTAACAGATATATACATGAAAGGGAGTGAAGGGGAAAACATTTCTCAAGTGAATGAGTGTGAGGAGCCAGCAAAATAAGCAGGTAATTTCTATGGTGTCCTGGAAAGTATTCCCCACTGAGCTTTCTGGCCCTTGAAAAGCTTCAGAGTTGAAAGCCCTTTGGGGAGTAAACAGAGCTTGTACATCCTTTAAGGTGTACTTGTATTGAACCTAATGGAAGAAACGGAAAATGTTGCAGATTCTTCAATCTTGTGTTAAAATACTTTTTTATTAAAATTTTAGGAATGTTTAGATTGATTTCTAGGATGAATGATTAATTCACAACTAATAGCTGTGGAGTTCTAATTTCACAAATTGCTATATTTTGGTATTTGTCTGGTACACAGAAACTTTTCCCCATAATATCACAGATTGTTATGGATCATATTGAGCAGGGCAGTAGGACGGGCTGTCTGGGTACTAAAATGATTGTAACATCTGGATAGGGAATACACAGAACTGTAGAATCATTATGGCTGGAAAAAACCTTTGAGATCACTGAGACCAACTGTAAGCCCCTCAACACCAAACCTGTTAAATCATGTCCCTAAATGCCTCACCTAGATGGTCCTAAAACACTGCCAGAGAAACTGACACCACTGTTTCCCTGGGCAGCCTGTTCCAATGCTTCACCACTCCTTCCGCATAGAAATTTTTCCTCATATCTAACCTGAACCTCCCCTGGTGCAACTTGATGCCATTTCTTCTGGTCCTATTTTTGGTAGTTACTTGGGAGAAGAGATTGACCCCTGTCTCACTACAGCCTCCTTTCAGGTACTTGTAGAGAGCAATAAGGTCTCCCTCAAGCCTCCTCTTCTCCAGAGTAAATAATCCTAGTTCCTTCAGCTGCTCCTCATAAGGTCTGTATTCCTGGGCTCAAGTTCAGAAAACGAAATAAAACAAAGACTAGTGGTAGAATCAAGACTGAACTTGGTGGACCACACTCTCGGGATGCAAGGATATCCAGTAGGAAACATCTTAAATTTAATGATGAATACATGCTCAATATGTTGGTTGAGCATGTTGAATACATGCTCAGTAAGTAGGGGCTACTGTATATTCTGACCTGAATTTTCCTGAGAGATCTGAATTAACATATAGCAAAGATGCACTGCATAACTGGGTTTCTAAAGTCTTTCTAACAGAGCCAGTCAAAGGAAAACCTTTTGGAAATGCCAAAGAAAATGATGAAATTACACTGTTCCAAACTATCTCTCACTTTTAAGGTCTTCTTCAGACAAGAAAACAGATTGGTACCTTCGCATTAGCTGAAAGAATTAGGAATGCAGTGCATTTTATGATGTTATTTTTCTGTAAGGTGACAATTCCCTGTAAACAATGAAATATTATTTTTGTTTGAATTTTCTTTATGCGACATAAGCATTCTAAGTAATTTGGGTTAATTGGTTAATTGTTTCTATCCTATGCAGTTGGTAGTTACACAAGACAAACGTAGCATTCCTAAGGCTTGTGTACAATCTGCTACAACTTTTGTGGTTTGTTTGCATTGATGGGGAGAGAAAAACACATTGGTACAGCCTTCAGAAGCTTTGACTGGGGAAAAAAAAAAACACTTTTGATTTGTTTTGTGATTTTCATGCTATCTTTTCCATCAATGTTTAGTAATATAAATTGGTGTTTACAGTTTTTAGCTTTCTACTTGTTACCATTTCGTCTTCACTGGAAGATAGTGAGAGACGGAGACTGAAAAGGGAGAAAGAAGGGCACTTATCTAATCTTGTTTGTTTTTCATTTGAAAGCTAAATAAAAACAACGTGAAAAATGGGAATAGATTAGTAACAAGCAGGATTCAAGCCATAGGAAGAAAGCCAAAGCAGTGTCACAGGAGGTAGTTGAGTAGAAACAGGCATAAATTGAAACCTTATGACAGAAAAGGTTATTGCTACTGATATTGCCACGGGGCATCAGTTTGATACGTTTCAAAACAGAATTTTATATCTGCAAGTATACTAGACATCATCCTCAGAGTTAAGCCGAGCTTTGGGGAGGATATTTAATCTCTTATGTCTGTCTTTGTTGGTTATTGTACATGGTTACTCAGAATTCCTGTTTCTGAGTTAAACTGGACCATGATACACAGGGGTTTGACTTAGTTTGACTGCTCCTGTGTTCCTTTTATTTGTCTCTGCCTCTTTTCCTGGGTGACTTTTATGAGAAGCCTTTATGCAACCTGGCCTTCTAAACGTCTTACATACTACTTGTTGTCTCAAAGTGGTATTTCTGTCAGAATCACATACCATCGCCATGCAAGCAATAAATTTCATTTATCAACTGATATTCCAAGTTTCTGTGAGGGCTTTTTGTAAAATATAAAGTAAAGTAATAAAACTTTCCTTCAGAACTCAAGGCTTGAGTACCACATTTCAGGCTTCAGTGTATGTTCATGGTTGAGTATAAACACCCTAAAAATAGGGGCATATAATGGAAATGCTGACAGATTCTAAGCTATCAGGATGGTAACAGGCACTTCTATAATTAGGCATGATTCTCAGTAGACAGTGTAATATGATTGCCTTGTTTATATCCTGAGCTGGAAGGAATGTTTGTTAATCTAGACAATCCTTTTAAATGAGTTTGGGAGCAAGGGTTTGTGGGAAAAGGATGCAAGGGTTTATTTTGTATTCAGCTAACTTGCACATACATCAAATGATAACAAATACTTGCAGCATATTGGATAACTGGCTAATTTCATAGCATGTGGTATTCTAGATGCAAGCAAAAACACCAGAACTTATCTGAAAAGATCAGGCATTGGACAATTCAGCAGCAGAAATTGTGTGAAAGGTTTCTTGTCTTAATACTACAAATAGAACAGCCTTGAAATTGTTCATATATCACTAGATTTTTCTCTTTTTTTTTCCTAGGAATCTAAATTCTGCAATCAAAAATACCTTTTTTTCCTGCTTTCTTCTTGTTGTCAAACTCTTGTTTCTTTTGTAATTTTAGAGGTCAGAGCCCAGCTATTGCTGAATTTAACTTGCTCCTGAAAGCACATTCTTTGGAAACTTATGGTGTTGATCCTCATCCTTGCAAGGTAGCATTTTTTTTAAGTAACATGTAATAAAAATCCATCAAGTTAATTGCTATTGATGTGTTTTGTGGGGAGAGAAGGGAAAGGGCATTTAAAAAATATCAAGAATAAATATCAAGAATAATTTTTTTAAAAGCCTTCCTGTAACTACAGATTTCACTTCATTTGGGCAGGACATTGACATGTTCAAATTCGTGTATAAATTTTAAAAAAAGGAACTCTAGAGAATGTAGAACATCATAGGAGAATGTAAGAGGGTGTTCAAGCAACAGTTTTGACTGTAACTAGTCATTTATTTTCATTTATTGCAGATGTTTCAGTAAATACTCTAAGTATGAAATACTTTGTGTCTGACAAGATTTTCAGGGCCCAGTGAATTACTGTTGTCCAAAAATCACAAAGGCATTGTATGGCCTTGTTAGATTTTTATTTCCAACACAAGCAAAATATGCCAATCTTAACAAGAACAGCAAACTAAACGTACAAAGAGGAGAACTGAGCATTTAAGTATTCTACCACATAACTGTCTTATAATTCTCTGTAAGAAGGTGAGCTTAATTATCTTTTTTTTTTTGTTCATACACCTACACAGTAATTTAATGTTATCTGCTTCACATTTTAACTGACGTTTCTGACCTATATGCCATCCTATTTGGTGGAACACCAGAAGTACATAATGTGGTCTGCTTAGCTGCTCTAATCTAGGGGCTATTCACATACATGTTACTAGATATGGTGCAGCTACTATAAGTTATGTGGCTTATTTCAGAGCTCACTGTAACTTTGTAAATTCACCTTGTAAATTTCATTTTCATAATCTGCATACTGCAGATTACCTGAGTGCATCTAGGAGACGTACGATGGCACTTGACAAAACCCAGACTGGTTTGGCATCATGTCCTCTTTACCCATGCAAGGAGGCTCATAAAGAAGAGGCAGGCAGGGCTTTATGGGCCATGCTGACAGCTTGGGAAAAACAGTCCAGATATTTGGAAGTGGACTGCAAAGCAAGATGCTCTCCTGGCTCCTTATGTCTTCTGTGCAACTCTGTGGTTGCTACGTAAGCGGCATAAATGCCCATAAATGCCCAACAATAAAGCAGATGATTAACTTTAGCATGGTGACAACCTGGAGCTTGGGATGGACAGGAAAACTAGCTAGTGTAAAACTCACCTGAATCTATTAAGAAAACAAAAACAAAAAAACAAAAAAAACCAACAACAACGACAAAAACCTAAACACAACAAAAACAATTTTATTGTGGATTGAAAGGACTTTTCTAATTTAAGGCAAATATCACCAGATGTTTTTACTTCCATCCAAAATTAAATGCTTGATCACTGTAGTAAATGCTATCTTTCAGTCACACTTCTGACATAATTATTGTAAGTGTCACAAAGGAACAAGGTGTGAAATCCTAAACACTAAACACTAGTGAAGTAGATATGAATCCCTGGATTATATTTAGCCAACACTTTGAAGTATGGGACAGTGCAGAAAAGTATGTTTTCACCAAAATAATAAATATCCATGTGGACTCCCTATGTGACATCTGCTGCAAGTAAATAAAAGCAAAGCACAAGATGTTACTCTAAGTAGCTGAAAATGAATGAGGGCTATGCTGCCAAGAGCAATCTTTACTCTTCAGAGATATATAATTTACAAGCAAAATTTATTTCTAGAAAATAAAATGCAGGTAGTCTGTAATGAAACAAAAATTTGCATCATCAGTAAGAAGTATCCCAACAGAAAAGGAGAAAATTGCATGTTTCTTCTTTTCTCTTTGAAGGACTCAGCGGGCATGACCACATTTTTAGGATTCACGGCTGCGGGATTTGTAGTTTTCCAGGGAAATAAAAGAATTCATTTGCTAAAATGGTAAGTATATAAAGTAAGAGTAGAAAAATATGTGTAAGAGTCTTTTTTCCTTTCTTCCTAGTATCTTCACCTGTATTTATTTAAAGTGAAATAAGTGAATATTCCTTTTTCTGTCCTATCACATTTCTGTTTTAAAGCAGCTTAAGTGACAAGTATAATAATAATAATTTAGTCTTATTCTTCTTCTAGACAAAATTATTCCAGAAATTGAGCTAGTCCACACAATGCACAACCCTGAAAGAGCTCTTCTCTGGCTGAGCATCCCTCTTTATTGTCCACAGATTACCAGAGAGCTGTGTGGGCAGAGAGGTCTGGAAAAGTTTATAAGTATCCACCTATATCTTTATTTGCTCTGGTAGAAGTTATTATTTCTCATTCAATTAATTTTGTCCAATTGGAAGAGGAAACAAGATCTTATTTGGTAATCAGAGGAGGAGAACAGAAGAACAGAATGCCTTTGATTCTTCTTTTTAGACACTTATTTTTTTTTTTTCTAAGAAGAGAATACTTAGACAGTCAGCCTTTGTTTCTCTGGTGTTTATTTTTTCCTCCTGACTTTGCTGGGCAGCTTCTGTCATTCTAAAGGAAGATATAAAATTGAATTCCTGCAGGTGTTGAGAAAACAGTGTCTGTGCCCTGAGCCATGGGGTACAGAGTGAGCATAGGCATGCTCAGACATCAGAGTATATCCCTTTAGCCCTGCGGGTAAAAGGGTGGCAAGAGTGGTTGGTTCCTTGAACTTAAGTTTTTGTGTTTCAGTGCTTCCAGCCTCCTGTAGGAGAGCAGGTGGGCAGGATATACATTATGAGAAATTGTTTGTATAAAGGTAGGTTTTTCCTGGCCCATGCATAGAAACCTCCCGAAGACCTGACTGTTCTGATATCCCAGCGTAATCCTCCCTATGCTGTTCATCTCCCTGTAGAGAGTGCTGGAGATGTGTCTGTCAAATACAGTGGGTTAGTTATCCTGGATTTGTCTCGTAATTTCCCTAGGGTTAAGCTCAGGTAGTCTCGGTTACAGTGCTTAAGGTGATTTATGCTTTTGGCATAACAGTAGTGTAACCATAATGTCATCCTGTGCTGGAGGCAAGAGCGAATATGACTTGCCAAGTGTTCACTGACATACTTGGGGAGTTGAGGTTTACTGTGTCTTGTTTTCGCCCAGGGTTACCTTGTCATTTTGGAGATCTCTGAGTATTCATTTGCATACATTGACATGTAAACAAGAAAATGATATAGTGATGAAGTATCATTAAACTGTTTCAGCGTTAGGCTTTTGGAAGGTCAATCTGATAAGATTTATCCGGACATGATACACTCTTCATTTGATATCTGGGACCTTGTTTTCTGAAGAACTGGTACGTAGGATAGCTCTTACTGATATTATCTGAAATTTGCAACAATCAGTAAAAATCCTAATTCATCCTTGAGATTTTATTGTCTTTAGGTTTTACTGATCTTTCCCCTCCAACATATTCCAATATATTTTGAGAACAGATAGACTTCAGTAAGCACTAAGAAACATGTTAATTATGATGGACACACTGAAAAAATATTTTCTTCAAGTGTCAGCAGATAAAAAAATGAAGCTGAGTGTATCTGTATGTTTTAATATAGGTTAAAAAATGGTTCTATTTGAGGTACTGCAGCATGAATCATCACCAGTTTAAAGTCAATACATTATATAAATTAGTTTTATTACTTTAGTTAAACCAAACAAAGTGTTATTGGTTTCCTGGTTTGCTTTGAAAACTTGTCCTATTATTGTTTCAAAATATGTTCTTATATTTTCTCAGATAATTTTGGAAAATAAGTAATCTCCGTGTAAGACTATAAAGTGCACTGAAGCTCTGTAAGCTCAGTATGGTTTTGAATAACACAATTTGAATAACACAATTTGGTAGAAATCCTGAATAGAACATTCCTCCTTACCTTCAGGATCTTTTCCATTTTAACCATCTTAAGTTTATGAGAAACCTGAGTCTCCATTTCAACTGTGGTAATCACAAAATTTCTGTTACTGCTTAAACAGAGGCAACATATTGCCTTAATACTGTGTAGCACTATTTCATTCTTTAATTGTGCTTTGAAGCTTCGTAAAATGTAATGTTGACGTAGATGTGTAACATAGTGATGGATGACTCAGTAATTAGCGCACTGTCAAACTTTTTTTTTTCTCATAGTGTAATCTGTAATTACTTTCACCAAGATAATATATGACATAGAACCATAAACAAATAAGCATATGGATAAGAAATATGTGGGTGAAAGTGCTGGCATCTACAAAGTCACATGTCTTTTTATGCATCATCTGTATGCTAAGAGTCTTCCCTCACTTCTAAAAGATCCTAAGGTTTTAAGAAGTAAAAGGAATTCTAGACTGTATTACAAAATGTAAGCATAAGTGTCGGCCTTTTTTCTTTCTATTCCTCTTCCAGCAGTCAATTTTAATTCTTCAAAGGTGCATAGGGATGTAAAACAAACATTCTGGGCTTATGTACTGTAAAAGAATTGAGAGTAATACATGCTTTTATGGTCAAGGCTACAAGAACTTTGATGAAACTCTTTGTTGTTTTACAGCTTACTTGGGTATGGGAATCAGCAGAATTTGCATACAAATCACTTTTCTTACTTATAGCTCTGTCTATTTTTCCAATACTTAAATGATTTTTCTCTTTTCAGGTGTGATGTCTATAAATTGAAATTTGAAGGGAAGACTTTTTATGTGTTTGGAGCTCAGAAAGAGGTTGGGTTTAATGCTGTTGTGGTGGAAACTGTGTATTTGATTTAGAACCAATTAAAATAAAATACAATCATCTTTAATTTGATCTTAGGCTTTGAAGCAAGCAATTATTGTATTTCTTATTATAGGTAAAATGTAGAATACAATTGAATGTGACTATTACTGATTTCATGAAAATGTCTAACTTTCAAAGTGGTCAAATGTTTGTGCCCTTAACCTTCATCCAGGACTGCCTTGGCTGTTGATGTATTACTAGTCAATTTTTAATGACAGGATTTTTTTAAAGCATTAAAGCTGTACCTACTCTAACGCATGAGCATATGATTGAAAATTCAGGTGGACTTTGATTCCTGGATCAAAATGAGATCTTTTGATTTAGCTAATTAGGATTACCTCCTCAAATCTTGGTTAGCTAACTGGACTGTAGTGTGATATAGGTAGTTGGGTATCCTGTTATTGACTTGTTAGTATTGAAATCTAAATTTTTTGATCTGTAATGAGTTGATTTTGATATATGATATTGCATGATTTTGATACTGTAATGAGTTCTTCACCTCTGACAGGGTGATATAGCTTTAGGACACAATCTGGGTGATGAACAGAAAACACAAGAGGCAAATAAGGCTGGAGAAGCCGGTGTGGTACCAGGGAGGATTTGACCACAGGAGGTAGTGAATAGGGGGAACGTGCATGGTAAGCAGCAGAGCAACTGTGCAACAGAAAGTGGTGAACATGGAGAGTTTGTCCCTGTCCTTTGGCCAGAAGACACTCAATATGCTCCTCTGTAGGCTCTGAAAAATTCCCTTTTCATTTCTGGAGCCACTGAATGTTTAGTTGGAATATCAGTACATGTGGGTTGTACTTCTGTGGGTGAACCAAGGATTAAGGCTCTGCAGGGAAACGTGGTCTTCAGGGTATCCAGGCCATGCTGCTGCTGTCAGTTCTTGCTAATTCAGTCTTTCAAAATTCAACATTTGCATTGACTTATTTTCTTTCTTTTCCTTGCACTTAGAAAAAGGCTGTGCTGTCTTTCCATACCTCTACACCAGCAGCCTGCAAACATCTTTGGAAATGTGGGGTGGAGAATCAGGCTTTCTATAAGTAAGTAAACTTACCTCAATTATGTATACTGATGCATGTAATATCTATGTGAGCAGATGGGAGTTCAATATGAAATGTTCTCAGTTTCATTAGCAGGATTCAAAACGTGAGCAGAATATACCCATGTTAGGGGGGAATATGGGTTCATTTCAAGCCAGTACTATAAGGATGCAGAAGGAGCTAGGAGTGAAGAATTAAACTTTTTCCAGCACCCTGTTTCTGCAGCCCTGTAGTATGAAGTCAGATAGACAGGATATCATAGCTCGTGTCTGGAAACATACTTAATGTTAGCCCTAGTATTAAGTGCCCTGAAAACTGAAGAGATTGTGTAATATGCTGAATTCTCTGGGCTCTTCTGACAGCAGGTAAAGCTCTCAGTAAAATCCAAAAAGAGTTGAATTCAAAATTCTGTACAATGAGATTAAGAAATTAAAAAACAAAGAAATATTCTTAGATCAATTTTGAAAGCGGAAAGCTATCTAGTTTACATGTAGCCTTAAGAATATGTAGCCCAGACAAAAAAAAGAAGAATCTTCCCTATCCTACAAAAATTCTGAAAGATTCTGAAAATAGAATCTGAAAATAATTCTCCATTAAAAACCCTTAGCCTTTTTTTTAATATTTCTTTTTCCTAAAGTGACTTTGTTAGATCTTTCTCTTTGTTTACTAACATTTCCCCTTTGGAACATAGCTTTTATTCTTGCTGCTTAGTCTTTCCTGACATCATTTTGCATATTTTAGAAAATTATTGTGTCCCTGCTGCAACACAGCAACACCAGTAGCTACTATAAAGGTAGCTTTTAACTGAGTAGGAAGAATGTGTTTCCTATTGTGGATGTTAATGACCTGTTTTATTTTGGTGGAGATTCATTATTTTAACACTGATGCAATAATGTATTCAGTGTGATTTACTCAATTAAAATATAGAATAAAAAAACGGGAAACACAAGCTACAACAATACAGCTGTCTTTTCTTCTTTATGTAAACATCTGCTCTTAAGATTTGGTTATAAAAATATGACTAGGAAATATTTTCTATCAAAAGTATGTCAAAGTAGGAAAATAGTGCATGTTGTTTGGCTGAATAGTTTTAGATTACTAGAGCTAGATGTGGGGAATGGAATACTCATCCCTTATCTATAAATGAAAGAGAGACATCTTTGCTTTTAGTACTGATTCCTGAGAAGGGCTCAAAGGAACATGATCTCTTTGCTTTTGTAGTTGAACGGTTGTAATAGTTAGTGTTTGGTTTTCAATCACAGATGTATGTTTTTCTCGCTTCTTGCTTTCCAGATGGCTTAAGGACACTGCTATGGAGTTATTTCTTCAACATGTTTGCTTAAAATTATCTTACGTGTGTATATTTAAGTGGGTCCTAGAAGAGGGAAGTGTTAGGTTAGTGAGGAATGGCAGTGGTATTTTGTGGCTGGGAGGTTGGCTGATTTGTAAGGAAAGAATAATGGTTAATATGCAGAGTATGAAAGCAAACATGCAAACAGAATGAAAAACAAACATGAAACAGAGATATCTGTGAATAAAAGATATTTTTAAAAGCATCAGAGGTTTTATACTGTCAGAGAAACTGAACTATACAGGGTGGATCCCCATTACCTAGGAGCATTATAAATCTTATGGCTCAGTTGTCTATTTATGTACTATATGTTGCCAACCAGGTACTGTGATGAGAACAAGCATAACCAGGGCTTGCATGTAATTCCTGGTAATGACATTTTACCTTAATTATACTTGAGGTTTTTCCTCACCTAGAAGAGCTTGAGACATGAAATTTAAGCTAAGATTATGATCTTTCAGCATGTCTTGAAAAGTGGAGTTTAACTCATGACTCAATCCAGGCTCAGGGTTGACTGTTTTGATTATTTCAAATAGCTACAAATTTTAGAAGATTGTCTACTAGGATCCAAGAGCGAGAAAACTGATGTAAAACCAGTTTGCCATTTCAAAACTGCAGATCTTCAAGGAAATGACCCATGTAATGTTTGTAGGTCAAACTCTGATTGCTTTGACAAAAAGTTGCTGCCTGTGTTGTGATTAGGTAAAGGAATGGAATATGATGTAGTCTGTTTATAACTTGACTGTGTGGATGGATGGGAAATCCAGGTCTCAGAGACGAGCATTACTGTTTACTTGTTCCATATTTGTTAGACATGTGGGAATGCAGAAATAGCCATACCTTCCTGAAAAGGTTGGTATTAAGAAGAAGTTTTTCTAAGGGCTGTTGGACTGTTGCTGTCTTTTCTTCATCCTATTAATTAAAGTCCGTAGATATGAAACATTCATCTGCGTTTATTTTCTTGTTTTTTTTATGCACATTTTATACTGTTTACATTGTTTTGTTCCATCTTTATATTAAAATTTGTACATAGGCCTATAAAATTTGGAAAGGGCAAGTATTGAATATTATCTTGTGAAATAAAAATATCAAAGTTTGTGGTTGATCTTTCTCATTTTTGCATATCAGGTTCCTGCTATGCGGCAAATTTGATACCCTATGTTCTTTTTCTTCAAGGTATGCAAAGTCCAGTCAGATCAAAACCATGTCCAGCAGCAAAATATTTTTCAAAGGCAGTAGATTTCGATATAGGTAAGAGTTTGCTGTTTCTTTTTTGTGTTGACCATTTTGGAAAATAAGAGAAAGCCTTAATAATTATTCATGGCAAAATTCTTGTTGAGGATTTCGTTCAAACCTAATTCAAGTCAGAATTGGGAAGTATTTCTAATGTTTATATAAGTAAATTGGTGGGTTCTTGCAGCTATCTGTCAAATAGTAGTTCTCACAGAAAAGGGTTCCACTTCTGGTGAAATGGCTATGAGTTTCTGTGATTACTATAGAGGTTGAGTTACCATTTTATTTGGGTAACTCTGGAATAAAGATTCTTTAGTCGGACAGTGTAGTAACTTCTACTGTTCTCACACAAGAAGTGGCTTTTTCCAAAGTGATTTTGCAGATAAATGATTAACAGAATTTTTAATCTGGAAAGTTACATATGCACTGTATGTTTACATATGTACTGTTGACCTGTGTTGCCTATTATAGGTAGCTGTTTTGATATGAGAAAAAAAAAGTTGTATTTTTCTTTTGAAAGTAACTTAATTGTTCATGTATATAATTAACATTTCTTAGTATTGACTTGAATTTTTAATTCATGTCTTAATATAGTGGAAAAGTAGCCAAAGAGGTTGTGGAGGCAAGCTCTAAGATCCAGAGGGAACCTCCTGAAGTTCACAGGTATCTTTTAATGTTCAGTATTGAAGTTTAGCCATTGAGGAGGATTATTTTGCTTTGCACAGAAATTCTCTTTTCTTTACTGTGAGATACAATGACTCTGTTCTGAGCTACCACATTGAAGCATGCAAGCCTTTGGAAAGATGCCTGTGTCACAAAAATCTGATAATAGCATACTACTTCTTACACAAGGGAATTTAATATATGCTGCTTTGAAGTTACCTTTAATCAATCACTCAGATAAGTAATTTATATTATTTTCTTTGTTATGACATAGAAAATTATTAAATGATCCAAACAGATACATATCCATTTTATTCCTAGTTTTTGTCCCATTTTGAAAGGCTCTGTTTTGTGTACTCATATTGGTATGTTTAAAGGTTTATGTGATAAATTTTCCATAATATACTGAGATTAAAAAGCAAGAACTTCACTTGGCATCTAAGAGGAAAAAGAGATTGGCTTGTTAGAAATAAGCATCTTAGTTTTGTAAGCAAACTAATGTTTTCCTGGCGCTTATTACTTGTGCAGTTGTATTACATGCTGTTAGCAAGTAATAGTCAATGCACAAAGGAGTGACTTAGCATGTGCTTTTGTAGTTTTCATTTAAAATTTTGTAAGTGGATAATTTTATAATATGGAAAGTATTAGCAAGGAACATGGAAGGCAGAATTTGGGTTCATCGTTGAGAGAGCAGATATTTGGCATACAACTGATTTTCAAAAGAAATTACTTAGATACAAAAATACTGTGTTTCATGTCACTATCCATTAGGTTTCCTTTTTTCCATGAGATAAAGAAAGTTTAAAAAATATTTTTAGCTTGTATTTTACACTTACTTTCTATATTAGAAGAGAATGTTTTAAAAACTGTTACGAAGGAAGAGATCAAAGGGAAATGTATTGCCTTTATGGATCAGTGGCATGTTTTTAGCATCTGTAGATAGCAGTAGTGTGTATTCCTTGTAATTAGCCTTCTAAAATATTGTATTTATAACGATCTGATAACTCCAAATAAGTTTCTTAGCAAGATAGGTTAATAAAAAGTCTAATGCTTCCAACTGTTGTTATATTTATTTTGAAATCGGGGCAGAGGTAGCTAATCTATCCAGCTAATAGTACAAGCAGGAAGAAGGCATAGTTTTTCAGCTCCAAAAATGCAGTCTTAAGAAACACATGACTCTGCACAAGAAATTTATAGTCAGGGAATGGTAGTTTTCAGGGGCAGAATATATAGAGAAAATTACATGGTTGAAGCTGAGGAAAAAAGTTAAAGTAAAGCCTCTCCATAAGCCCCAAAGTGTCAATTCACAGTGCAGAGAGGAATAGCGCTTTTGGAAAGGTCAATATGGTTGTAATTTTGGATATTGCACTTAACTGCATTGTGCAAAGAAAATTTGCTGAAGCTTGTGTTCACAAAGCATTAATACATTGCCAAGTTTTTATGACAAATACACACTGAAGGATTTAATTCTGTGCTCTCAGAACATGTCATATGCGTGCTAACGGCATATCTCTTCTTCTGTACAAAGCAGATCTAGGATCTAGGGAATGCCTAATAAGCCTATGGAGGTACTATTGGATTGGTGTAATTAGAGTTACAGTCATGAGTCAATGAAAAACATCTTTGGATAGTGAAAATTTAAACTAAAGAGTTAATGGAGTCTACTCACATAAGGGAAATGAGGACATAAGTAGCTTTGGGCATATGTTAATGAACAGGAGATCATGGCAATTGAGCAGGAAAGCTTGTTTATCCCTACAGAATATTTAATTACATGTAATGTGATCTAAAGCGGCCCATCTGGATCTCGGTTTATTCAAACCCACAGTCTTTTTCATTTGCAATAGGTACTTTAATTAGCTTATTTACTTATGTGGAATTTAAATTGAATATTTCTGCAAACTCAGAATCAGTTCTGTGAAAATTTAACATTATTGCACTGTTGCTGGGTGTTTTTTTTTCACTTGCAATTTTGTGACAGAGCCTAATCTGAAAGAAGTTGAGGATAAATGGTGAGACCAGGGCATGGGCAGTATTCCTAGCCTATCTTGAATGCAAAGCTGGGTACTGTCTGAAGTCAAATAGAAGCCTCTTTCCTTTCATCTTTGCTTTTGTCAAAAATAAATATTCTATAATGTAATGGTTCAGCTCTGTTGCAGGACTTTTGCTTCAGGGCTGTGTCATGTAAGTCCTAGATAACTTACTTGAAAAAGCCATTTCTTTTTTCTTAGTAATATGATTTTAAGCCAGCCAGCTGCATGACTGAAGCAAATCAACGGCATCCCTTCAGGTTTTCTGAGGAATTTCAACATCTGCTAACAGGAAAACCTGTTAGAACCCAGTGAAAAATGGAGTAAAACCAGCTTCAGGGCCTGAAGGCATTTGTCTGGGGTACATGAGGATGAGAGATGTGCTTATCTTTTGACTGAAGGGGTAAAGTTGTTCCAGCTTTTTCTTTAATCTGCCTTGCTCAAATCACAGCAAATGTTTGACCCAGTCCCAGAGGCAACAGAGCAACTTCAGCAATTTAATTTGTATCCTCTATACCTTCCCCTTCCTTGAAACCAAATAATCCTTTCTGCTGTGCAGTGTGGAGACGAGCAACATGCTGTAATTCTGCATGAGATGAGAAGAAGCTTGGCTGTAGCTGTATAAGCAGAAATCCACCTGCACAAAGTCTTCTCTTGCATTTCAGATGTTGTAGAGTTTACATCTGCTGGCTGCAGCAGAACACAGCTGAAAGCGGCATTCAGTGTACGCAGTCTTGATAGTCCAAAGCCTATCGTAATTTATGCAAAGCAATTCTGAGATGAGACAGATATGATTGTAATTCTTTCCTTATGAGCAAATTAACTCTGTTTTCCCTGTTGTTTTAGAACCAGCATTACCCAGAGTCGCAGCTCTCCCTCCTTGAACAAGCAGCTCATAATTAACATGGAGCCTCTGCAGCCCCTCCATCCTTCCCCATGCGAGGGCGAAGAGGTGCCTTTAGGTGAAGGTGAGTTTCTTACCTGAATCCTGCCCTATGCTCTATAAATATTCATTATGAAAATATTATATATGAAAAAACTGGCACAAATGTGTTATGGGCTCAATCATATCAAAAATAAATAACAATTCTCTTTAAGAGTCACATCATTAAGTCTTTGCACATCATTTTGAGAAATGATCTCTGGCTCTAAGAGCTCTGCGCCAGCTTCATTCAGGATTCTCTGGGAGGGAGGTTAATTGTGTTCAGCTTACTGTGTCAAAAATCTTTTTAGAGATTGTCATGTGAAAAGGCTCTAACAGAAACTAAACAATCTCAGCATACAGAACCATTTTATTAAACACGTTACATGCTTACTTGTATAGCTCTCTGGGGTGAATCATGAAATCACAGAATGTTTGAGACTGGGAAAGGGCTTTGGGCGTCATGTAGTCCAACCATCCTGCACAAGAAAGGTCAGATGAAAACTGATAATGTACTGCCAAGTACATTGTTTTACTTGGTTTCCTTTACTTTTACATTTATTTCTGCCTTGCTGTAATGTCAGGAAAAACTCCCTGTTAATTTAACTATATTGACACAAGGAGACATCATTTGAAGATGTGTTTAAACGTGGTTTGTAAAATAAAGCTTTCCATATGTTTGCTTATTCCTTCACTTTTTAAAAATCACATTCAGCACCTACCCTTCTGAGATTCAGTCATTACAAATAATAGTACGAACATGTTAGTCAATTTAAATGAGTGTGATTGCAGTCTTGCAAAACCAAACAAGCAAAAAATGTCCACCATTTCTCAGCTGAGCTAATAGAGTTTCACTGGTTAGCAAATATGAACTCTACTGCTGCTTTATTGCGGATCAAATAATTTGCAATGTCAATAAACAGGAAACAAAAAACAGCCAAGCTTTTACAAGTTCATTTTTACAAGTACATTTTACATTTTCATGGAAGTCTATCCTAATATTATTTAACAGTATATGAAACATAATTTAACATACTT
The DNA here is from genome assembly GCA_032275445.1 of Crypturellus soui. Classification (NCBI taxonomy): domain Eukaryota; kingdom Metazoa; phylum Chordata; class Aves; order Tinamiformes; family Tinamidae; genus Crypturellus; species Crypturellus soui. The sequence goes on from JAUBNY010000182.1 coordinate 1,091,717, forward strand.
GAAACACTGTTATGTTCATTCTTTGGAGTTTCAACATGTACTCTACTAAAAACAGTACATTTTCATGAAGAAAATGCACTTAGATCACAATAAGTAGCAGAAATAGATGAATGATATTTAGTTAATTCTAACAATTACTTATTTACCTTAGCTATGAAATATTTCTATTTTATGGTAATTTTGCTTTCTGGTAGCCAAACACCAAGCAGTTTGTTACTGGTAGGTAGATATCACCGTGGTAGAATAACAACAGCTTCCTGCTTGTTACGGCTTTTGTGCCTCACAACACTAAGCAATGAAATCCATTTATAAAACTGCTGAGTTATCATTGCTATTTGCCCACCAGAGGTTGCTGATATATTTCAGCTACACATTAGGTAAGTTCAAAAGCTTATTTCATTTTAGTCACACAGATTTCTGTTAACTCTGAGATGAATACAAATATTTGCTGGTGGATTGTTTGTTAAGACTTCCCGCTCCTAAGTAACAGTACTTAGTTCATATTTTATCAATATAGTTCATATATTTATATATGAACTTATATATACATATACTTTATATAGTTCATATATTTATTTATAGTTTAGAGTTCATATATTATCAAATTATAGCTGAAATGGATGTAACAGTTCACTGACACTGAAATCGTCCCTTCTCCTATCTCCCCATGCACACTCCTATACATCCTTCTGCTGTGAATTCTTGTCTTCTGCCTTGCCTAAGCACTAATCACCCCAGAGTGAACTGATACAAGCACTTAATGTAATAATAAAATAACTCTTAACTATAAAATATCCTACTTTCTGCTGGCTCGACGTTTTGGACTGGTTGTCGCAGAGAGTCAGGCAAGGTCTCCTGCCCTGGCAAGGCTGTGAATACGAGTTTGTAGGCACGGAGAGAGAGGGCAGTGAGGCTTATATTTGGCCTACCTGCATTAGCAAAAGTTTTTTAGTGTGTTACAAAAGTGAATTAGTGTCTCTAGGCATTGGGGCTTGTCATGGGGCAGACTGTCTGGGGAGCAGGGACTGCAGCAAGCAGGGACTGCAAAGGGACTGCAGAAGGCTGTGGTGCAACCCTGCCCAAGCTGGTGTTAGGGCAATTCAGCTATCTTCATGCCATATTGGTCACTAATGCAGCTTCAAACACTGGTGTTCATGTAAGGCACTGCCATGTGCATAAAGATGACCAGCTGCTTCACAGGACACTGTGCTGTGCAAGCAGGCTTGAGCACTCAAGAGTAGCACCCACAGCCCTGTGCTCCTCGCAGTCAGGAGAGTGAACATTTTTCTCTTTTAATGAAGCAAAGCTTGTCCTTGTGTTTAAACCAACCTTATATGTGACAAGCAAAATACAGTGTGACAAAAATACAGTGGCCTAAAGATTTGTAGTATATTGTCCTTTTTAACCAATATCAGTAATGTATCTTTGTGTTTCCTGAAATTGCTGGAGAGATTAATTCTGAGTTGGCCAAGTAAGTGAGCTGTGAAACCAAACTTACAGAAACTGTGAGGTGAGAGGGAAGATTATGTGCCAATTATTTGAATGTTGCTAGGGAACAAAGCAACTGAGATGGCACTAGCAGAAAAAACATTCACTAGGGGATTTTGAATTATTTCAACCTCCTTCATTCTCCATAGGAGAACTCTTTCAGATGGAAAATAAACACAACACAACAAATATATTAAAGTATTTAAAGCCTAGACATTTTCACATGTTAAATTCTGTCTTTACAAATCTGCCACAACTATTATTCTGAAATGAAAGGTCTTCCATAAGACCAGATTATCCAGGTTTTGCTGACACAAAAAAAAGGTATGTTGACTTAACATTATGGTCAGAAAAGAGTACAGTCTGCGAAAAGAAGCTATTGAATGTCTATGATACTATTACTACAGTAGAAATACATATATAGAGATAAATTTTTAGAAAAAGAGATGGAATTATGTTTTGTTAGAATGGCATGCAAAAACATTATGATTTTGTCTGTTGGTGCCTCTTTGTTCAAGAGGATCCACAAATCTGCACTTAGAGGTCAAATACAGAGGTATGGTTTAGAAGTATGGTCCAGTCCTGTTCAATTTATTCATCAATGACCTGGATGAAGGCACAGAGTGCTCCCTCAGCAAGTTTGCTGGTG
>JAUBNY010000182.1:1094052-1119725 GCA_032275445.1 Crypturellus soui
TGCCAGGTGCTCTAGGTGGCCCTGCGTGTGCAGGGGGGTTGGACTAGATGACCTCTAGAGGTCCCTTCCAACCTTAACTGTTCTGTGATTCTGTGATTCTACGATTAGAGGTGTGCAATTACTAGTCTGAGCAGATTTGAACCGGTATTCTTAAGTATACATTCAGAGATTGACCAGCAGTGCAACAGACTTCTCTTAAGAAGCTAGACAGTGAGTACTGTGTAATTTGGAAATGCAACTGAAGCCCAAAAGATTGTTTTTTAAGAAATAAGCAGTTTCTGATCAGATTTTCAATAGAAATTTGGTTCTTTGTATGCCACTGGTACCCAGGTGACAATGACTTCCAGGTTCCAGTGCTGCTATGTAGCAGCTAAACTGTGGAACCACAGCTTAGAAGACCTAACCTCGGGGAGCTGCAAGACTAAGGAGATCATATTTCATAGGTAAATAGACTTATCTTCCACCTCAAGAGTTTAAATGTGTTGTTTTCAGAGAAAAAATCCAGAAAATCTTATTTTGCTGACAGATGAAATTCTCCGACATTTACTGAAAGCCCTGAAGAGCTATAGAGATATGCTTAAGAAATATGTTGGATATTGGTAGTAGTTTTCAGGCTGGAGTCATTGACTGATTTTTAAATAATAATGAATACCTTTCATTGAATTAAAATACTTTAATGATATTATTTTTTCAGGATTCTCATTCTTGAGTTTTGAGCAGCCTAAAGCAAAGCAAAACAGTATTGCCCAGGGTTAACATTTTTATAGATCTTTTCTGGTAATAACTGCAAATACTTTATATCATTGTAATTACATCCTGTCTTCTATAAATCAGTTCTACCAGGTTCTGGCAGATGGGTGTTGTGAGGGAACTCTATGAAAACTCTTTTTTAAAAAAAAAATATGGACATCTTGAATATTTAATTTTCATATTTTTGTCCCTGTAAGCTTTTGTTTCCACTATTTTCATCTGTTCTATACGATCATCTCTGTAGTTTCATAGTCTGAGAAATTTTAATGTCTGCATTTCAGTTGTTTCTACTCTGGATTTTGTTCTTTATTTCATATTTCATGCATAAGCATCACAGTCTCTAGCTTGTCATATCCCTTCCCATCATATTATCGCATTTGTCTATATTGATTCTCAAATCTCTACCATGTTATTGCAGCATCCTCTTCCATTTTCCACTCTGTTCTATCTATCCTCAGAAAATTAATCCGAATTCGCCATGCCTTAAGTTTTGCAAGTCAGTTCTCAGTTCCTTGTTGATAATGCTCAAAAATCTGTTTTCGCATTGCTTGTTCATGACTTTGCTGTAATAGGCTTCCACTTATGCCAGAGGAAGAGTAAAGAGGTATGGTAAGATGAAACCAAAAAATGACTATCCTGCAGAGAAGATTAACATGTGGAATTTACTTTACATGTTTAAGATATGCTTAGAGAAGTCACTTATAATTTTTAAACAAAAGTGATGTTCTTCTAAAGACACCTCACTGCAGAATGTTCTGAGTTGTGTCCAGAAGTGTGTTTGCAGGGCTCATCTCTGTCACAGAACCCCAGATTAGGTCTTTAGGACTTGTTCTGTGAAAGCGTTTCACCATGGTGAAGTTAGGCATGTTTGTTTATTTTTTGGTATCGCTATAACAACTCTATGGCTGTCTTTTGTTACCTGATACGGTTATAAAGATTAGTTCACCTCCTGCATGTGGTTTATCACCAGCAGCAATTGCAAGCATGCCTTCATGTATTTGAACAATAAGCAAAATAAAACAAAGCAAAAACTCTCCGAGTGATAGAATATTAATGTTGTTTTGATAAAATGATAAAGGCTTCTCTTAAGCTGCTTGATTCATGTGTGCTCAGGTTTCAAACATGAATTATTTATCTGGTGATGCTGATTTTTGGCTTTGGAGTGAATGAATTGCAGGTAGCAAGCTGTAGTCATTCAGTTGAGTGATCTAATTTCGTGTACTGCATTTTACAAAGCAGGTGATGATACAGATTCATCCTAAATTCCTTTGGTTTAAGATCTAATTCTTTTTTCTTTTTGTTTTCCCCAGAGATTTTAAAACTTTTTAGATACCCTCACTGAGCTGGGAAAGCTTTTAAAGACTTTTTTTTTAAAGGAAAGAAAAAGAAAGGTTGTGTATCTATTTAGTGTATTGAGCGCTCTTATCCTTTCCCTTATGTTAGCTGTCTGTCAAAAAGAGATATATACTGGCCATTCATTGTCCATAAAAATCTGCAGCTACTGCATATTTTTTCTAAACTTTGTTTTTGCATGTTACTTAAGACTTGGCCACTTATGCATAATAGTCTCATAAATATTTTAAAATGCCAGTAAAATACAAAATAATGTTATGTAGTTGTTCAAATGGCAAAAACACCATAACATATAGTTCAGTCTACTTTTTTTTTTCCTTATGCACAGATCAGTCTTGTTGCATTGCTTCTTTTTTATTAGGCAAAAAAGATTGGTTTTGTATCAAGTGTAACTTTAGGGTGGCAGTAATACACAGCTCTTCAATATGTCTGTTTTTTAATTATATCTGTTGTATATGAAACTATTTTAATATGTCAGATGGAGAGAATTGTGTTTTGTATTGTAGAACATGGAAATAGACACAATGCTCCTGGTGGCTAATTTTACCTGTAGTATGTGTGTGTATTTGGGTGTAAGATTGCTATTTTTGTTCAAAACAAAGCAGAACAAAACCCCCATCATTTCAACACTGTATCTCTAAAGCTTGAGAACAGGTGATACACTTCCTTTTTAATCAGTAAAATAAACTGTTCTGTCTGAACAGAAGATTCCTACTTGCTATTTTTATTGATGGGGGATTAAGCATACAAATTTTGATGAGTGCTTATATATTGTTGGGTGGGGTTCGTTTTTGTTTTATTTAAACCATACTTTTTAAGAAAAGATACAACAGTCCACCATTTTCACGTTCCACTGAAAATGTTTTCCACTTCCGAATGGATGCTAAAGGTCGCGTTAATGCAATTTTCACCAGTGGCTGGAAATGCAGTTGTATCAATATATCTACAATTGGAATTTAGGAAGAAGGAGAGTGACAAGATTTGCAGATCAGTAAGTTACTAAGACTGGAGTCACTGCTTTCCTAGCTTTCTCCTGCAGCTAGACACTTCCAGACAGTTCTTACAGGGAGAGACAGGCTCCTTATCAGGAAAATCCTTTCTGAAAAACATCTTCCAGCAGTTATGCAGGACTTGATGCCAATGGCATGTCATGCAAAGTCTTTTCTCCACTGTGAGATGGAGAGATGGTTCCTTACTTGCTGAGAGTTAAGTTGTAAAGCAGAGGTGCTGATTCAGCTACATGATTTTAGAATAAATCTCAATTAGTTTGGGATCATTGAGAGTGTCTTGCAATTTCTCAGTCATTTCTTTTCTACATAAACACAGTCACATAAAATATAAATTAAATATGTATATTTATTTACATTAATATATTTCTGTTGAAAATCATTCCTAGCTCTGTCCAAATGACACTTACCTGCACAGTTAGGCTTTCCTTCAGGTGTTTTAAACATACTGATTTTTGTTTTTTTTTAATAGTAGTGTTAACAGAGTTTTATAGCTATGTACACAATGTGGACTTGACCCTTTTGGTGAGATTTTAATGATGTACTTTTGCTTTCCGCAACAGTAAGGAAGGTGAAAGCAGCAGACAGTAATCATACATTTGAAGCAGTGACAAAATGGAGATGGAAAAGGAAAGTGGAAAAGCATTTGATCTTTGCTCAGCCTCCCGGGGAAGTTCCTGGAGGAGCAGGAGCCACCATAAAGGTGCTATCCAAAATATCTATTGAAATAGATGCCTTTTGTGAAAGAAATTGTTTGGTGTGAAAGGCGCACTTGCAGAACTGTCTCGCTTTCCCTCTTGTCTCCAACATACTTGCATACATGCCAGTCATTCCATGGTGCAGAGAACAAGGACATCCAGTAACAAGGACACTGACAACATAACACATCTCCAACATGAGAGGTAACTATTCTGAGAGGCGAGGAACTACCACCTTCCAGCTGGCGTTTCAGAGGGCCTAGTAAGAGAGTCGTATGCATGAAGTGCTTCCAGATGCAGCCAGTTGTCAGCAGTAAGGGTGTATGGCCATGTGTTTTTTCTGTTCTGTATATCCCCGCTGCACAGAGACTGAAGTGACCGGCCCATCTTTCTGGTGGAACATAGTCCATCTATCTGACCTGGAGCATATACACAGAAAAAGACATTTCCCCCAAATCTAGGATTTTTCTTTTTTCATTTATTTACAGTCAGGTTTGATGCTAGGCTTCAAATTAAATCATTTTCATCTTACTGTTTTTCCCTCTGACTGCAAGTTTGTAAGCACATGATAGGAATTGTCCTTGTATAACTTCATTTTTTTCCATAAGTACTTTCCAGGTAATAGCAGGGAATTGACATCAGTGACCAAATCAAAGCCTTATAGAAAAATAACAGCCACAGTCGTGTTGTGCTATGAAAAAGATGTGCTAAGAGCTGGTCTTTTGTTTCACTGCACTATGTTCCGATGTCTTGGATATTTTTATGCTTGCGTGTTTGATTCAGCTGTTATGCTAGCAACTGCAAACTGAGATGGATGCTGTGGAAGTTTGTATTGTACATTATGAGGCAGTTGGAAATGTTTAAAAATAGCTTGTCGTTCTGTGCCCTGCTGGGATATTTTTGTTGGCCGTGCTAGATGCTTGTCATTTGATTCATTGAGAGGGACTGGTTAGTCTTTTAAAACTCAGTGGAAATGGACTAAAAGGTCTAAGCCAATATGGACTGAGCCCTTACAAGACTGAGAAGAGAAATAGTCAAAATGGTGAAATGCCTCGTAAAAATCCAAACCAAGAGAAGTATTCATTTGCGTATGGTTAACCACTCTAACAAGGAAGTGAGCATTCGATTACTGCGACATGGATCCAGGATCACAGCTAGGAGGGCTGGTAAAGTTAAATTTACTTTGCTCGATTACTTTGAGGATTTTCTGCAGAAAAAACTAATTGTTAACTATTCTTCATAGTTTGTTATACCAGTACTGGGTGCTGGGAAAGAAACAAACTGTACTGTGAATGGAGGTACTTCATCAAGTGCAGCAAAGCATAAGGAAGAATTACTGAGAGGAGGTGGTTTGCAAGTGGCGTATGAATGAGACAAAACTTAAATGAGATTTGTTGTAATATCTTAAATTGTGGATTTATATGTTAACTGATAGCCTATTAATAACTGGAATTTTGCTCTTGTAGTTTTCTTGGACTGATGGGTAGAAACACCTTAAAATACCTGATAATTTCTGACAATAGTAGTTCTTAAAGTAGCAGCTAGGTTGCTAGCAGATTTTGAATGTCATCCCAATAAGCCGTCAGATATTTACTTAGCTTGCAGCTCATTTTTACCAAAACAGATTGAGCTGGGTTAACAGATAATAACATTTTAATATCTATTTTACTAGTCACGGAATAATATAGTATAATGAACAACAATATTGAAAAAATAAGAGCCAGATTCTCATCTCTTTTTCACTGTATCTGACAGAAGGGCAGCCTATCAAAGCAAAAATACTCAGCATAGTTCAGGATAGCAATAAAACAAAATGTTATTTAGTTTTATAAATTAATTGCTTTGTTTGGCAAAGGTGCATTAGTTCATCTATCAATCTGTCTTCATTTACTTAATGCAATAAGACATCCATTGCTTTCTATGACAGTTTTGTTGTTTATATTTTGCATGTACAGTTAGATTTTTCCATGATTATTGAACAATTATTTTAAATATGAATGTTTATAGGACATTTACCAAGGATGTTTTGACAAAGACCAGAGTATTTTTACGCCTGTCAGCTTTTGAAAATCAAACCCAGCAAGTTTAGCAGAATGAAAGAATCTGCATTTTGCAATGATTTGCCCTGTGAGTGGCTATTGAATATATGAATATAATGAATTTCCTGCTCGGGAGAAACTGTGGTATCTGTGAGAATGAACCTGACTCCCGTGTTGCAAACTGCAATAGAAATGTTGGAAAAACATGGGTATTCATATGCAAGTGTTCTTATAGCTTAGAGATTAAATGCTGGCTCCAAACATGGACAAACCATTTTATTGGTTTAATACGGGACGGTTTGAGCAATGGATGGACACAGGGGTTATATAGATTCTTAAAAAAAATATTTTAAAAGAGTGCTGTTTATATGATATCATTTTTGGGATATTCCCTCAAAAAATCTGTGTAGCAGAACCTCAGGATTGTAGTTGGTTCATGCTGCAAGCTTCTGGGAGATGGGAGAAGTGCACGTTGTTCTTTGGGAGAGCCATTTCTCTTGCCACCGTTCCAGAGCAAAGCTGACTCGCACAAGTGCTGACGCAAGTGGGAATGAGGGGGGATGATGCTTACAGCGTCCCGCTTGCCCTTCCTGAGTGCTAAGCTTTCACGTGGGTGCCCTGTCCTTCACGGCCTTGCTGTTTTTGGCCTTTGCTGGACATGGTATGGCTTCAGTCCTGTGATCAGCTCCTCCCTGTTCTCTGGCACACACACGCTTTTCCTTTGCATTCCTATTTCCATACTGTACACTGCTCCCACTCTGATACTCTTTTCACCTTCTGCTGCCTAATCCCAGTCCTGGAAGGGTGTCAGCAATGCTGGTGTGGGTTGCTTCCACCATAGAGGGTGTTTAAGTAGCATGTGCTGTGTTTTGCTTTTATCTCTGAACTTTTGGTGTGCTTTGCAGGGGGTGAAAAGCAGAGTGGAGACCTTTGGTTTTATGTTCATTGAAAATTGTGCCAATCATACATTTGGGAAGCAGTACTTGCAATTGATGTGACCTGACAAGTATGACAATGCTTTACTCTTTTTTTATTTCCTTTTTTAATCCTAAACCACTAAAATAGGAATTGCAGGCTGGAAAGCCAAATCACAGCCTGAATACAGACTTCCTAAAAAAAGGAGAGTAATTTACTCTCCTTGGGAAAACAGAATAGGTTGATTTTATGAGCATAAGCAGTGGGCAACGTTGAGATCTATGCTACCTGGGTCTAACAGATGGACATCTGGCCATGATGTAGACCCTGTTCTGAGAGAAATATTCTAATTTAGTGGAGATTTAGTTTCTCTTTCCATTTCCTATGTTTCCCTTGTGACTTCTATGCATTTTGTTCATATAATACAGTTACCCTCTCTTTTTTTCTAGAACTTAACTCTTGTTGTGGAACAAATAAATTTGTTCTCATCAAAAATATGCAAAGGAAGACACAGTATGTCAGATGAAATGACTGAAAGGCATTTAGGTAGGAACTGTTTTTATGGCATCCTGACTGACCTTTATTGTTTGAAAGGCTATACAAAATACTCCCAGCAGTCAATACATTTGCTTTCCTCTTTCTAGTCAGTATCTGGCCTTTTCTGTTCTCTTTAAAAGAAGGAAATATTCACACTCATTCCTTTTGCTTCTACATAAGCCCTTTGAAGGAGCGCAATTGTGTCTGCGTGTCTGGTGGGTAAAGCCATGTGCTGCACACATCTGGCAATGTGTGCACTGAAATTTTTATCAACAGTGTATATGTATTCCTGGGCTATATACTTTATTTCCAGCAAATGTAGCTACTTCAGCATAACAGATAGAGATGGGGCCGCCCTTCATGCTGCTAATCCTCAGCTGCTGTTTTTGGCCTCCTCAGAAACATGAGCAGCTGCCAACATTCATGTCAGACCTCCCGCACGTTCATGTTCACAGCATGTGGCTGCTGTAAACCTTGTGTTTTGTTCGGCTGGTTTTGCTCTTATCTGCAGTAGCAAGTTAGGGGTTTGGAGCCATCCCAGCTTTTAGTACAGTATCATGGAGGGCGGTATAAAGTTTCGGCTAGCACAGTGAGCCCACTCCTGCTCTGCAAAACTCATGCAGTTGACAGAAAAGGGTAGCAAGCCTTTGGAATAAACTTCTTCACCTAATATACCGGTACCATGTATTAAAAGATTTTGATTTATGGAATGCAACTGCCTGTAAAAATAGAAAAGGAAAAGGAAGGAAGGAAGAAGGAAGAAGGAAGGAAGGAAGGAAGGAAGGAAGGAAGGAAGGAAGGAAGGAAGGAAGGAAGGAAGGAAGGAAGGAAGGAAGAAATGCTTTTACATGTAATTTAATACTTGTCAGATTCCTTTAAATCCAAATACAATATAAAATTTAACCATTAATAAAGAAACAGTAGATTTTGCAAAATCTATCCCCCAAATTTATATAAAATTGTAGTTTGGTAAGGGGGACAGCAAAATAATTTTCATGTGTGAATAACAGCAGAGGATTTGCAGCAGTGTTATAGAACTGAGATATTACCTTCAGAATTGTTGTAGATTCTCTGTTCTCTCTTTCAGTGTATTCACTGGAACTTAGTGGTTTTTTAAGCTTTGGATTCATTACTTGAAATAACTGAATCTCTTGAAACCTATCCAAAAAGTAACAAAAGACCCAGCTTTTCGGATAATTTAAACTCTTATTATTGGAATATTTATTGTGTTTAAATCTCATAATTTGAGGGGTTTTTTTTTGCCTGCATAAGAAGTCTCAGCCTGGTAAATGATACGTGCCATAACAACATTGATATCACTTGACATTGTCACAATCTGACATAAAACATAGATATTTGTATACTGCAATGTGACTGGGCTTACATTTACCAGAGTTAATGGATGATTGTTTCCTGAATCTTTGACCCACCAAACGATATAGTGTTATACTGAATATGAAGGAATTAAAAAAAGGTTTATATGCTTACTTTTGAAAATTTCAAATCAGCTTGCAACAATGCCAATTAATACATACTCTAAATTATCCAATTTTTATTTTGAAACAATTTTCATTTCCACATTATCAAGCTGGTGTAAAATACAGTTGCTTTGATAGAATATGATCTAAGAGCACATATTGTAAAATATTAAAATTCTGTCCGTTTTTGGAGTACATTTTTGCTTTGATGTTAAGAAATAGGTGTATGACTCATTTGCTCCTGTATGGGTGGTATGGATTGGCAGTAGTAATTGGTTCAGTTTCATATGTATCTTTGATCATGACTCTCCTAAATAAGTAGTTCAAACTGAAAAATGGACTGTAAAGTTGATAGTAAGTTTAGCATAATAGTGTATTCTAATTTTAATACAATCTCTTTAGAAAACAGCAATCTGAAAAGCAAGAGAAAATGTCTATTCTGTTGCTTTCTATCTGCAGGTTAATCACACACACAAAAAAAAACATCGTTTTATGAAAAGAACAATGTTAATGAATGTTAATATCATCTTTCTTATTTATGATCACTATGTATGATATGCACACTGGGATTTACTCTGGTGGAGCAGAGAAGGCCTCAAAATCATAATTCAAAGTGACCTTTCTTTGAAGTAGTTGCAGCTGTCCTCTGAAAGATAAGGAGCATGAAGAATGGATATATTACTGACCTTGCATCTAAGCAGGTACAGGGAGGCATATAGCCAGGATTCTCCAATTTGGGAAGTTTAAAAATAGGTTCTTTAATCCATATTGAGGTGCCTAAGTAAGGAATGTACTTCTACCCCCATTAAATTAAGAGGAAGTGGCATTCCTCTGGAAAGCAAACTGTTATGTTTGTATATCAAATGCATGTATAGAGGACTCATTTGGGGCTAGAAAGTTGAAAATTTGGAGATTTATATTCAAGAAGCCAGGACTGCACTCTCATATAGTTTCAGAGTAGGGTTTGATGATCCAATGTTGGAGAAGAGCACCTCAAATCCATTATCACCTGAAAAAGCTCCACTGCAAAAATATGTTTCGTGTTTAAATGGGATGACTGTCTAAAATGTCTGTGATGGGAGAGGGCAGAGTAGTTGAGGAAAGTTGTTAGGCTAGTTGTTAGCTAGCCGGTCAAATTAGGCTAGTAGTAGACATCTGTATTTTCTTTATTAAGAGCAGGGCTTCACTGCAGTTAGACCTACTCTCTAGCTGTTGCTCAAAAAAGCAATTCCTTTCTCTCTCCATTGCTGGCAATGTGCTGCTTGTGATGGTCTTGCAAACCTCATGCAAGCCAGCTCAGAAGGAAAAAAACAGCAGAAAAAAAAAAACACAGAAAAAACCTACCCAAGAAGGAAAGCAAATTATTTTCCTAGTTGAGATGTACAGATTGGCTCACTCAGGGATTAGATTACAGAAGTAGAAATGTCCTTTTTGGTGTCAGCTAGCCGTTAGTTAGTTTTAGACATAGTTTGAAACCTCCCTGAAGGTATGGCCAACTTATTTTCTAAAAAGAAAATAAGAAAATAGATATTTCTGGAGGAAAAGCCTGTTTGGGGCATTCTGAAGACCTCAAAGGGGCAATCAGCTGCAACAGCTAATGTATGGCACTGATGGGGGAATGCTTCCTGAGGATGGTTGTACATAATGAAGAAATTTTCCCCAATATACATATATATATATATATATGTGTGTGTGTGTGTGTGTGTGTACACAGTCACTGGAGGGAAAGTAGTAGCAATTCAGTGCAGTGAATGCTACTACAATGCTTAATACTAATAGTGTTAACAATAGCACAGTGACATTTTCAAGAAAAATATGAGAAGGCATTTGATCTCAACGGGAGATTCTATGGAACATTTTGATGAATTATAGTGGAGTTAATATTTAAAATTTTAGGTTAGAATTGTGATCCAAGGTAACCTGCATATTTTGCTGTATTGTAGCTGTTTTTATGACTGGGATTATTACTTTTCAGTTTTGTCATATACCTTGTATTAACAATGTGGTGGTGTGTCTTTTCATTACAGTGAAAGCTGTGGTTGATTTCACACTTTTCTGATTTTTGTGGGTTTTGTTTGTTTGCTTGCTTCTGAGCTAATATGTCTTTATACTCTGTTGTTTTAAAGCCTCTGAACCTTAATTTTTGTTACAGCATTGAAACTGAAACTTTTATCTTTTATAGAGATCTGTTTTTAGAACCAAGAATTGGGCTAATTTGATTTAGAAATACTATTTTGACATGAATTACCTGCATTATGTGTTGGACAAGTCATGTAAACTGGTTTTGGTGGTTTTACGTGCTATTCTACATGTTCATGCTGCATTGGATTAGTCACTTGTGAAGAATGGAGAGATACTTACATCACAAGACAAGGAGAACTGAGTGTTACTCTATTATATATTACTACAGCACATGATGCTGTGTGGGGCCTGTTCTTTTTGCACATAGGTTGCATCCGATAATGCTAATGAGTGGGAGTACTCATGGGAGTACATTTAAAACTGTTTTCCCATGACTTTGTCTGAAAGCCTGTTTGGCAGGCTGTCCTTCCCTCTACTCCTCCCTGCTAAAACTAATAGCAGTAAGTAGATTCCAGTCACTGCTCTCTTTACGTAGCAGTATTCGATGTTGATTTATTAATGAATAACTAGGACTAGACTGTAAAAAGTCCAGTGAGTTTTGAGAGGAGAGAGTTTGAGTTGAAAGGGTGAACATAAGAAGAGAGAATACAAGAAGATGGAGAAGATGAGAAAGATTTGCCTGGAAGGGAAAAAGAGACATTTGAAGGAGAGGGAGACAAATACCAGTACAAAGAGTGGAAAGGTGACTGGAAAAAAAACTGAGACATGAGTGGTGGGGGCTCTTTACAGAGAACACTTACTCAGTTTCAATCATATTTACCTCTCATAATGTGGAATTGCCTTTTCTCCTTTTGTCTCCTCTACCCTTAGCATGAATTTATCATGATAAACTGCGCTCTCTCTGTTTTTAATGTCATGTTGTATTGAAAATTTCCAGCTTATCACTTCATTCATGCAGTGTTTCTTTTAATAATTATTATCAGCTGTACCCCAATGCTCACATACGCAGAAGATACTCACTTGCATCTGAAGTCTGATTACCATTAGAAAATGTGCTATTCTGTTTTGTATGAGATCACTACTAGTGACTGCATCAGAAACAGGGCTGGCGTACTGCATTGCTGTAAAAAAAAATGTTGCTTTCTGTGGAGGTGATGGAACTTTCAGAAGGTTTTTCCACTTTTTGCCTTTTGTGTCTCATCAAGTTTCAATAACCAAAATGATTGCAAAATCTTCCTTCCGACCTCTGCTAAGTACTGTTGGAAAGCTGGATTCTGTCAACCGGTAAACACGAATCTGGATCACTTTTTCTATCTCTTTTTTTTTAGGTATCCAGTTGCCAAAGGAGGATGAGATCTCGGTCCCTGTGATTTCTAGCTCCCCAGTTAAGGAAACTGGGCAGAATGATGATCTCACCGATGAACAGGAAGAGAAGATGAAAGAAGAACCTTTAACCATCTCAGAACTGGTGTACAATCCAAGTGCCAGCCTGCTGCCCACCCCAGTTGATGATGAGATTGATATGCTCTTTGATACCTCTCCAAGAGCAGAGAATGAGAAAGATGATACAGATTCATTTGAGGAACTGGAAGCAGATGAAAATGCATTTTTGATTGCAGAGGAGGAAGAACTGAAAGAAGCTCGGAGAGCACTTAGATGGAGTTATGAGTTTTTAATGGGCAACATTGAAGTGAATGCTTTTGTGAAGAGTTTCTCCAGACTTCTTTTTGTTGGCCTTGGACTGTTGTTGTTTGTGTTCCCTCTTCTCCTTGTTCTCTTAGAGTCGGACCTTGAAATCTCATTTCTCCATGAAATCCGTCAGACACCAGAGTTCCAGCAGTTTCATATTGAATATTACTGCCCACTTAGACAGTGGGTGGCTTGCAAAATAAGCTTCATTCGTGAGATGCTGGGCAGCTTCTAAATTTAAAAAAAATGCGATATAACTAAGGGCTATATTCAAAACTTCAGTTAGTGCCAGCTTTTCGTAATACTTTTGAGGCCACCAATAAGTAGCTATCTTCATATTCAGTTTGTTATAGACATTCTTAAGTTTCCTTAACATATTTAAAGAGCTGCTTTAGTTATAGGTGTATACAGTCACCTTCAGTAACCAAAAAGGAACTTGTATTTTCATTGCATTTCAGACTTCTCGCTCATCTATTACATCATACAAAAGGGGATAACGATATTCATGTTCATTACTCATAACTTATAATCCATGACACAAGCTAATAAAACTGAAAGCAAAATATTTTTGAATATACTCCTTAGTGCAGCAATCTCTTCTAACCAATGCCTATACAAGCAATGTTTATGCTGTTTTTTTTTGTTCTTTCATTTGTTCTTTGTTTAGATTTTTACAGTTTTATGTGTTTAAAAAATTTTGGTAAATTTTTAGCAAAACACAACTTCTGATGTTATTTAAATGTACAGATTGGTAAGAATTGCACAAGGGCATGTAGGGTATTTTCATTGTTTCAGTAGTGATTTGCTCTTAACGCTGCTTCTGGCTATAGAGTGAATGGTTTAATATAGCTCTACACAGAGGGGCTGTGGTTTGTGTATAGAAAGTTCACTCAAGTTCAGAGGGGGCTGCCTAGGGGAGTTGAAATGACACCAAGTAATCAAAAGATTTTCTGAATAATACAGTTGTAAAGCTGGGGGAACTGAACAGAAGTGAAAAGTAATGATCTGCCCTCTTCTGTGTCAGTTTGTCATATACTTTATTCAGTGCTGTAGAAAGTCTCTACAAGACAGTCCAGGTATGTTTTGGAAGTGAGTTAAGTCTTTGGTCTAAATGTAGATTACTGTACATAATATGGAAAGAAGATAATAGTAAGTAGCAAAAAAACCCAAACCCTAGCTAAATCAGTAGATGAGTGACCTACTTTTAAAAACAGTAGAGAAGACAATCGTATTTCTATTTTAAAAACAAAGCATTAGATTGTACAGTTGACATGAAAGTATTCTACTGAGTCTCAGTTTAAGGATTAAGCACTAAGAGATATACCTTCCTCTTGATGCTCTTTAGTACTAATCTCTTAAGACTTAACATTTTCTGTGCATACAGATGGGTCTTCCTTCTATCCATAGCAGCATACTTATCCTCTTTCCCAATTATTATGAGCCTAGTTACAGAGTCTAGTGCTGTTTCATGTAACATGGGTTTGTGTATCTACAGTTATTCCAGTATTGCTTAGAAGATATACTAACATATATTTTGTCCGAGCCTGAGAACATTTGAAGATTCCCAAATGCTCCATTTAAGTAGAACTTCATTCTTTTCTTCCCCTGATCTTAGCACAGACAAAGCTCCTAGGCAAGCTAGAGAATTGTTCATTTCTGCCTCAGAGATTTATGAACTGAAGGCATATTTCAGACTGTGTTGTTAGATGTGGATTTAAACTATTATAGCCACATCTGTAATTCCTACTGCATAAAGTCTTTTGGTTTTGAGAATTGCTGTCTCTTTGCAAGATTCCTCCTTTCCTTTTCTCTCCACATTTTTTGTAGGACAAAACAGTTTACAGCTTAGGAGTTACTCTTTTCAATTGAAAAATTGTTTATTTCTCTTCATTTCCCAACCAAAAAAGGCTAAATTGAGCAGTCATCTTTATTTCTCCCTGCTAATCTATTCCCCAGAAAAATTACTGATTAATTACTTGATGTGTATTTCATCTTACACTACTTCCAGCTAATGATCCCTTCCTATCAGGTACTAATCACTCAGCCTAGTAGAAATGGGGAGTGAACTGAAGTAGACATTTGACCTTATTGGGAAATTATTCACTTCTAGAATGTCTAAACAAGGGTGTGAAAAATGGTGTTTTGAGTTGTGAAGGCTGTGAGAGACGGCATCCTGCTGGACTACAGAGACAAGGTTCCATACAGGCTTCTCCTTAAGTCTAATAATTTACAAAAAAAAAAAAAAAAAAAAGAGTTAGGTTCTGTATTCTAAAGTGTAGTCTTGCCTCTGTAAATCACAGCACTCCAGAAGCAGTAATATTGTTTTAACTCTATCAGAAAATATCTGAGTTACATGAGAAGGTAACCTCAGAGAACGCAGTGCAGTGCTATAAGATTCTGTGTGGTCACATGCAAAGATCATGCATGCATGTGTGTTCGCCTTTACTAACCATGTGCATACACTCAGGCCTGGCCTTTTAAAATTCTTCCCATCCTACATGATATATTCTTGTCTACCAAAGTAATTTAACTGAAAGTCATGACAGTCCTATAACTTAAAAGTGCCAGGACCACATAACACATGCAGAAGCATATGAATGGGGATAAACAGACAGAGTAGCAGGGTCTATACTTTGTTAATAAGAATGACAGAGTTGGATTATGGAGAATCTGTGGGTACAGTATTGTGTATTTCTGTCTGTGCTTGGATTATATTGTAAAATGTTATGTACTTGAAATCTATTTTGTGGTTTGTCAAATATTTATAAACACAACTCTGGGAAGAATTAAAAATAGTTTTATTTCATTGAAGACTGGGGAAAATATACCTGTAACTCGAGCCTTATCTTTGTACAGTGAATTTCACATTTCTATGTCAACATCCTGATTGTTTTCTATGTTGATATGATGGCAGGAAACCCTAATAAAAATACACTGGAGAAAAGCATTCTGCAATTATGACATTTCTTATGACAAGTGGTATTTTGTGAACTTGTTTTTCCTAGAATACATTTTAATATAGAATACATTATAGAATAATAATAGAATACATTAGCTGGCACATGAAGTAGCACTGATTTCTTACAACTTTTACACATTGTATTCTGACATATACTCTTTTATTCATCATCTGTCGAGACACTAACAAAGTACTGTTTTTTAGATGATTTTAGTATGGTTTCTGATGCATTAATCAATACCTTAATAGTTGACCAGATTACCATATAAGATTTAGTTTCAGTCTTTAATTTTCCCCACATAAAAATTCTCTGCACAGACTACAAATCTGCATGTCTGGCCTTAAAGTTAGACCCTGGATATACATATATCTGTATAAGTCCTCAACTTGTTGATGGTAGATATGACTGAGTGTTACTCTAATCAAACTGTGCCACTTTTGGATAGAGCTTGGTTAGGCTAAGTTGCTTTGAAGTTGAAGAAAATGAAGCAACATCTTCGGCATATAAAACATAAAGATGCAAAATATGTGTGTGCTCTATATGAAGTGCAACAATATAAACAGAATCTCTAGTGATTTGAAGTATAACAGGACTGCACAGTACAAACGTAGTTCTGTTCTGTTAAAATGCTGTAGGTTGTAATGCCACCTTCAACTGACTGCTTTAACATAGGCAGAATATGTTCATCCTATTTTTGTTTCCATTCAAAGTCTTAAGCATGTGTTATGAGAACAGTATGTTTAGTTTGCATAGAAATTTCACATTTGTCATAAAATCTTCCAAAATGACTTGGTGCCTGGTAGGCCAGAGGCAGGGCCGTGGCTGCTGGACTTGCTTGTCATGTCATTTCTGCCTCAGTGCCTGATAGGCAGGGCACAGGCCGGCTCACAATGTGCCACCGTGACATCCATGATTACTTCAGCCACAGTCACCTGTGTCCGTTTCCTAGTTCAGTGCCGTGCCAGCATGGAGACATGGGGTGCTTTCGTCTGCAGGTTGCATGAGGAGAAGGAGCGCTAGCTGCAGGTCACGCTGAGGTAAACCCTGCCGATGCATTGTGTGTGCCTGAAGATGGCATCCAGTCTGGAGATGGTGGAGAGCCCTGGGTGGTGCTGCCTGCAGAGCTGCAGCCATGAAGGTGTGTGGAAGGGACAGCTGCTGCAGAGCGTAGCTCGTGCACAGAGCAGTGAGAGGTTCTTAACCTTGTGGCTAGGAATGAGCTCCAACCCCACGGAGCTGTCAGCACAGCTCCTGGCTGACGGGGATTGGGAACCTGAGCTGCTGCTCTCCATCACCCCAGGGAAGAGGCATCTAGCCAGCAGGACTGACGGGAGGGCACTCCGCAGCAGTGCTACCAGTCAGCAGGGCACTGCAGGAAGATCACCTGTGCCAGCGTGGTGTGGGGACCCAGAGCTGGTGGAAGGCAAGGGAGCAGAGAGTGCTGATTGGGACAGAGCTCTTTGTGCCTACCTTGTGCCTAGGCAAAGCTGATGGGCCCAGGGTCACCCAACTGCCCTCCCTTTTGGGTCTTTATGGAAACCATCAGCTCCTTGTGTCCTGTAAGTGTCACTATGGTTTCCGCTCTGTCAAGGGTGCATCTTGGCTCTTGAAAACACCCTTTGGGACAAGCTGCTCATGTTGACTCTTTATTCTCTCGCCTAGCAAGTCACTACAAAGACCCTGAGGATGCTGATTTTGGCAAAGGGAAGCAGAGGTTCCCATTCCACCAGTCCTTACTAGGTATTCATCAGAAGGAGATGTCCAAGCAGGGTGACAGAAGCTTCATGGAGGGTGGAGAGGAGCCCCATGGGGTGCAGTACCAGGGAATCATCTGGCTGGCCATAGCTGCAGCATGAACCATTGCTGTTATGGGGCAGAGGCAGAGTCTTTGGCAAACCAAGGTGTTTATCTCTTCAGCAGGTTCTGCTTTCTTTAGATTTTTGTTGAGCCCTCTCCCACATGACTACCTTGCTGAAGCAGCTTGCTCATGGCCCTTCCTGCTAAGTGGGGCTTCTGTAACCTGAACACCTTTCTTGCAGGCTGAAGCCAAGCAATATCCCACCTCACTCCCATCAGATAGTGAAGAGGGACACTGATACTCGATGAGCGAGTTTGCATAAGAAACTTCGTTCTACCATAGGAGATACTTGGTGTGCTCTCAATATTATTTGTATACTTACCTAATGGCAATTGGCCAAGAACTCTTTTGTCTAAAGGGTGCACTGAAAGCTCCTAGTTTAGACTCTAGTTTCTAATACCTGTTGTGTGAAAGGTCCTTTCAAGAGCCATTTACCTCAAAGTGCTGTAGGCATTACTAAGACCTGGGAGATATCTCTCTCATCAGAGGGCCTACTCAGTAACCTGGTGTCTGTTTTCAACTGGGCTTTAGGTTTTCTTTCTTGCCTTCACACAAGTAACTTTCTGCCCATTCTTCAGCTATTGTTCTCTCTAGAGAATTGTCAGGGCTAAAAGTCAGAACTTGAAGGAAAATACCATACAATCTGTAACTTTAACTCTCTAGAGCTGCATTCTGAAGAGCCTGTTGACCAGTGGAGAGAGATGTAGGTGGACTGTTAGGAAAGTGAACTTCTGGACCAAGGCTCTTTTTCATTTACCATTCAGACTGTAACAGCCAGAGATATGGCTGCACAAGCACGACAAGAAGATGTATGGGGTAAAGTCCAGGCCACAAAAACAGTCCAAAGATGTCTCGCATAGGAGACAAGATCCTGATGCAAAATTGGAGCAGCAAATACTAGAATTTCTACTGACAGGACTTATTTCAAAAGCAAGCAAACAAACAAACAAAAAAGAACCTCAAAAAAAACCACTCTCTAATGTGTGCTGTCAAATCAAAGAACGTGCTTCTCCAAAGGCCCTAGCTTTCAGCAACTACCATGTTGCTGAGAGATGCTCTACTGCCTAGAAAGATCATCTAGACAAAAGGGAGTAGAAAATGGCTGAAGGCTGCGCTACTGAGGGTACTATAGACTCAATGCGTGATAGGCCAGTGGACTGCCCATATCTCCTGGTTACGCTTGTGATATCACTATTGCCCCAGTGCCTAACAGGTCAGTTGCAGGGACACACCTTCAGGCTGTGTTTGTGAGCTCATTGTTGCATCAGGGCTGGATAGCTCAGTCCAGG
The DNA here is from genome assembly GCA_032275445.1 of Crypturellus soui. NCBI lineage: Eukaryota > Metazoa > Chordata > Aves > Tinamiformes > Tinamidae > Crypturellus > Crypturellus soui. The sequence goes on from JAUBNY010000182.1 coordinate 1,112,708, forward strand.
CTGATCTACAGACAACACCAATGATGATTGACTGTGCCTCTGATGTTAGGATTGACTCAGTGCTGGATGACCAAAAGTAGGCCATGGCTCCACGCTGTGCTTGTGAGGACACTCTTCACTCAGTGCCTGATAGGGCAGTAGAAGGTATGTGGCTACTGGCTATGCTTGTGAGGTCATGATTCCCTTAGTAAATGCTTGGATAGTATCACACAAATAGTTTCAGGTGTGCTTCAGAGGTCATGATTCCCTCAGTGCCTGAAAGACCAATGGCTGGCCAATGGCTGTTGACTGTGCTTGTGAGCTCAAAATAGCAACAGGGCCTACTGGACTGCTGGCAAGCTTAGGCTGAAAGCCGTGCTTGTGAGGACACTATTGATTATGAGCATGATAGGCAGCAGCATGCCCACAACTTCAGGTTGTCATTTTAAGGTCAATATTAATTCAATGCCTGATATTGAAATTCTAGGCCACTAGCTTTCGGTTTTCCTTCTGAGCTTATTATTGTAACAGCACCTCTTTGAATAGTGGAAAGGCTCTCGATGCAGGATGCCCTTGTGATGACGATACCAGCTAAGAGTCGCATAGGACAATGCTTCGCCAATGACCCCCAGATGCACATCTAATTGGCACATTTGCATAAAAAAAATGCACAGCAGTGGTAGGCAATGCCCAAAGGTTGTGCACGTGAGATTGCTATCGCCTCAAGGCCTGATAGGCCACCGTCAGTCCCAGGGATTATGACTGTGCTGGGCAGGACACAATAACAACAAGCATCTTTCAAGCACTGAGGCAAGAGTGACCTCACTAGCATACTCAAAAGCAACATGCCTGCCACTGAGGTATCAGCTGCTGAGGCAGTACTGACTTTACAAGCAGAACCTCAAGCCTTGGCTACCAACACCCTATGAAGAAGAGACAATAGTTACCTTAGAAGCAGAGCCAATAGCACTACTCCAACCAGCAAGCTCTGAGGCGTTGTCATACTGCTGACTTCACAATCACAACCTACAGCTCTGGCCTGCTATTGGCCTATCAATCCCTGAATCAATAGTAATCTCACTAGCACACCCTAGATCCATAGAAAAGAGATCTCAAGCACTGAGGCAATACTGACCTACAAAGTACAACCTGCATGCAAAGTCAAGACACTATCCTCTCAAGCACTGAGGCAACAGTGACTACCCACGCACAGTCAACAGATACTGAGAGCTTAAGAGGCAAGTGGCTTGATTCTTCCCACTGGGCAGGCTTGTGAAGTCACTACTGCCTCAGTTCTTGATACACTGATGCCCTCCCAATGTATTCCAGCTATGCTTGTGAGGTCACTATTGTCTCTTCTTGACCGGCCAATGGTAGTGAGCAGTTCAGGCTATGCTTGTGAGGTCAGACTCTGACTATAAAGTCAGAGCCTCATAGGTCAGTGACAGGCCCATGGCTTCAGGCTATGTTTGTGAGTTTGTATTGCCTCCATGCCTGATACACCAGTGGAGGGCATATTGCTATTGGCTGTGCTTGGGAGGTCTTTGTTGCCTCAGAGTAATGAGTGTTTTAGGCTTTGCTTGTGAGGTCGCTCTTAGCTCCATAGTTGCTAGTGCAAGAGAAGACAATTCTGTAATTTGTGCTTGTGAATTCAGTATTGCCTCCACATCTCCTAGGTCACTGGTCAGACTATTGATTTTACCTGTGTTTGTGAGTTCAGTGCTGCTTCTTCTTGACCAGCCAATGGCAGTCAGCTGGTCAGGTTGTGCTTATGAGGTCACTATTGACTCAGAACCTTATAGGTCTATGGCAGGACCACGGCTTCAGGCTGTGCTGGTGAGTTCGTATTGCCTTTATGCCTAACGCATGAGTTGCAAGCATATACTACTGATTGAGGCACTTATGTATGAGGTGCTGAGGCAATACAGACTCAGAAGCAGAGCCTGAAGTCCTGGACCTGCCCTCACCTCTCAGGCCCACAAACACAGCCTGAGGCGCTGAGGCAGTGCTGACTTCAAAATGCATGACCAGCAGCCATTGCCCAGTCACATGCCTATGAAGCGCTGAGGCAAGAGTGACCTCACTAGCATACCCAAAAGCAATATGCCTGCCACACAGGTATCTGTGCTGAGGCAATACTGACTTCACAAGCAGAACCTCAAACCCTGGGCCTATTGCTGTGTTAATACGAGTGAGTAGGAAACCCTAAGCCTATAAGCACAGCCTGAACCATTAGAGACCAGTAGTGTATGAAGAAGTGGCAACAGTGTGCCTGTGTTGACCATGTATTGACTATGTGTGGGTGTGCAATGTGTTGACTATGGCTGCAGGCTGTGCTTGTGAGGTCACCCTTGGCTTAGGAGTTACTAGTGCTGTATCAGGGAATGGCTGAAGATGGAGTTTGTTATGTCAGTATTGCCTGTACACCTCCAAGATCACTGGTGGAAGTTTTGTCCTTGGGTGTACTTGGGAGGTTACCATAACCTCTTCCTGATGAGCTAATGGTAGTGAATGTTTCAGGCTGTTCTTATCAGGTCTTGTTAGGTCAAAGCCTCATGTGTCAGTGAGGTCAAAGCCTCATAGATCAGTGGCAGTCCGATGGCTTCAGGCTGTGTTTGTGAGTCTGTATTGCCTCCATGCCTGATACATCCTCGGTAGCCATATTGCTATTGGTTGTGCTTGTGAGGCCAATGTTGCCTCAGAGCCCACTACACAAGTGTGTTGCTGTGACTGCAGACTCTGCTTGTGAGATCACTCTTGGCTCAATATTTGCTAATGGAGGAGCAGGCCATGGCTGTACGTTGTCCTTGTGACGTCAGTTTTGTCTTCACACCTCGTAGGTCATTGGCTAGACTATGGCTTTGGTGTGTGCTTCTGAATTTGATGTTGCCTCTTCTTGACCAAACAATGGTAATGAGTGTTTTAGGCTTTGCTTTTGAGGTCCTTGTTGACTCAGATCCTCATAGGTCAGAGGCAGGCGCATGGCTTGAGACTGTGTCTCTGATGCAGTGATGTATCAGGCGCTGAGGCAATATGGACTCAAAAGTATAGCCTGAAGTTATAAATTTCTGTCATTTGAAATAACTGATTATTGTATGATCTGCTATAATAATATGCAGAAAACATTGTTTTAATCTAGGAGATACTGTTTTTTTTTAACACATCAAGTGTTCATGGTTCATGTTATTTCTCTGTTCTTTTAACTTCTGGTGACGGAATCACCAGATCTGAGATACACAAATGTGCCACACTAACCATGGTGATAAAAAGCATGAGCACCTTTTTTATTCATTTGCCCACTTGTTGGCTGCCTTAGCTCTTGAATGCTTCTCCCCTTATACAAAGCTGAAGACAAAAGCCTAGCAGATCCTTGTTAACACTTTTGAATGTTGTCATTCCCTTTCGAAATCATTCCTTCTCCTTGTGCAAAATGGAAGCAAATAATTGCCAACTGTGTATTACAAACTGGGAATTGAAGTCTTGTCATGTTCTTTCACTTGGAAGAGATATAACTTTTGAAAAACTTTCAGAGACAGTAAGCAACTGATGGTAATACTGAACAGGTGTTCACAAACTGCTGTTCACAAATAGACTTTTTGTGTATTCCTTGGATTTAGTGTTTCGCACCACCAAAAGAAAAAAAGTAATGCTGTGTTTATGCAGTTCCCTGACAGTCCTTGTTCTCCATGATGCAGTCAGTATGTTTTTGTCCTTAGCCTTTCTTGTCACATACCTGCATAAACTGACAGCATTTTTTTATTGCTCACAAGTGGTCTTTCCCTTTTCCACATTCTGCATGGAATTCTGTTTGAATTTTGCCAGGAACTCATCCATGCAGCTTGTCCACTCATTTTACCTGACTTCTTACTTGTAGGCACCAATCTTGAGTTTGGTGGAAATGATGCTTGCATACTAACCAGTCCTCTTGGACCCCTCCTTTCTTCTACATCTGGACCCATGGGATTCCTCATCCCTGAAGAGGCCAAAATTTGCTTTCTTGAATATATGGTTGCTATCCTAGTTACTGCTCTGCTTCTTGTTTGCTTCAGGACCCTGCTTCAGGACCCTGAACCCCATCATCTCATGGTCACTTCAGCCAAGGCTTCCCCCACTCTTCATACCTCCAACCAGCCCTTCTTTATTTATTAGTACCAGGTCTAGCAGCAAATCTCTCCTCTTTGGCTCTTCCACCACAGGTATAAAAAATGCTCTGCAGGACTCTCCTGGAATAATTTTGTCTAGCTGTGTTGTCTTTCCAGCAGACATCAGAGTGGCTGGTGTCCCCCATAAGAAGGTCTGTGAAGCTCCTTCCAGCTGTCTGTACTTTCTCTTCCTGATCAGGTGGCCTGTGGTAAACACACATAACAGTGTCTCCTCTGTTAGCCTACTCTTTAATCCTTACCTATAAACTCTTTACTTTCTCTTCATCCAGGCCTAGGCAGGATGCCTTTCCAGTTGCTCTCTCACATAAAGAACAACTTCACCAGCTCATCTTCATGGTCCATCTTTCCTTAAAATCATGTAGCCATCTATGAAAGTATTGCAGTCATGCAATATAACATCTCAATGCAGTTACATCTCTGTAACTGCGTTGAGATCATGGCCCTGTGATGTCACAGAGATCTCTGGCTTATCTCCTGTGCTGCGTACAGGCATTTAGGTAATCGAGCACGTAGGTTTACCAGGAGGGGTGCAAGAAGAACCCACAGAGTCATGTCTCATTTTCTTATCCCATCCCCAGAGCTTGCTGCAGCTTTGATATCAGCACTTGCTGCTTTACCTTGCACTTTTATGTAGTGCAGATGGCTTCTTTCTTCAAGTCTCATAAACTAACTGCTAGCTTCAAATTTTGCTTCTGCAGCTTCCTCACCTCTGTTAACCTGTGTGTAACTGAAGATAGTTAGGGCCTTGCTTTGGATTAGGCATTGGCTTAAGAAAATGCTATGGCTGATTGATCTTCACAAAACCAACAGCGATAAGGCTGTTTTCCTTCTTATCATTTCCGTGTTCACTGGAGTAGCATTTTTTAATTTCCTTCAAGAACTTTTCCTTTATATTCACAGTCTATCTGTGGGGCACAAGAGACCTAGCTCTCACTTTATCTCGGCTTTCAACATGTCTTCCTCACTAAGTATAATAAATTCTAGCTTTTGATCTAAAGTGAGAGACATGTGGCTCCTTTCACTTGAGTGCTTAGAGGGTAAGGTTAGTATTAGGGTATTTTTAGGGTATTGTAGGGTTATTAACTGGCCTAATTTCAATATTGTTGTGTCTCAGGGAATAGGGAGACTTGAGAAATGAGAACTGGGTGTAGTGGCTGGTCAGGGGAGCAAGTAAGACACAACATTTATGAATTAAGTTCACCCTCTTATACAGGCATGGTTTATGGGTTCACCAAAATAGTCCAATAGTAATACCAGAGATCACTGACCACTGATCACCATAACAGATATAATAAAAATGAAATAATCATCTGAAATATTGCAAGAAATACCAAAATTTGACACAGAGCCGTGAAGTGGCCATGTGCTGCTGGAAAGATGATGCCAGTAAGAACTGTTCAATGTGAGGTGTCACAAACCCTCAATTTTTAAAGTGAAGTTACAGTATCTGCAAAGCACAATAAACGAAACACAAAGTACTTCATATATTGTAATAACTTGCTTGTCTCTTACTAGCAAAATTGTACCCCGTGACTCTAAAATAGTGTTACGGCACTGAGATACCAGCCATTTCGATACTTTTAACACAACTGCTGATTTTATTGGCCTAGATTTATGTTTCTGGAGACTTCATTCTTAAGTAATTAAAAAAAATACATGCTAGGTTGTTCTGAGCAATTGAAAACAAGTTAGATAGATGAATAGTAGTTGCACAACTTTATAGAAACTTATTTAACAAGTTTCTAACCATGTTCCAAATAATGTGTTAAATATATCACCTGCATTCAAAAAAATAAAAGAAAAGGAAAGTTTGAGCATAGGCACAGTAAAAATTGGAAGGGCTGAAGATAGTGCAGTTTGTATAAAAGGAAATAGCTTTCAACTGAGCTCATTTTTTAAAAGAAGACAAACCAAGAAATTCTCTTTATTTTATGTGTACTACCTGAATCAGAATTCTTAGTAAAATAGCTTGAGCAAGATTTGGTCAGTATAAAGAAAGATCCTTATCTTTTGTGCTGATGGAAGGTAGAAATATGTATTTAATTGCTGAACACAGACTTGTAAAGCTGCTGTGCTCATAAAAAATTGGTTTAAGACTGTCCTCTTCTGGCACTTCTAAGTAATCTCTCATAAGTTTTCTCTCATAGAAACACTTGAAAGAAATCAGATCTTATTTAAGTACACTAAAGAAATATTTGCAAATAGACTTGAATTATGAATTCAAGTCGAATCTTGTTGACCTGGGAATGTGGTTTGTAGAAAGACAAGAAATTTAGTTTTCCCTGCAAACCAGACTTTACATCCTAGGATTTTAGGTGATGCAACTGATACAGCTCTTCTAACACTGAATTTACATATTAAAATGTGTGATCACATGGAATTATTTTAGAAGCTCTTTTGAATATCATAGCTTCTGCTAGATGTTACTGAGAATGTCACCACACAGAGGTACCAGCTCTCAGCACACTGTCTCCCATACCAGTCACATGGGGAAGCTCAGGAAGTGTGGGTTAGATGAGTGGACAGTGAAGTGGATTGAGGACAGTGAGGTGGACGAGAACTGGCTGTAATAAATGGGGCTGAGTCTAGCTGGAGGCCTGTGACCAGGGGTGCCCCCCGCCCAGTGCTGTTCGACTTGTTCATCAGTGACTTGGATGGGGGAGGCAGAGTGCACTCTCAGCAAGCTTGCAGATGACACCAAACTGGGAGGAGTGTCTGACACTCCTCAGGGCTGTAACAAGTTAACCACGAGGCAGCAGTGTGCCCTTGTGGCCAAGAAGGCCAATGGGATCCTGGCTCCATGAGGAGGAGCGTTGCCAGCAGGTGGAGGGAGGGGATCCTGCCCCTCTGCTCAGCTCTGGTGAGGCCGCACCTGG
>JAUBNY010000183.1:1118-46598 GCA_032275445.1 Crypturellus soui
CCAAATTACTCTTCTTTTCTGCACGTATAACCCTTCAATATTCCCAAGTTTACTAAATTAAGTCAAGTTCTAACAAAGGGATTTTCTTTCTTTGTAGATAATAATGAAGTATAAACTTTTCTATTTAAAAATGAATGAGGTGAACTACCTTAATAAACCAAAAGAAAGCAAAGTATTTAACTACTAAAATTATACCAAGCCACAGAAATTTCAGAAATTGGCAGAAAATGACATCTGTTGTATCAGCCTTTTGAATAGCGCCCTGTCTGTATTACAAAAGAGCACGAATTTAACTAGGGCAAGAGATTTTCCATAAGAAGATTATAGCAAGTTACTAGCTCAAGTGAAACTGTTATAAATTAAAGTGAAATTAGTTCAGCATCTCTAATGTTCAGAATTCATGGGAGACTGGTCTAAATTTGGTTGTTACTACATGTCTGCCTATAGTGTAGGAATAGAAGAATAATCAAAAAAGCTAATTTCACTTGAAAACACTTAGTTTTGATTCGGTTCAATTTACTTAGGTCAGGAAGCAACACAAAATCGATGCCAATTTTACTCAAAATATCTACAGAGTTCAACTAATCCACACTAAAAGTCCATTTGTATTAACTTTCTGGCCTTTCCATAGCAGATTTCTGTTAATGTACTGCACTTGTCTGGTTCAGGCTTGGCTCTTGTTTAATTAATCTGAAAAAATTAAAGTGAGTAAACATCTGCTGCAATGTAAATCATTTCTCCCCCTGTGACTCAAGAACTTTCTCACACCTATTTCTCTCCAAATTAACTTAACTACAAAAGCCAAGCAAACAAAGTAACTGTGCAATGAAAGCTACCCTTTTAAACACAAACCCACGATTAATTAAAGCACCGCATCTGCTTGCATGTCACGCAAGCTTTCTATCAGGGCTCTCTCCACAAAAGCTACACTGGGTTCACAGTGTTTCTCAGTCGTGTAGGTATTTCCTGTGTTTCACTGATGACGAATTTAAGACAGATTAAGCATCTAAACAAGCTCACATGGAGCTGGGAACACGACATGTTTCCTCGTTTAACTACAGCTTCCCCCAAATCCATTTTCTTCCTTTCCTGAACAAATGTGCTCTTTTGTCTCCTGATCTGACTTCTTTCCAAGCAGCTAAGCTTTTGTAATTTCAAGATTTGATTAGCTTAAACTCAAGCACATTAAGAAACAAGTCCAAACATGACAATGCAGAAGCTCCATTTTTAAATTCTGTGTCATGAGAGGAGGCTCAAGCATCTTGCTGCTTCGTACTAACGAACATGTATCACAGTTACATGCAAAACTCAACAAAGACTTAATGCCACTCATCTTCAAACTACTGAACATGGATGGGGATATCAAATAACTATATGGAGGTTGCTCTTTTCATCCATACTTTAGAAAAGCCTACGGGATACCAACTGTTATTGCCCAGCAAGCCAAGTCTTACCATGCTTCTCTTGGCTGTGCTTAGACACATCATTTATTTGCTAGGAAACTAATGAGAATTTGGGATGAGGGATGGCCTGAGAACAAACAAGCTGAAACTTACAGGCTCTTGTTGAGAGTTTTTTCATTAGTCAGATATGCAAAGAAACATGGATTAGGTTGGCACTAAGGACTAATGGAAATACGGGAATTCGCACATGTTACGAAGATAGTCTGAGGAGATACTACTCTGCCTAGGCCACGCAGGAGCTCTGCAGGTGTCACACCAGCTCATCACCGCAGGCCGACGGAGCCGCTGTGAGCTCCTTGTCCTATGAGCGCTCTGCCGTATCCACTTCTCAAAATCAAAATTTTCATAACTCATGTTCCCTGCAGACATAGAGGCAGATGTAGGCAGATTTTCTACCACATTCAGCTCTTGATCTTTCTGAGTGGGAGTGGGGTTCATTCAAATATTTACATCCATGTTAGCTGCACATATCTGTAAATAACAAAAAGGCTAAGGTAAAAAAAAATGGGTGTATGCACACCAATTAATAAGATTTATTGCCTCAGAATTCACGGCCAAACTCTCTGGCTGACTGAGTACATTTTGCACTACTTTGAAAACCTGAGTGTCACATTGAATTAGGCCTAAAAAAGCCAAACTTAGAGTTCTCATGGGCTGACTGATGAAGTCTGTTCCTGCTCTAATCACACTGCCATCCTTTGCACAAGGAAAACAAAACAAAAGCAACACAGCAAAAATAAAGCAAACACCCAAACTCAGGCAGAGAGTGAGCAAAAACCTCCCTGTCAGAATGAAATCCCTACCTGGAAAAATAAAATGAAGTGCTAGTGCTGTGGCAAGTTCCTTTTTGAAGACATCATTTTCTGCCAAATATCATCTACAATTCACAGTTTATAATCTCTAGCTAAGCGCGATCATTGCACGTCATCATAGCACCTCCATGCCAAACTCTAGTTGCCTACCCAATTTGCTTAAGCTATATCAGCCAAAGTATTTAAAATCTGCATTTAGTCTTATCCTTAGGCATCTAAATTCCCCAGTAAAATAAGTAAACTGACCTTCCTGGCCCCATTCTACAACACAGGCATTATGTGGGTTGTCAATAGTAAGTGAGCCATTTCCAAATATAAAAATGTGGGGAAATGAAGGTCATCTTCCTAATTGCTTATTCCTTGTGAGACATCAGACTAGCCATTTCCCTTCTCATGTAACAATTTCACCACCTGTTATATCTGAGGATATTGACCCATTTTGAAAGCTTTGGACGAAAACTGCTGTGCAAGTGTAAAATATATGGCTGCATGTCACATACTCAAACTTAAGCTCAGCTGGAAGTTCCTCTAATCACTCTGTTTTTGCTGTGATTTTTGTTCTCTATAAACCAGAGGAACAAAAAAAATTGAAGAAAAGCACATCCCTGAGGGTAAGGGTTAGGCTTATCAGCTGAGTGCAATGCAAAATAATAAATTGCTTTTCTTCAAAAATATAAAGCAAAACACAACAGTGAATTATTTTAATATAAATAGCACAGGCAGACAGAGAAAATAGCTACTATCATCATAGCATCAGAGTGTTCTAAACTTCATGGGAAATAAATTCTGACAGCATCATCCCTTCATTCTGCTATACTGATTTAATTATATCTATATCTCCTACATCACTAGTGTACACCCTAGCAAAAGAATATTTTACAGCTTAAGATACAGGAAGGAATAGCAAAATATATTTTTAGTGACTTTGGACATTGTGGCTATAGATTTTGATCCTTAATTTATTACAGATTCCCTAGTTATTTTTAATATCCCCTGAGATTTTAAGCTTTTATAGATTTGATGGTGTCTCCATATCTTTTCTGTGAACGTGTTTTTGTCATATGCACAGCATGACTCTTTCTATTATAACTCAAAGCGAAATTGCCTGGTGATCTCTTCCGACAAAACAAAGTGGGGAAAAAAAAAAGGCTGCTTTTAGATGCTTCCCTAACAAGTTAACTAATGTTCCCGGAAAGAAAGAAAAGCCAAGCAACCTAACGATCACAAGAAGCCAAAGGAAGGAAGCCAAAAGGAAGCCAAAATTAAGCTCTTCGGGAGCAATCTGCTGCATCTCTGTGAGAATGTTACCCTTGGAGGCGAGAAAGTGTCCCAGGCTAGCAAGGCAACAAATGAATTGAAGGTACCCTCCCTTTAAATAAAAGAGACGCCCTTTGATGCCACCAGAGAATCTTTGATCCTGTTCTTTTGATTTATAACATCCTTCAAAAGTCTAGAGAATTAAAAACATAAGAAAATTATCATCGTAATGCAAACACAAGCCTTGTTTTATCTAAATCATTATATTGGTCAATAATCTTGAAGAAGTTAAGGATCTTCCATCAAATTGGATAAAAAGAATATATACTCGGTGCCCTCCCCACAGGGAATCAATCTTCAGTACTTCAGATGCCAAAGCACAATTTATTTCTGTAAATTCTAGAGCAAAGAATGGCAGAATTTGGTTTTATTTTCTTTGCGTTAGCCCTTTTGCATGGATGATTTTTCTCCTTTGTCAAGTGAGTATGTTAAGCCTTAGAACAGCCATGAAGCTGCAGGTTCTCATATAACCCACAAATCAGGAAGAAAGACACAAATGCCGGTTTGGGCATGGTGGGGTAAGCATTTTGCAAAGCAAAACAGTATTTTGTGGCGTGGGGACTAGCAGTAAGCGTTAGACACACAGCAGTGAGGCCCCTTCGGAGGGCATGCTGGTGGCAGTGATGGTGTGACTGTGGCTGGCCAAAGTGCTGGAGGGCAGGCAGGCAGGCAGCGCGGGACACGGGGCTCATCCTGGGCTTTCAACCTTCACTCTGCTTCTAGCTGGGTCCGTGCGGCCATCAGGTCTTCCAGATCGGAAAAATGACCATGCTGGAAAAGGTCTCCTTTTCCTCATCAGCCTCAGAAAAGATGAACCGGTGAAACAGGGCAGCTGATCCCTTGACCAGCCAACCCGCACAGCCCTTTCTTCAGCTGCAGGACTGCCCGTCAGCACCTCAGCGTGGGCCACAGGCATTTTAGGGAATATAAAATTAGACAAGTCAGTAAAAGCAAGATACAATAAACTAGACTAACTAAATAAAAGAAAAATGTAATATTATTTCAAACTAGCAGTTACTACCAAGAGATTTCTCAACACCATATCTAAACATATGAAAGATCTCAAAATAGAGCAAATTACTCCAGATATGGTGTTTCCCTTTCGCTTTTCAATTTTCTAAAAACCAAATTAAATAAAATCCTTAAAATCAAATTTGCTATTATCTTCAGTTCTTCTTAGAAGTGTTTTTACTTGCACACAATACGTGACAGTTTAACAAGGCCCAGATTCAAAGGCAAAAACAGTTGCGCTCATCTAATTGAGCTAATAAAAGTGTATCCTACCGGAGCAGAATCTCACTTCTGTCTGCCCCAGAAAAGTCCCTATTTTTAGATTATCAAACTGAAATAATGAACAATGTTTGTAATCATTTTAAAAAGCTCCCAGCTAAAACTTGCCTTCCATGAACTGACTGACCAGTGCAACTACTTGAGAGTGTTTAAGAGCATGTCTTGACCTACATATTTATACAGAGAAATTTAGGGCGGAAAAGGAATTTTTCTCTTCCTTACACACAAAGCACACCATAAATGGTGGATTATCACTCACTAGAAAGCAAGGAAGAAGGAGAAGCTTCCCACAGAGTGTGTATGCTTCAGTAGTTGCTGTTCCTATAGGTACACTATAAAAAACCTGCAGTAGGCAGGACGGATGGCAGCCACGACAGACACAGACTATTGTAACTGTTCAGAAATTCTCAGATGAGAGCAAGTCTAAATATTCTAAACATATACATGGTATCTGTCCAAATCTGTACTTTTAACCATTTGACTATAGCTGATTTTTTCTGGCCTCATTTACAGCTGCTTCCTCCAAAATGCACCTTATCTTACCATGACACTATCGGTTTATCCTTTGTTGGACTGTACTGCTTTTTTTCAAGGTTTTAACAATCCCAGTCTATTGCTAATGTCAGGATGTTCCAAAAGTTCACTTGTCAGTGATTTCTAAGGAGTGATAACCATTACTGTTAAACCTAGGAAAGGAAACTTAAAGACACTACCAGGTCAGCTAAAAACGTTTGGAATTTGCAGCATTACTTCATTACTGAAGGCCCATAATTACACTGTCTCTTCTTCAAGTCCATTTTTGCTACTGCATTAAAAAATCTGTACATAAAACTAAGCATATTTTATTACGCTTCTGTAACTGGGTAACTAAGAAATACCTGCTCACGAATTATGGCAGAATAAAATAAAATTTCATAGACCTACTTCTGCATTTACTACCTTGTGTGTGATGTACGTGCTGTGGAACCATGATGGTAGGGGAGATGATAGCTCAATTATACCTAAATTATCACTATTCATAAGCTTGTATATTAATGCTAAAGCATACTGTTCTGAGTCAATGCAAACAAACAATAAGATAATGGGAAAGCAATGTATTTTATATCTTCATCTTAATCAGAAAATATACTGGAAAGCAGCACAAATTCAAAAAGGTAATATACGTTCAGTGATTTGGAAATTATTTCAGAAATCACTTTCAAATACTTTCTTTCAAATAGAAGTGAAAATATTGACAGAATGGGAAAATTCTCTTTGAGATGAAAACCACAGTCCTATTTTGGTAACGTCTGCCCACCCACAGGAGTACAACAAGAAACCACCTTTCATTGTTTTTTATAGAGTGCTTTAGTTGAAGTCCCTAAGTGAGGATGCTGTTCAATTCTTTTCCTAGGCGTTGGTTTGTGTTCAGATTGAAACCCTGGAAATTCTTGAAAATTGTAGGGTGGTGGTTACTATTATTACAAAGTATAACTCCACTACAATAAGGAGAAGAGCTAGAGTTTCCTTTAGAAACAGAAAAGCCAGTAATTCTGATATTCCTAAATAGTCAGTGAGTATGTATTTTCTTGGTGCTACAGTGTTATGAAACTGTGCAAACAATTATCATCAGTGTAAAATTAGCAGAGGAACATGACAATAATCATAAAATAACATATCTAAAATATAATCTGGAGCTTTGAATATTAAAAGATGAAATAATATAGGACAAGCTCTAAGAGGCATGGCTAGAAGGTGCTACTTAAAACCATGAAACTTATGGTTTCAAGCAGCACATTTTATCCATGCCTCTTAATACTATGCAAAAAATTGTATGCAGGCTTGGCAATGGATATTCTGAGTTAAGTAAAGTAACCTAAAACAAAAAGGAAAGTTTAATATTAATAGTAAATTCTATTTCATAAAAGTTTACATACAATTATGCTCTAGCAACAATATCCATTTGACTTGTTTTAGGACAGGTCTCACAGCTGTTCCACGTTTAGTCAGACTATGAATAATGAAGCACAGATGAGATCTACAGTTACCACCTACAGCACCCTATGGATAACTAAGGCACTGTAACTACCCTCTCCCAAACCACACCAGTACAGTGTTCTTTTAATCTCGGTAGCATCCAGCACGCAACGTGGCTATCATCTCCCCTCTGCTATTGAGAAAACTGTGAAATGGGAGTGATGCACAAGGACTTTACCAAGTCTTGGCCATCTCCACTAACAGAAAGAGACTACATCTTCTCATACCTAAAATAAAGTATTCAAGGAGGCCAAAAGGATTTTGAATTCTTTAGACCCACCAAATGCTGTACCTCTTCCCCATCAGTACTGAACTAACACTTCTTGATCAGCAAAAGGGAGGACAACAGCTTCTCAAGGAAAGCCAGTGTCTGCAAGCTCAGTTTTCCAAAACGTGTCTTCCCTTCCCTGCAAAACCAAATTGCAACATTCATAATCCTTCAAGGGCAGGAAGGAGGCCTCTGAAAAAAAGCTACTAATAAAATATATATATATGCTTTATTAAAACACATGGTGCAATAAAAATATTTATCCAACAAAGAATTCCGTAGACTAGAAAAAAAGGTTTTTTTTCCTTGTTTTTCCTTCTGTTGCCTGTTTTACAGTGCCTCTCACACATTAATGAACTCTTGTTTCATGACAAATTCTATCAGATGGTTTTGGACACTACACAATATGATATTTTAATGCAATCTCAGTGGTTGATAAACTCACCGCGCTCTTCTTTACACCATAGACTCTTCAATAGATTTGAAAACAAACACAGACAAGAACTATTACATTTTTATCTAAATAACCTCCACCTGAGATAACCTGCATCCTTTAGAAAAGAGCTGAAAATAAATCCTCAGATAATCTGTCCCCTCGGAAATCAGGCACATGTGGTGACACTGGAGACAATTAGGAAGAAGGGAGCTTTTCAGGAGGCAGACTGCTGGGGGCGGGGGAATGAAAGGGGAACTGCAAGGAAACAGCATTTAAGAGCAAATGACACCTTACACAATTGCAACACATACATATAAAATGGCACTGCTGATTCACTGTGAAAAAAAGGAATCTGAAAACAAAGCAAAAACCTGATAAGCAGGGTGCTATGCACCTGAGAATACTCCATTAACTGATCCACGGTCTCAAAAACAACCAGCACTGAAAGCACAAGCGGATATGTTGTTCTAAGCCATTTTATCAGGGAGCTCTTTAGCAGAGAGATCTCTCTCAAAGGAGTGTTTTCTAAAGAGGAGGTAATCCGAGGGCAGAGTAGGGTTTGCCCAGACCCCTTGCAGGGGCTGCCAGGCTGCCCCGCGCTCGAGGGAAGGCAGGGGCCCGCAGCGCGGTGCCGCACATGGAGCGGCGCTGAGGCAGCCCGGTGACGCAGGGCCGCCTGCGCGGCCGCACCAAGGCCGCCCTGGACCGCTGCGCTCACCAGGCTTGGCCCTGCTCGCCAGGGCGCAGGTCGGGTATCCGCAGCTGCCGGTAACCCGAACTCTGGCAGCGTTCAGAAGAGTGCAGTTAAAAAGAGAGGAGAAAGCTTCACTGTCTCCTGAGCGCCCGAGTCCAACAGGCAGAAAAGAAAAAAAAAAAAGGGAAAAGAAGGTTTGTATTATTAATAATGAAGGGTTGGCTTGATCTTCTCTTCCTTCTCGCTCCCGTTCCCAAGCCATCGGGCATTGTTAGATGTCTGATTTTAGTTTCAGATGTCACAGATACCTTTCTTTGGAGCTTTCACAAGCAAAATGGAATAAAACAGGAGGGTTTTTAAAAATTTTAAGGGCATAAGAAAACTTGTTGAGTTTCCTGCTTTCACTGTTAATTATCAACACTAAACAGATTTAATTAACGCCATCCAAATGGAAAAATGAATGTCATCCATGCCTTCGGCATAGCATGAACCAAGCAAAGGTCAACAAAGCAACTCAGCAGGGCTATTTTGTTAATGTTATTTTTGGTAGAATGGTCTGCTCAGGAATATTCAGCATGAGTAATTCCACTAACTGATTTTTGATCACTGTTGTGAAGTGTAAGCTTTAAAACCAAAGTATGTCCTCAGACAGTAGGATGTCAGGTCATGATGCAGGGAAATACTGTAATGTGTGCACAAGAGTCCCTATCGTGCTTGAATGGGCAACATTGATTTTGCCATTTCCCAGCTTCCACATGCTCAAAGACCACAAGTTTCACTTGTGAAAGCAAGAAAGAAGAACAGGGCGAATAAAAAGCAACCTAGATCTTTAACTCTATCACAGCATTAATGTCAAGACCCATGTGAGCTGGAACCTGCCACAGTGGGAGCAGCAGGACCAAAGCACCGGGCTCAGCTGCTGTCTTCCCGCTGACGGCTTCATCCCTGGCAGATACTTGCAGATGGAAAGAGTTTTCCCTGATGCTTCTGATAAGGAGCACATGAACGCCCTCCATTTCCACGGCCTTAAGTCCGTCATTCACCCTGTTTCTTTTTCTGAAGCGAAGAAAAGGCTAAGTTGTGCTAAACTCCAGCAACATTTTATTGATAAAGATTTTATCCCTGCTGTTTGCAATAGTGACTTCAAATACAGAGACAAGTAAAGGGTCTTTGTTGCCTTGCGAAAGTAACACAAGGTAAATGCAGAATGGGATTGAACTGCTATTCCAAGAACACCTAAAGTTGGTCTTTTTCGGTTTGTGCACTCCTGAATTTTCAACTTTACTCACATTCTTGCAACATGCATGCGTGTAGACACACTCACCTCACACATACCTTCCTTCATAATGATCTTTTAAAACACGTGCATATATTCCACTCTACAAATCTTACAGCGTACAATGTGCACATATGTGAGCACACATGCGCTCAGAAACACTGTTCCCTGCAGGAGTATGTCCATTTTCCTATCCATTCCCTGCTACATGCTTTGAAGCTAAGCTGCTTATGAAGAAAGAGATGAATCTACTCTACTTGCTCTGGAAGCTTAACAGTTAACAGTTGCTTGAAACCAGATTGTCTTAAGTTACCTAATTTAAGTGAAGTTTGCGCAGTTTAGTCAACTACCTATTGCCAGGAGCATCCTCATGTTTCAAAGCGTGGATCTGTTCAACAGAGCCTGTAAAAATCAGTTTGGTTTTTCTCATGCTTGACTTGAGGAAGCCTCATTTGCCAGTGTTTTCCAATGTGATTAATCAAATTGTGCACTTCAGCACAGTTTGAACACACAAAGGTTCTCTTTATAAAATGTCCAAGGTGTTACATTAAATTTATCATGAAAATGATAATCGCCCAGAATGCTATAATTAAATCTAAAAACCCATATCCTTAGCCAACTTCTATCTGGCCAAAATCTGTCAATTTACATTTAGTTTACTGCCCTTCTTGAGGCTCCTTTTTCTCCCCTTTCAGCCCTAAGGGGCTGTCTCCCCTTAGACAGCCATGGGGTCTAGAAAAAGGGACTTCCTAATCCTACTGTTCTTTCCAACTACTGCTGCTAATACGTGGAAAAAGAGAGCAATTATTTCTAGACATTTAACAGTCTTAAAGAGTTTAAAATCAGCTCTTAATAAGATCACGGATGAATCTGTGAGCACAAACACTTCTTCAAAGGTGTGCTGAGAAAAGCAAAAAGATTTCAGCCAGTGTAAGCATTACCAGCTGTTTAAATGAGAAAACTTCACCCTACTAGAACGACAGGCTTTGCCTTTGACAAATGTTTTTTATTGTGCACCCATTCGCAGCCAAATACCTTGCAGGTTTCCATTTGGTTTTCATTTTAAATACTTGTCAGTAAATGCCAGGAAAAAAGCTCAAGATGATTACAAGTCGCATCCGATTCCAGTTTGATTTACAACATAATTCTGCTTAGTTTTGTGGTAAGACTGTGCATGACAGTAAAATAAAAATAATAAAATAAAGGAAATATATGCAAATGTTCTGACTATTAAAGAGCACCTATTGTCACGTATACAGAAGGACATCACCAAAGAGCTTTTAATAGCAGAGACTATTAGAAACACTGACTAGCAAAATAAGGAGGAGTTTGCGGTGCCTGAAAAGGCCCAAGGGTCAAGAGTATAAAACCTCATTTTATAAGGAGGGAAGAGGAGAGCTAAGGAAGGACGTATGTAGGGTTGTTTTTATTCCTCTTTTTTTTCAAAATTGCAAAAAAAGTAAAGGATTGAATAAAATAGTTTGATTAGCTTTTAATCAATGCCAAGGATTTTTTTGTTCACATAGAAAAGCCGTTCTATAACAGCAAGCACTAGTATGTTTTGCCTCAATATTAAAAACAAATAAATAATTAAAACATAATCTTGCACATAGTCAGCTTAAGGAACTCAAAACAAAAGCTCAACAGAGTATCAGAATGCCAGGAAAAAGGAATGATAAAGATACTTTTCTTTCTAAAAGCACACAGACCCTCCTGTAGGATCCGGTTCTTATTTCACTGCCAGACTGCTTCAGTACTTAATATTTGCATGAGCACTAATTCAATACTATTGATTTATATCACATTGTTTTTTTATGCTCATTCTAAGAATTCATTTAAATGAAGCCTTGAAAAGGCAAGAAAGCCATCAAAATAAAAATTACATAGGAGCTAGAGCAGATTCAAGAGTCAAGCGAACAGATAATCAGGTGATATGGAGAGCCTCACGAAGATTTCATTGTTAATCATTAAGACATTTTCTGTCCTTACATGTAAGCTTCTTAATGCTACAAGTCAAAGCCCAGGGCCCTGCAGAGCGGGCTCTGAGTGGCAACAGGCACACGGTGTCCTTCCTGCTGCACTTCACGAAGGTCTGGAGCTTCAGAAAAAGATCAGAAAAAGAAACAAGAACAAAAAAATTAAAAATGGTGGTGGGCGTGGTGATAGGGAGAAGAGGCAAAGACAGTCACAGACAGGGATTATTCAGTTCCTCGAGGGCAGAGGCTGGGGCTGGAGCACTTGCCATCAAGAAGAGGCCTGTTCAAGCCCACAGAAGGGAGGGCTCTGGGGCCGGTACCTGCAAGGAGGTAACAGAGAAGAGAGAGCCAGGCTCTTCACTGAGATATGCAGGGCAAGAACGAGGGTCAGTTGCCTCAGATGGAAACAGGGGAAGTTCTGACTGGATATAAAGGAAAATTAAAATCACAGGAAGGATACTAAGCACTGCAAGTGACTGCTCAGAGATGGAGCGCCCTGAGCAAAAGCGTCTGAATTCAGGGTTGTCCAGAGCTCCCTTCTAACCTGATGATTCTGTTTTGATTTTTTTAAGCAAACATATATCTCCAAATTTTAACGTTGTGACTGCAGTGGAAAGAGCAGTGTCACTACAGTAAGCATATTGATGGCTACGAGCTAACTTGTGAGTAGCAGCAAATGCAGGAATCACAAGGAATACTTTTTTAATAGCAATGCAATGATTAATCTTCATTATGGATATTAGAAGTAAGAACCCAGTCTGAGAGGCTCAGTATTTTTTAGGTATTATCTTCTCCTAAAATGGCATCCTCCTGTGACCATGAGTTCATGCATGTGCAAACACATACACAGTATTATTATCTCGCTATGGAATAAATACTGTTGCTCTGTGTTATTTAAATGACAATATAAAAATCCCTGAAGATTTATGTCTGACTATGTTGTAATAAAACAGTTTCCGGGACTGGTGTTTTGTCTGGCAAACAGGGAAGCAAGAATTTTCTCAGCAGGCTGATTAACAGTTGAATTATCTATGCACTAGTGTAAGCAGATAAATTGTAATCATAATGTGATACTTTACACAGTCTTGAAGTACAGCAACCAAATATTCTGAAGAAGTAAACATCCTTACAAACCCATAGGAGACAGAACCGACTCCTGCTGTAACGTCTGCTCGTGTGTTGCCTGGCTGAGCTGCCTGCGACACTGAGCACTGCTGGGCCGAGGGCATCGCGAGCCGGACCCGGCAAGGGAGCTGCCTGCTTGGAAGCCAGGAGCTGCCTCTGAAGGTGGGAGGACACCACGCCACCTTGGACAGACAGAGCAGGAACAGACTGGGAGTAACAGGAGACATTTGGACATGCTTTTGCATATTCAGAGCAACCCCTGATTATGTGGATAATTTATTACGAGACCTGAATGAATCTCCATAGGTGATATGTTTGCTAAGGTTTTCCTCATTTGAGCAATTAAACAGTTTCCTTGGCTCGCAGAAGGGCTGTGATTGTACAGAGCTAGTCAGCTCTGAGATCCTAGGTAAAAGCACACTATAAAATCCAGTAGGTCACTCTCTTCCCTCAGGAATGGTAAAAGGCATGAGATGTTTCCAGCAGAACAGCTGGTCTGCCAGCAACTGAAACAAAAAGGTTGCTTTTTCTTTTTGTTAAAGTAAAAGTACTGCTATTATATTCTGTTTTTGCTAGCTGAAGGCTCAGTTTATAGGTCACATCCAGAAACTGGTCACAAATAACACCTTATTTTTCCCCTCCCAGGAGGAGGCTTCATTACAATGCTTCAGAGGAGTCTTCATTCGGGCAATGTATTTTCTAAAGAAAGACTTTTATTTTGGTTTTAGCTGCTTTTTATGCTAATTTTTGAAAACATAAAAAGGTATTTCTTCCCTAAATAGTTTTCTGAAATATAAATATTTTAATTACATTAATAGAGCATAACATACGTCCTTTGCCACATACATCTAAACAAAAGGTCTGTTGCTCTGTATGCAGGTTGGGCAGTAACAATTATATCAGATGAACACAGCAATGTAATTTATGTCTTAGATATTCCTTGGAGTATGGTAAAAATCTGCGAAGATTTTTAAGGAAAATGAGATAATAAATCCTTGGTTTAAGACAATTAATGCTGTGGGTAGCCCAGCAATCACAGAAAAACTAACTTAAACATAGGTGCACTAACATATTTTTTTTCACTACATTTTTCCAGTTGCACTTGAAATATTAGTTACTTGCTCTCATGTATTTCTCAGAAGACTCATGCATTTTTAGCCCGTTTCTTACAATTACAATCTCCGAGTTACGTAATAGAGCTTAAGGCTTTGTGTTTGTTTGCTTTCAAGTGAGTCTCCTTGCCATTAAGCAGAAAAAGCCAAGCCCCAGAAACTCTAAAGGGTTTGGGGCTTTAAAGAAGAAATGAAAGGACCCAGACTCATGAATTTCTGAGCAAAAATAAAAGGGTTTTCCAAGAGCTGACCCAATTTCAAATGCTTGAATTTTATAATACTGCTTTGCATAATTTCAGATTTATCTTTCCTGTAATAATCATTATATAACTTACACTGTTTGACAGCTGCAGATTTTCTAGGGAGGCTCTGCATCCTTTTGGGATATTCAGACTCTGTGTAGATTTTACACCAACATTTTAAGTGTCAAGGGGAAAGAGAACAAAGAAAGAAAAAAGAAATCCGCAGCATCCCATTAACAACAGTCTTGCAAACATTAAGCTATTTCTAAACACCAGTCAAATATTACCCCAAAACAGCAACATTATTAGTCTTTACCATTACAATCATTATTCCTGTGTCTAACTACCCAAAGCTAAAGCATACCTGATTACAAGCACCAAGCTTAATACAGCTTTCCTCCATCTGCAGTAAATTCCCTAGCTTTGGGGTTTTAAACACTTTAGTTAATATACTATACAACATAAAAGCAGAATACAAATAAGAAAACCAAAGAAGGGCAAGAAGTTTTACATTAACTCTCCCCTGAATTCAGTTGTGGCTAATTATACACTCTGCCATTTCCGCAGATACAGAACAGGTGAGCCTCTACTTATTCAGGAATCAGGAAATATTTACAACAAGATAAAATATTTGCAGTGTAAGTAATAGATTCATTGTGCTGTGTTATTTCAAGGGTGTGAAAGAGAATCATCCAGAAAGCAAAAGATATGAATTCACAAGATGGGGTAGCATTTTCTACTGTTAGCATTACTCTTCTGTAAAGAGGAGGGCAGGAAAGAAAAACATAAGAAAAAAAACCCAGATCTATTACATTTCTAAGAAGAACCTTTATGGAAAGGTGTTTGGCATAATTTAGCTAGGCCTTTTTCTGCTTCCCTATGGAAGGGAGAATCATGAGATCTCTGCAAGTAACTCTTTTCATGACTTTGTGATTAATACAGCTTGAAGTGGCTATACGCACCAAAGACTCCCACACCAAGGGTGCAAGAAAGATACAATGAGACCTAAGAGACAGATGGTTTCTATTGTTTTGAGGAAATTGTAATATTCTTTAATAAAAAGTCACCAATCTTCCTAAAAGGCAGACACAATGTATTTCTAGCATTGTATTGATCTCATAAGAGGTTGCAGATCATATAGAATTTCATGTAAGATACACAGTTTAACTTCCCATTTTCACATACTGCTGCTGGAAGGAAGAAAAGAAGCTTCAGTCAGTCTTCTGTTGTACGACTTTATTTTTGATCTATCACATAGTAGGACATCACTTTCGAGCAGGTCTTGTTATGTCTTCCTAATACTGTTAGCACTTTTAAGTACTTATACTGCAAACTGATTTCTGCCTACCCTTCCTCTGGGAAGTACATACCCGTAATCCTAATTAAGTTTAGATAAACACAGTGCTTCTCAAAGCACTCATGTCCATAGCACAGCACTCCAACATTATCTAACAGAGAAAGAAGAGTCTTTAATAATGAAACTGTCAATCAACTGCTTAAATCTTTGTTCTTGCTCACACTGGAGATCCTTTGCAACGGGCAAAGTCAAAGAAAATCATGAAAAGAAAAAAGCTTTTTGCAATAAAAATAAAAATAAAAATAAAAATCAAGCGTTCCCTTGGACTTTTTAGTGCAAATACCTTGACTGTTCTCCCACATAACATGCAGTTACCGTTTCGCTCACGACTCATACCCTATACCACAGAAGGGCAGCGAGGCCTCTGCACGAAGTTTTCTTGCCAAAGAGCGTATTTCCATGTCAAGGAAGAGCAGCTACTGTGCTTTCACCTGGCGTGTGCTAAGGATACACCTTCGCTGTGCACATCAGGCTTCCTGATAAGCCAGAGCTCTCCAGAGCTGGCAGAAATCCAGCTGTCCAAATACCCTAAAGCTGCGAGACAACTAGTTCAGAGAAAGTTAACCCATGTCGAGCTGCATGCCACCATGCTAATGCTCTTTTGGAAATAACTTGATCTTGCAGAAAAAACAGCAGGTTATTCCCTATGACTACAAGCAAGGCTCTTTACTTTCCGTTTGGAAATTGTGCCTGAGACAACCTTTCCACAGGACATACTCAGTGCCAAAACTCCCCCACAAACACTGAACTCCTACCTTACAAAGCAATTTAGTTACTTTTCAGATTGCAGTAACAAGCATTTCTCAACGAAAGCTGCAAAAGCACAAACATCAGGAGTAGCTGACAGTCAAAACTGGTTATTATACTGCTAAAATATAGTCTTATTAAGCACTGCCAATCTTAGCTACACTTAGACTGCATTTTATTAATATTCTTCACAGGGAATCCAAAATTGAATCTATCAGATCCCTGACTGCTTAGCAGGTAACCAAGGCAAATAAAGTCATCCCACTTTTTTCTTTTCACAGCCTGGTCTTTCCAGATTACATGCTACATGTAAATGGCTTTTTGTAAAATATATATAAGTCTGTGTTTACATCTTTTCAAAACATTTCCTTTTTGGAAAATGGTGTGGGCAAATCCATAGCATTATAATCTCAGCTCCAATAAATACTAAAGAGAGGCCAAATATACAGGCCAGTTCAAGATGAAGGGATCACGACTGCGTCTTGTTCCTTGGGACATTTCTGCCCATTCCACTTTTGATCAGGAGACAATACAGTCCCGCTGAACAAAAGTGCAAAAACATTTATACCCCTTGCAAGACAGCTACAAAAAAATATATAGTTCTGGCAATTAATACACTGTTATCTCTCCCTGGTCAATGGTCACATCTAGCTTGTAGCAGATTTGTAGGTCTGTTTTAAAATCCATTTTTATGGGCCACACCGAGATTTCTCTCTTCTGGTTTGTAATGAAGTCTATATATCTTTGAAATAGTAATCTCTAATTAGAGGAGAGAAGATAGCATAAAAATGTGAAAAAGGTGGCATCCGATGATGATGAGACGCTCATCTTATATAATTTGTTGGATATAGCCAGTTAACTAAACTACAGAGAGAGTCTTCATTTAAACCATATAATCCTTTTATTCATCCCAGTGCCACATGTCCTAGATAGCAAACTGTCATCTTCTTTGGCAGTCTACTTCTATGGATTTCTGTACTTTTGAAAGTACAGAAATAGGATCTTGGCAATTTAGAAAAGGATGATTTTGAGGCTTCCTTTGACAGTGCATAACAACAGCATAACTTTGAACTAAAGAGCTTCACAGATATCCTGTCTTTGGAGTGCAGTGAATATGGACAAAGGATGATTTTCTGTGTTCTGCAGAGGCCAGAATTTCAGCACAAAAGCAAGCTTCTGAGCAGCACATTATTATTATGTATTTCAATACCGACATTCTTTGGAAACAGTTCTCAACTTCAGTGTCGCAAAAAGAAAAAAAGGACAGAGTGTTGGCTTTGTTTCCTCAAAAAAGAACAGGGTTTCTATTGCTCCTGATCTCAGTCAAGGGGAGATACCTCTCCACAAGCATTAGCTCCTTCTCAGAAAGAAGCCTGGGTTATTAAAAATATACTAGCATGCCTTAGAACTGGTTTTAGCAACAGTACGTATTGATGTTAATATAGCTAATAGAGCTTTGTTGCTCACTTACAGTGTTAGATGACATTTTGTGTTTGTTATTTCATTTTTTTTGGCCTGAGAGTTTAGGCCTGTTCCCTTCTGGCTCAAAGTTACTAGACATCATAATTTCTCTTCTCAGAAGTTCAATGAGACCACTTTTTCTCTGAATTTAACTCTCTACGAAGGAAGCGTTCACAATTCTGCGCTTTTCCCATTTTCTTCAGTCACAAGTAAGTCCTTGACCTCCAAGGAAACAAGCACAATGATCCTGGGAAGAAACCCAAATTAAACTGTGAATATTTCACAGTCACCACATAAAACAGGCATCAAGGGTGGGCAGACAGACACAAAAAGGACTCAGCCCCAGTCGCCCCACTGTCTGGTAGCTCTTGTACAGGTGGTCAGTGGCTCTTGTCACCACACTGCCTCCATGGGACAGAGAGGATGCAACAAACCTGGAACCAATTTCTTGGACATCAGAGCATGTCTGCCACGAGGGAACAGTAATTCACTGAGACAAATGTCGAACAATATCTCAGGATTTTCTTTGATATCCTGCTATGACACCCTCAGTATAGGTGGGGCATTAAAGTGCCCGTATGTCCGTAGCACCCATAACTGCAGCTTCAGAGAGCCTAGCATGGTGCTCTGCATGCCTCTGCTCTCAGCCCATGTCGGCTGCTGCTGGTGTTGAGCGGGAGAAGGAGCATGCGCCTCAGCCCTCAGCATCCGCTTGTGGCCAACCTTCTGCCCTGCTTTTCCAGCTGGGATCAAAAGAAACCTGTTGCTTGTTTCTGAATGCGCGTGGAGCAGCGGAGCAGTGTGCCAGGGGCAGAAGGGGTGGCAGCTCCGCAAGGGAAGGTGAGCCGGGAGCCGCGGTGACCACAACAGAGGCAGAGGCAGTGTCCTCACCAACCGGGGACGCCGTCCGGAGCACCCAGGCAGGAAAAGCAGAGCGGGTCGGGTGACAGCAACTAGGGTCAGCCACAGGCCACTGTCACCAGCAAAGTGATGAGGCAGGGCTGAGGCTGGGCCAGGAAGGCAGGTTTCTGGGTCAGCACCTGTGAGGGATGTAGCCAGGCACAGGAAGAGCTGCTGCACAGCTCGAGAGATGGAACCCGAGAACCTCAGCTCAGATGCTGCTCTGGATGAGCAAAAGGGAGGAAAGCCCCTGAAAAAGGGAAGGAAACCTCCGAAAAAGGGAGGAAAGCCTCCAGTGAAGCTTCTCACAACTCCTTCTGTTACAGCTGCTTTTGTTGCAACGTGGGCCACAGCACCAGAGCAGAGCTCACCTTCAACACTGGCCTTGAAAGCGCTATGGGGCACGCATGGCCTTCACACAGGGCTTGGTGGTGCTTTAGTATCACAAAATATCAAAATACTGTATCTTGAGAAAGAAGAGGAAAAAAAAAAGTTACCATTAGTATATAGCAACGACCAGAAAATAAAGCCTTACTGAAAACTAGAAGTCTGAAGTCAAGATCAAGAATTCATATGTCCAGACAGATTACCTCATAAAAGATCCTGAAATATATCTGGGCTTGGAAAGTTGGTTTGTCGGAGAGCTGTGTCTTACTCTACACAGAGGTAGAATTTTCTCCACACAACCTCTGAGACAAACTGTTCTTCAGGAAGAGGTGAACTCCCGCCTCTTGAATCAAGGAGATTTGGTAATTTGCTTGCTGCAACTGTTTCATAACAGATCATGAGACCTGTTTACAAACCTATGTTGTTTGTTACTTAATTAAATGCCATCTATTATATTTGGGAATCATCAGGAAAAAACTTGTAATGAAGTCACTGACGGTTCTGTGTTTGAGAATAATAGCCTTTTTAGGCCAGTATTGTTTCTGAAACTAACCCCAATGAGATCCATCAACAGTATCGCACAAACAAGACTTCCTTTGAAAGAAAAGAGAGCGACTGCACATGGAACTAGTGAAAACTGGCACGACCTGCCCGTGTGCTCAGCAGCCGCACGTGCAGCGTCTCTGTGACTCCAGGGGTGGCAGCCTCACTGGGATTGCCATGAACACCATGAATGCATGTGTGGAGGCTGCAGCAGCCACCTTCTCTGCTCCGCTCTCACCGCGTTCCTCACAAGGCCTCTGGCTTTAAAGAAACTCTCTTCTGTTTCGGCCAGCCTCGTGCCTCACTCCTCCTCACCACCTGACCATGAGACGCTCCCAGTGACACTCAGAGTTAGCTGGCAGGAGTAGCTGGGACCAGTGCAAGACTTCTGCCTCCTCCCTGAAACCTTCATGCATCACTCCTGACACCTCAGCTTCAAGGCCGAGGTCAGCGTGGGAGTCCCAAAGCCACTGAAGTATTTCCAGACTGCCCTACATGAGACTCCCTCACTGCCTCTCTCTCACACACAACAAAACAAAAAAAAACAGCCAAGAAAACATTCCTGATATTTAGAAAGTATATAAAGATCTTTGCTTATCTTCAAGCCTTCTCATTTTAAAACTGAATTATCTATATATGCACACATAAGGAAGGTTTCTTGCTGTAGAGCAGCTGTCCATTTATGAGAAATATAAAACAGTCATCTCAGGTATGGAAAGTCTACGTAAGTGACAACTGGCCAACATCAGGCATTTGGATGAACAAAGCAAAAATAAGCCGTGATACACAAAGAGTTCTTAGCTTATACAGAATCTGTCCCGTCTCATTCATCTGAAAAAAACATTTTATCATGAGCTTTATTTCAAATAAACAGCAATTCTAATTATATCAGAAAAAAAGAAATATATTAGACTGGCTAATGACAAAGGTTGTTAAAAAAATGATCTTTTTATGATCATTCAATTAAATTTGAAACTGGCTGTATTATGGTAAACACACTGCATTCACTACACATTATGATCTATAAGACTCATTCTGTAAGGACAAATGTTATGTAACATTAGGTTCAGTGATGTGAAGCTTCTTGTAAACTTGTGATCAGTCACAAGGCTCTATGTTTCTTGCATTTATCATTTCACTTAAGAAGAAACTGTTTTCCCAGTTATTTAATATTCATAGTCAGCATCTACAGGAACTTAACAGAAAGCTACCAAGTCTTTATTTTACCTTGTGTGACACACACTCATTATTGGCATAGATTTACAAATGCTTGTAAAGGAAAAAATGTTTTACAAATGCTTGCTAAAAGGAAAAAAAAGCAACGTAACCATGATTCATTTTTTTCCTGCCTGCTCTTTCACCATGACAAAACAAAAACAAAGAAAAAAGCATTAAAAAAATCAGAATAATTTGCAAAATTTAAATAAGATCACTCATTGCAGACTGCTGTGAAACTACTAGAGGGAATACCATTTTCCAAACATACAAATACAATGTTATCTACAGAAATAAAGAATACACCAGTGATAAGAGCTTCTCAAGACTTGTAACCCAAAGTTTCTGTATACAAACGGACATCCATGTACTGTAAGCACTTGAGTTTAGCAAGTCTGTTTCTAGCTTTAACAGGCCTCCGAGGACAAGCTCTTGCCCTTGTCTTTTGTGCTGTGCTGCTGCACCAGTGCTCTGCTCTGAGCACTAACCCCCATGCCCTTGGTATTTCTCTACTTGCAATTCAAATCAAGAGCACAGAGATTAAAGAGAAGACAGGAAGAATATGCCCCTGCCTATACCTTCCATTTTCAACTAACTACAGCTTCTGCTAAAAATCTCTTCTGTTATATTTTCCTGCATATACATTCTTCACAGTGTCGGTGGTAAACCACTGCAGCAGACTGTCCTGAGGAGCCATGGGATCTGCATCCGTGGACACAGCCAAAATTGGACTGGACAAGTCCCTTTAACCTCATTTAACTTTGAACTTAACATCATTAGGGAGGTAGATGGGGAAGGGGGCGGGACCAGACAACCTCCAAAGGTCCTTCCCAGCTCAAATTAATCTACAGTTCTGTGATACTGTAACTTTGGCCAATTTCAAAGCCAGTCCCATCAATTTAGTTACCAAGCTGCAGATCAGAGAGGACTCCACACAGGCACGGATCCAGGAATCCAGCATAGCCTTAATAAACACTGCTCTGTTCCCAGTCTCAGTCAATGCCCTGCAGCTTTATGAAGTTACAGAGCTCCTGATGGCCACGCCAAACACGTCAGGGCTGGAGACCTCCCCAACATCTCTAACACAGTTGAGGCTTTGATGAAATAAACAGTAATCAAGGTCAGCGCCACCTTAGCTAATATAAACCAAATCCTGGCACAACATGTTAGCTATGTCAGAGGGATTTGAATCAGGATGGCCAATCCCCACAATTTCTCCATGGTGGAGACAAACCTGAGAAGGGCCTAGGAATTTTAAATTACAGTTCTTGACATTCAGAATGAGTAATAAAGCTTGCACTCATAAATTCTGTGCATCCAAAAAAAAAACCAAAACAGAAGAACCTTGCTGCTTCAAATGAAAATCAATCAAAACCTTGGGCAAACTTCAGAAGCTTCTTCCAGGACGTTCTTCTCAGGATTAAAAAAAAAAAAAAAAAAAAAAGGTCTGTAAAGGATCAGCTGGAATAAGAACTTTAATTTCTCCTTGTCAACAATGTTGTAGTTAACAGGAAGACCCAACTTCATAGAAAGATGTACCCGTAAATACACTGTCAGAGGTACAAATTCAATAGGGTATTGTTTCATTGAGGCTCTCTTGACACAGGGATAAGTTTGTTTAGCATCTTATGACTCAGTGGTGTATTCCACAAAGCTAGAAAGAGATAATGCTTATTTTTCTTGGCTCTAGAAAACCTGCAGGACACTCTTAAGTCAGTCACTGAAATGGAAGAAGCTGAGGAGATCAGAGACTTTAGGTAGTAATTACATCTCTAAAATGGACTGCTACAGCGTGAGTTAATCCCTCATCTCCATGTCAGGGGGACGCTGTGCCAAGCAGAGTGAGTCTGTAGGTCAAGGAAATTGTGTGCCAAGAACATAAGCCAGAGAGCAAGAAGACAGTAAGAGGGGCAAAGGATCTGCAATGGCAATCTGTACATTCAGCACCCTGATACTCGAGCTGTCAGGGTTATCTGAGAATGCAAACACAGGTGTGACTGGGGCATGCAGAGTTTATTAAGCCTGTGGAGGATGTTCCTTTGCTGCATGGATCATATTCGATTCCTTTGTTCAGGCTTTCTGTTCAGGTTACTCTTGTGAGAGCTGTAGGGAAAACCCTGCACAAGGATGCTGAGCATCTCTGAGGTTTGCTGTCCCCAAGGACAGGGTAGAAATGAGCCAAGCCACGGACAACGGAAGTGGCCTGGGACACTCGGGTCAATGTGGTCTCATAGCCACTCACGAGCCTTACAGGAAGAATCCAGCTGAACACAAAGGAACTGACCTGCTCTTAGCTACAGGTCAGAAGGGAGCCACGGCCACAGCAGAGCAGCTCCAACGAGTGCTGTGAGAGACTTTGCTCTTGCACAGCACCCCAGTGCCTGACCGTGCACGGGAACTGTCCCTGAGAGGCCATATCGCAGTCCACTGAAATTTGCACACCAGTGCAAATGCAAACACACAATGCAAGCAAGTGGTTGGTTTGGATACAGGATCAGGATTGTAAGAACATAAATTTTTAAGAAGTCTCTGCACTGTTTCATAATTTCCACACAGGTGTTGTTCAGAAAGCTGTTTATTTCTAAGCCAAACAATTCTTATTTTCACTGCATCACAGCCACAAAGGTTGCAATCGTCAAAATGCCTGTAGCAGCTGACACTCTTTGTTACTATAGCCAATAAACACAAAACAAAGCAACTGACACTTCTTTTGTGTTTTCTAATCAAAAACACTTTTTAAAAGCTTGCTATCACAGTCATTTTATAAAACTGTAATAAGTCATATCAAGAAAAACAGGCAGTATCACACAGATAGACCATTTTTGGTGAACACTTTTAGTTATACACAGCAACAACAAAAAAAATGCCTGCTATCTCATAACATTCAAGTTGGCCAAGATAGGAAAGGCCTGACAGTGTGTACACGTATCTGCTGCAGAACTCACTGTCTGGTAAAATCTCTCTGTGCATTCAGAGATAAAAATTGAACAGTTGAGACCCGCAGAGATATATAACCTGTCTCCTTCCCAAAACAAAGGAGCGAAGCACTGACAGCAAGGGGTTTGGAATCTCATTACTCTGACAGGTCGCATTTTAATATGATGCTTGAGATGCCAGCAGAGTACAGAAATGCTGAACTGAACTGCACCTTCACAGCAAGGTTCAGGCTGTTTTTAATGACTGTATCTTAATCCATAATATGTCTGCTGACAAAATAATACGGTCCTCCAGGGCAGATTTTGTAGAGTGAAATACGCTCTAGGACCACTGGCTCGCTCAATTCTACAACAGATTTTTGATTCAGGTTTTCTTTCATTTACTTACATATTACTACATAATTATCATGTTGTAAAGCAAAACATTATTTAGTCCATATTTTAATGACAATATACAC
This sequence comes from Crypturellus soui, assembly GCA_032275445.1. Classification (NCBI taxonomy): domain Eukaryota; kingdom Metazoa; phylum Chordata; class Aves; order Tinamiformes; family Tinamidae; genus Crypturellus; species Crypturellus soui. The sequence goes on from JAUBNY010000183.1 coordinate 25,150, forward strand.
TTCATTTATATCACTTCCTTTACAAGTGCTGCACTGAAGAGAGGGTTCTATTTGTATCCTTATGAGGTATTAGTTTTTGATGCTTCTGTATTATTAGATTCTTTTCCTTTTTCTCATACCTATATATGATTGCCACTTACAAATCTTCCCAGATTTCCTAAATTTCTTATACATAACTGCTCTATTTTGATTTTCCCCAAACATTTTAACTATTTCAGTTTTGAAACAATTTCTCTTTCTCTCAAATATCTGGGATAAATATAGCAATAGGGTTGGTTTTTATGTGTAGGAACAATGCAAAGTCCACCTGCTGCGAGCAAGCAAACAACAGAAAACAAAGGGTGCCTGTGTACTAGCACTAGCACTAACACGTATCGCCCTGAAATAGAAGGGGCTTGTCTGAAAGAAGTGGGTTATTCCTTTTATATAATTTTTAAGTATTTGAATAATCTACATGGGGAAAAAGGGGCAGCCTATCTTGAAAGTAAATCCCTGGGATTTAGGTAAACACTTTCCCAAGAGAATTAATAATTTACTGGCAGTAGAGTTGCAGATTTGTTTTTTTGGGTAGCATTTAAAAACTGAAGAAATATTTTTGCTTTTGTAGGCATTAGATTAGTCTTAAAGAATCTAGGTTGTACACTGCCTCTGCTATAGAGTCCTAATGTCACACTGGGCAAGTGTCCGGATTTCTTTAACTGTGTTTTTCCTTCTGTATGGGAGAAAACCACATGTTGACTCCGACCAACTGTCCATCTTGTCCATTGTATTGTCCAAAGAATTAAATCTCTGGGACAATTCACCGAACATCAGGTTCAACCCACACATCATTTACTGCATGTCTGGGCTTTCAGTTGTAAAGGCTGCTACTACATTTGCATGCTGAAGTCATCAACCGAAGGATCTGTGAGCTGCAAACAGACAACACTCCAGAACGCTGGGAGTCCAAAAATCAAAATCTTTTTATTTGCACAGAGGAATGAAGTATTTTAGGCAAGTTGAACAGTTGTTTTCCTACAATCTTTCCCCAAAAGTGTTAAAACTCTGCATCACAATTTCACTTCTTCCCACTTTATCTTATTTAACATGCACCTTACTTAGCTTACCTTAAAAGTAAGTAAAAAACTTATTTTTCAGATTATTTTTTTATTTTACTTGATCCTGAAACATGAAAAAACAAACTATATTCCAACATATTTTCTTGACTGGAATGCTTTACACTCTATAGGCATTAATCAACAGACACCAAATCCTTTAGTGATCCTACAGTGCTACTATTCAAATGCTCTTTAGATTTTGTGACAAAGGCACTAGACGAGGTCTAAAGAAAGTTAGACTCTACATTGGCTCCACCTTTTCCATTCTATCCAGATAAAAAGATAAACAAAACTTGAAGGTAAAATCGAGGCGGGGGGAGTCTATATTTTAAATAAAACCATAGCCCTCAACTAGTTTAAGTTGGGCAAAAAGTACGATGAAAAAAAGGTAATTTTGGGTGTTAGAAACATGTTCTGGTCAACAGAATTTGTTAGAAACATTACTGCTGTTGGCATATAGATAGATTAAAAAAAAAGAAGAAGAAGAAAAGAGAAGAGAAAAGAACTATCTTCCACTCCACTCCCCTTTAGGGAGTAGGTTCAAGGCAATCTCCCCTAGCAAAGAACGCAATGACTTACATACAAAAGAAGCTTTGGGGAAAATTATAGGGTGAAAAGGCAGCCAATGAGCAGAAACCACAAATTGCTCTTCTGTGTTCATGTCATTTGAGCTGTATTTATTTTCCTCATGCTCAACAAAAAAAAAAATATTTTTTGATGATCTAGAGATGGCAGGGAGCTTTCACTCCTAGAATGACAGGGAAATATTCCATGAAATCCTTCAGTGCTCAGCGCTCTAGAGGAATGCAATGGGATGCGCTGCAGAGCACATTCAAAACAAAGCCACAGGCATCTGGATAGGACAGGAGTTGAGAACGTGCAGCTGATAAGAAGCTAGGCTGCTCTTTTCTCATATGCATTCTCAAGATGCCGGCTTTGCTCTAAGGCAAACGGGGATCAGAAGGCAGCAGGCGGCGCATCGTCCTGAATGAACAGACTGCAAGGAGGCTGCGAGGGCCACTTGTTTCCTCTCCAGCTCCAAGCATACACCAGCATGAAAGATTTGAATGTACAGGTCGACAGTGATGAGAAAACCAGCACAGGGCAACCCAAGAGGCACGATGCAGCCAGAGAACAGCATAGCAAACATTGAAGAAATAGCCAATGTTATTGCCAAGAAAGAAGAAGGTGACAGGCAGTTCACATGAGCCAAGGCAAAAACGACAAAAACCACAAAGCCTGAATGAAGGCCTTGGCAAGAGGGGGTGCTTTTAGCAGATGGCAATTAAGGATTTGGCAGGCATCCGAAGAAAAGGAGAGAGCGCGAGTCAAAGATAGCACTAATGTGTGTGGCCAGATAGCAGGAAGCTGGAGATCAGGAGAGGGATGCCGCGGAGCTATGGGGAGCTGCGGGGGCAGGAGTGCCCTGAGGCCCCAAGAAGTGGCGAGTGGAGGTGCATGCAGGGGAGGTGACACATGGGCAACGGAGACAGACATCAATTATTGAGGCAACAGCAGTAACGCACACCCAGCGGAGTCAGGGCTAGCGCCTTGGCCAGGGAGAACCAGCAGGAAGGGAAGGTAACGAATGAACTGGAAGATTTTGAGAGAAAAGGGGAGAAGGGGGCTTGAAATACAGGTACAATAGGAATGAAAGAAAGTGATGAGAAAATGGGACACAAGTGTTTCAAGTTTAGGGATGAACATGTGAAGGAAAACCATCTTTGTCAATTTGAAGCACCCCTACCTCCTGAACCGAAGTAGGAGTTAATCTACTAAGTGTGAACAGCTTGGCTTATCCTAGTTAATTATTTAGCCTTAGCTCCTTGCTGCAGTATTACAAGCGCTTCATAATTACTACTGGTTAATAGAAGAGCAGGCCACAACAGACTATCCGCTGGGAATTCGGCCACACACAAATCCTAACATAACCCCTGTGCCCTATTTATGTGTTTCCCTTTCCTTGTATTTAGGAAAGAGAAATATAGACGGTATTTTGCTGCATGCCCTACAGCTTCCAACATCACTAAATGATAACACAAGAATTCAGCAGTGGACATCTTTAGAGTCTTTTATTCACACCTCTGAGGAGAGATCTTGCAGCTTTCCTTATTTTTAAGAGTTGACATTACACACATGTAACTGGCAGACAAAGTTAACCAGTGCAAGATGGGTATGTTCCCACCTGCGTCTCCTGAGGAGCACAGAAGATTACCCAGTGATTTCACATTCACTTGGAAAAAAACCCCAAGTGAGTTGCAGTGGGATGGGAGTCAAAAGAAGATGCAAAATTCCCCAAACCTCTTCTTTGCCTCACTGAGGCCCAAGACAGATTCAGTGTCCTTCTTGCCCAAGAACTCAGTGCTGCAAACTAACATGACTCAGCTGCAAAACCTGCTATGTTTAATGTCTCAGCTTCTCAGGTCAAGTAACTAAGGTAAGAGTGCAAATGTCAATGTTTACATGAAAAAAAAAATTAGCTTCAAAATTGAAAAAAATATATTTGTTTTATTTGTGATATTTTCCCTCTGCAAATCCCGTGAGGGGACACCATCTTTCTCCTCCCTCCTCTTGCCACAGTTGGACACTCACAGCCAGAGAACAGAGCTTGTGTTGCTCCCAGCTGAGAGACAAGACAATGTAAGAAGGTAAGAGAAATTAAAGGCTAAACACAAATTAATCATACTGTCTACTTGCTCACAAAAAAATCACATGTTCATTTGCATGAGGTCAGCTAAAGCTGCATATAGAAGCCTTTCATAACAGTGTTTTCCCAAGTATAAGTTGCTGGGGGTTCTATACATGCAGAGGGCAGCAGGAGTGGCTAATCAGCTAATTTTGATATTAAAACGTGGCCTACTTCATAGAAGAATGGGTTACCTGAAGTGGATCAACATTTCTAGTGTAGACATGGAGCAGGAACGCTAGAACAACTCCGTTAATGATAATCTGAATTAGTATAGAAAAGCACTCCTGCCAAAGGAGGTGGGAGCACTGCATGTCCAATTATGCATAAATCACTATTTCTGTTCTTTTAAATTTCTCCACTATTTAAAAATAGACCTATTGATGTTGCTAGTTTCATCTTTCAAGCCTTGTGTCATTGGCTTCATGGTTAAATTTAAAACAACATTAGCATTTAAATTATAGGCTTGGGAACTAGTACTTGATAACTGAACTCCTGAAGTGAAATTAAATGTTCAGCTTCCATGAATTCATGTTTTCTTTGAGAACTGACCACACTCAAAACTGATAAAGAAGCAACTAGGTTATTTTAGCTGTGTTAAAATTGGCCTGGTTCAGTAATAGCATGTTAGATTTGTTGGTAGCAAATACAAAATAGTACTGTTTAAACAGGCTGATCAGAGCCACAAAAGCCAGCCACCCAAAAATGGAAAAGAAAAAAAAAAAGAAGGTAAAATTAGGAAAATAAATATTAAAAAAAAAAAGGCTGTTGGAGCAATTTTCACTCCTGTGGTGATTTAATAATCTAGTAGGGCTATAAATGCTCTGTGAAGAGTAAACAATTGTCAATATTTGTGACCATCAGTAACACCAGCTTCAGTCAGAGAAAGTTACTCATGTCCTACAGTGAGACAACTACAATATCAAGAGCCCAAAGAACATGTGAAGGGAAAGCCCAGCACAAAATGAATGCGAATGCAGCATTATAAGCCGATACTTAACCGCCTCACAAACCGCTCCTGGCTCTCCCAGGGGGCCTATTTCCATCAGCTTGCTAGAAACAGGCTTCCCACTGAGCCTATGCAGCGCTCCAGCCTCATCACCTTAGGTGTAAGGGCTGCATCAGTGAAATCTGTATAGGTTCCACTTACATATATTACAGATAAAGAATGCTTGTAAACCAACCAAAGGAAATTTTCAACATGTCTATTTTTATCATGTTTACCATGATAGTAAAAGGTGCAAGAAAAGGCAAACAAAGAAATAAAAAAAGAGCGAAAAAACAAGACTCTTGATATCATTAATCTCTTATTTTTCTTAGAATTAAGAGGGAGAGAGAGAAAGGAAATAAATGAAAAACCTATGTCTAGCTGCTAAAACAAATATCTCTGAATAGACACAGAGGTAACAAGGTAGCACCACATCACACCTTTGTTAGGTGAGTGAAAGCAGCACTGATTGGCAGTTAGCTCTGATCCAGAGAGGAAAAGCTGACAAAAAGTAACAGCGGCACTTTTTCTCTTCTCACATTGTCTCACTTCTTCTTTAAAATTTATCAGCTTTAAAAATAACAAGTTTATATAATAAGTGAAGAAAAAAAAACCTCTTTCATTTGGTTACATGAGGCCATTAAGATCCTTTGGATTTACTTCTAGTTTGAGCATGAAAAAAAGATGATAAGCATCAAGCATAAATTTATGCATCTTATAAAATATATAAAAAAAAAGGATGTTAGCCCCCATAACCCCCACTGGGTTATTTTGTATTTTGTATGTTTTAGGCATCAACTTACATGGGAAGTAAGTAAATTAGACAAAAAAAAAGTGATAAAGAAGCAATAGCTAGAACAAACTATTCCTAATCAGATTCTTGCTCTGGTGCTTTTTGTCTGTGTAATTTTATTTCTATATTTCATGCACTTCACTGACATCATTTGTAAGTCTTCTGCACAATTTTGTACTGTAGATGTTGAAGTTCTGAGTGACTAACAGTAGTGTTAAGAATAGGAGAAAGTTTTTATTTTCCCAGACGAAAAACCAAACAGCATAAAACCAGGTAAAAACTACCAATGCAACTGAAGTTGCTAAATCTTAAAGGTGTCAGTTACGCTAGTTTTGAATTGCCCTACACAAAAACTCAGTAACAACACAGTAACAAGGACTCCCTGCATTCAGCCACTCTTAAGAACCATCATCTGGCTTCTGCGCATCCTCCCCAGGTGTGTACTGCTTGCTTGGATCATGGTTTTATTAACCATTTTCTATGGCTCAGTGCTTTAAAATGCTTTAAATCAATTTGTGTGACAGCTATTCTATCAATCAATACATAAAATACAACAGTACATGACCGATGCATTAGATATCACAAAAAAAATATAGCAGAGGTAATACAAAAAGCTCTGGAAAAAATGAAGACTTGTACAAATTACTTTCTTCTCTCCACACCCTAAGACCTCATTCAGAGCCATAAAAGTTCAATTTGCACATTTCCACTTCACTTCTAGATTTGATTTTGTGATAAAACTTGGTAACTCCAATGACTCCACACAAAAGCTATATAAGGAATATTTGTGCTTTAAGAATAATAATAAAAAAAACCTCAACACCTAATTGTTCTGCTCTCTGCGCTTTTCACAGAAAAATGCTCCTGGGGGACCAAGTTACTGAAAGACTAATTTTCCATAATCCATTAACTGAAATATTGTCTGAAGAGGGAGGTTGAAATCCTTCTCTCTCCTCTTCCCAGCTAACTGCAAGGCTTTCCAGTGGCATCACTGGAATGAGGATTTCATCACAAACCTTGCGTTACTTTTGGGTGTGTAGATTATTAAAGGTGCAACATACTGCACTGCAAAATTACAAAGACTTTACAAGGTAGAGCTTACTTTTCTCACTGATTCTGGACAGATGGTAGGATCTGACTACAACTAAATCAGCTTATTCGAATACATTATTAGTTCTCCAACCCAATATTCACTGTCTGCTTTTAATGAATTTGTTGAATGAAAGCGTGATGTGCCAACATTAAAGAGTGTGAACAACAGAAATCCATCTTCCTCAAAGATCAGACTTTTCCTGATATACTACAAATGTTTATACAATTTACAGAAAAAAGAGTTCCTCTTAAAAAGTAGCTCATTACAAAACACAAAAGATCAAAACTGAAATTCTTTTTTGTCTACTGTTTAATCAGGAGTCTGTTAGGTTATTTCTTCGTGGCCATGAAGCAATTCAGGAAAATCTGGAGATCAGAAGACCAAGTGTCACAGAGTGACGTCTCAGTGAACACATATAAAGCACTCTCAAGCATCTAGGATATCTGGTACCTCAAAAGCTGGGCATGCAGCATCTCCAGGAGATAATCCCATTAGCAGGCAATAAACCCTTAATTTCTCAGAAGAGGCGCCCAGAGCTCCATCTCTCAATACTCTCAAGAGAAGATATATGATTCTACTTTGACTTGGAGAAGGCAATCCTGGCTCAATTCTTCCCTTAAGAGCATAAAGAATAAAAAGTTTTCCTAGAATTCCCAGATTTACAACCTAGCATTCACACAGAACCTCACTTCTGTATTTTTCAATGCATAATCTCCTTACAGTCAAAACTCATTTTGATGTAAGACACAGCCCATATTTTACTAATTGAAATTACTCTCATAAAAACATTCTTGCCTGTCCTCCTCGCAACAACATTTCTTCTTTCCTGTCCTTGTAAAGTTATAGCTCAGTAAACTGAACTGGTGATTTTCACTGTGCAGAGTGGTGATTCTTTGCTGCTGCAGTTCCCACTCAATCAGTAAGTTATTTTCATTTACACTAAACAGTGATAAAAAAAAGATTCCCAGATATTAATATAAGATATATACATTTTATACTACTTGAATTTATATAGGGAACATTTTCATGTAGATGTGGCATTACTTGAATGTAAAACCGTGACACATTTTATAAAATACTAACATTCTCTGCTAGCAAACACATGCTCACTTTCATTAAGTTTGGGAGATGTTTGGTTTTATGTTTGAACATGTACAATGAACTAATAAATACATTCTTATTTATATTGAAATAAACAGAATATTCTTACAACTTATTTTTCTTAAAATATTTTTAAAAAATATAATCAGTGCTTCAAGCTCCCAGTGAAAAAAAGGTAAAGCAGCTACCGTCAATTCTAGGTCCTAAGTCAAACACACCATAATTTTTGTTGTATGTTAAGACAGTTTTAATAATTATGAGATCCATAGACTGGATCGCTTCGAAATAAATAGAGTTTACATATAAACTGAAAAAGGTTTCTAAAAATAATTCATTTTAGTCAAGCAACAAGAGCGGAATGGTGTCAAACAAAGTTTACTCACCACTGTTTGAGACAGCCCAATTATTTCACTTTTGACTTTTGCGCAAATAGGAGAGGTTGTGCATATCTTTATATTATCAGAGACATGGGTTAACTACGTTATTCATACACAGCATGCCCATCCTCAAACAGGTGGGTCTTTCAAATACTTGGCAATTAAACTTTCCCACATATGAATCACTTACCATTCCCAGAATGCCTTCTACATGAATACTACATGTTTACATATGAGGCTGGTATATTCTATATAATCTGCATCGCCGTGCTTGAGTCAGCTAAGTAGCACTCATCATGGACAAGAGAGAGGCGCAGGCAGATGCAGATAAAGAAAGGTCAGCTTGTCTTTGCTACCATCTTCCCATGTGGCTAAGGCATATGGGCTCAGAATTACACACATTACTCAAACTGCTACCTTGAAATAAATGGTGGACCCACTTAATATAGTTTCCAACTGTTGCCAAAAAGTGCTTATTATTATTAGCTGACATTTTAATAAGGCCTCCCACATGTTTTAATACATGCAATCAGGCTGCATTCCTTTCCACAGGAATCCAATGAGTGAGATAGATGCTCTCTGCTGAATTCCTAGTTCTGAAAGTTCTGAAAGCATCATTTACTTTAACCTAAAACTGCAGCTCCAAATGAACGGTGCAGCAAGCAAAAGCCTCACTCCTTCAGTTTCCTTTGAGATGGCAATGATGGAATGAAGAGTCAGTATGATAATGGTCACTGTACATCTTGGCAGAGACAATTTAAAATAAGTTTCTGTTCCATGTAAAATATTAACTGTCTGAAGTTTTCTTTCTAAACGTAGACAACAGCATTAAAAACATTAAAAGAATCTTTTAATTATTAAAATATTAAAATATCTAAACAACTCTCACTAGACATTTTTATTTGAAACAAAAATATTTTTACTTTCCCAAAGTGAAATACTTAAAATTTTTGCTAAAAATATTTTAACAGGCGTTTGCTAATATCTGTATCTTTTATGTTACAGCCTATCATTACCTTCCCTAAAAGAAAAAAATAGGCAAAGCACAGTTGTAAACAATATTTATTATGCAAAGCAAATGACACACTAGATTAGCATATGTAAATAAGGCACTAAGCTTATGAACTGAGCTGAAACAAAAGCAGGATGTATTCACTTCAGCTGAACTGGATGAAGAGGAACAAAACATGCCCACCTCCAGTTTCTGTACTTATATCAATTCGGAATTATCCCTTGCACTGTATCCTTTAGGAAGCACATTCCCATTTGATCATTAATACTTGTTAAAATATGAATGGAAGCATTTTACCCTTTGTGGTTGAATCAGCTATGTTCAAAACAGTCATTCTGATATAAGGTTTATCTGCATATAAACATTTAGTCACAAAAATTTGTCACCTTCAAATGTATTTCTGATAAGAAACCAAAGGTGTAGCCTGGCCCCATCTTCAGGCTTCAAGCCTGAGGCATGGACAGAAGAGTTAAAGCAAAAACTCTTTTACATTTCAAAGAAAGTTCAAAGGCAACAAAAAAAAGACTGCCCTGCAAAGGACACTGAAGCTGCATTTATTGCAGGACACATTTAGGGAGCAGATGATATGATTTACTCTGTATCATAATAAAAAATTTGTAATATAATTTGAGTCCACATCTTGTTTAACAGGAAGGTTTACCTAGTTCTCACTTAAGTCCTGGATTAAATCTATGAACAAATGAACATCAAAATGATAGTCTGAACATTCTTACAGCACCAGTCACAGCTTAGTACTAAGGATACAGAGGCAAACGAGGGTCAAAATATACATCCAGCAGATTTAACAGAAATTTGTATTTCTAATTCAAATCCAGCAACACATTCAATGATATTTCTTTGGCCCCAAAACAATGACAAGTGGTAAACTAAAGGAAACACTGGAGGCATCTGAAATGAGGACATGAACAAGACAACCTTAAAATTACTTGTATTCCCCACTTGTTTCTGAGTTCTTGGCAAATAGGTTGTCAAAAATTGCCTGACCATTCTGAAAATGTATTAAGTATTCATTCCACTGTTTACCAGTTCTATCTAAAATAAGTGTATTGACAGATAGTTTAACCAAGAGAAATTATCTCAAATTACATACACTACTAAAGCGATATATTCTGAAGAAATCAAAACTGGAAAAGTTTTTATTGGCCACCCGATATGTCTCAAATCCTGGTTTAGGAAAAGCACATGGACTTTTTTTCCTCTGTTTCTGAATGTGAGACTAAATATCCTGTAAGACAGTCTTATACAGTTGCTAGCACAAGTCATAAATACAATATATGCTGCATGGTAAAACTTTGCAATGATAACCCCATCCTAATAATATGCATTTTCCACTAAAGAGTTAATGAGAAAGTGAGTTGAGCTAAGTCAGCACCAGCAGAGAACACAAAATACTTCTCTTACCTCCATCTCTGTGCAAGGTAAATGGCCTGATTTATCTGTCAAAAAAAAAAAAAAAAAAAGATTATTTATGTAAAAGTCAAGAGACAAATAAAACTAAACACCCGAGTCAGCTCTTTTTTTAAGAGGTACTTACAAATATTCTCTGGCCTTACTTCAATCATACATTTCAATAATATTGCTATTATACTCATCATAGAATTAGCAGTATGAAAAAGGCCCTGCCCTCTTTATTTGGATCCCTCACAATGTTCCCCTCTAAGAGGATCATCTTTAATGCCTGGCTTCATTATTTAAATTGTATGATTGAAGTTCAGCCATGGAGGCAACATGAAAACATGTTAGCTTAAATTAAGTAGCAGCAAATGAATAGTTTTAGAATAATAATAAAAAAAAAGAACAGCAATAACTCATAAACCATGAAAAAGACCCAGTTTCATCTCATTGCTACTGCAGTATTAAGGAACTCAACAACTACATGAAATTCAAGCAAGTTAAAGTAGAAAATTTACTCTAGGTTCATCTTTGTCAATGTTTGCATTTCCTCTGAGCCTGAAGAAGCTATTCAACTTGGAATTTATGCCATATAGAAAAATTAACTTCTGAATTGTTTCTTCAAATTGAAGTCTCAATTTTGTCAAGACAAAAATCATTTTGTTTAGAAGTGTTGTGGCTTGGCAGCTTATAAAAATAAGACTGAAATTTCACCTTATTATTAGGAAGGTACCATTTCACTAAATGCAGCAAGTTGATCATTTGATAGTGATATATTTATATCAGAGGAGCATGAAGTCATTCCGCTGGGATGATTTTCTACTAAAAAGTGACATTCAAGAAAATCAAATGCTCAACAGAATTAACCCTATTTCAAAGAGAAACTCTAAAACTGAGGAGATCTAAATGAAAGCTCTACACATTGCTCAGGTAGCATGCACATGCTGGAAGCACACGTTGCAGGTGACAGGCACCAGCCACCAGCCAGTCCGGCCAAGGGCTTGGCTGCTGGCAATCACTAGGAAGAGCCTGCAATTTGTAGTCCTAACGAGGAGGAGCATTTTATCAGATTGCCCGGCGAGCTCCAGCAAGCGCAGCCAACTGGTTAGCATAAGGTTTGCACAGAGGAGTGCCCGGGCTGCCTTACCTTGTAAAATGGGCAAGGCATGAATCCTCCTAGTGCTAGGGAGTGTCTCTCAAATAGAAAAGGGATAATTTTTTTAACATCGAACTAGGTGCCTTGCCTTTGAAACTAATGGTTAAACAGCTCTTGAATGAGAATGAAGCACCCAACACAGGTAAAATCATTTTCCTCCATTTTGACCCAGTGCCAACAAAAGCTCAGCACCACTGTGTCATTGCAAAACAAGCAGGAGGGTGACTTAAAAAAAGGCAGCTTTTAAGTAACATATCATCATTTCAGGGTTGGACTAGATGATTTCTAGGGGTCCTTTCCAACCTCAACTATTCCATGATTCTGTAATTCTGTTTCAAAAGGACCTGAAATTCTGGTTGAGTCACTTTATGATGCATATGAGACTTTTTTTTTTGAGTTTAAAATGACAACATTTGTCAAATATAGAACATTTATCAGAGAGACTTACCAAAAACATTTTTAAATATTCTTTATAGTAGGAAATTTATTAATTTTAAGAGCTATATTAAGAGCTTTTTCTGCCAAAGTCAAATAACCAGATAACCAGAATAACACTCCTCTCCGAGGCAATACAAGATCAGTAATATAGCTGAGGGGGCTTTCTTGTGCAGGCTTTCTTGGCAAAAACAGATACCTATCTTTTGAAAAGTTACTGCTTCAGAAAAAAATAAAAGTTTTACATCTATAATCATGCATCGACATACAGAAGTCAAGTACTGTTTGCAATCACTCTGATTCACACCTGCTATGGGCAGGCAAAGCAAGAAAACTGCTTAGTGGCTCCCCTCAGTAGTGTGGACATGAAGTGCCCATCTCTACACTTTAAAGCACTGCTCAGATCCTAAAGACAAAGGATCCTAAAGGACAAAGACTTTAACAAAGTCTTAACCAAATCCTCAAGTACAAAACAAATCTGCCCAGGCCAGCAAGCAAAATGCGAACACTGTATTTTTCACATTCCCTCCTGATTCAGTTTTGATAAATCAGCTTTCTAAGCTTCGATAAAAGAGGTTTTGAAAGGAGAAGCAGCTCAAGTTTGGGGGAATGTTCATTGTTTCTTATATTATACTATCAAAACTTACTCCTGACTTCAGAACAAATCATAATTCTTTTTTGCTGCTAACATTCTGGAAGCAAATTAGGTTGGATTATTTATTCTGACCAACCAGTGACAAAACAGAAGAGGAGCAAGATTGACCCAACACTTCAAGGAGCAGCAGCCGTGCCACAACCCCCTGCGCTGGGGAGAGTAGGGGGAAGGAGAAGCAGCTCTCCAGGCTCACGCAGCTCACAGGTGCCACGGACATGATTCTAAGCAAGCCCAAACTACTGACTTTGAGCATGTTAATAACACATTGTGCATTAGGGTAGTTATTAACCGCCTGTTCCTTAGGCCCCTCTCCCCTGGCTGTAGCCCTTTGCCAGGCAAACAATCCTGCTGCGTTGCCTGCAGTCACTTAGGAACCTCTCCTGGGGGAATTTCCCACTTTCTGAACTTTCTCCCACTTGCTTCCATCAGTGCTGAACTCAGCTTGCCTCTGTAGAGTCCATGCAAACCAATGCATATTTACTCCTACTTACGCTGACTAGAAAGAGATTTCTTTTCTCTTCATCTGACAAGACAAAAAAAGCAGAACCTTTCGAACATAGCCTAAGGATGACACTTTCCTAATTGCGCTGGGAGATAAATAAGTCCTAAAAAGTCTCCATTTATTCTCTTCACAAGCAGTACTAAGTGCTATCTGGCAAATAGGTCAAGACTTACAAATGTGTTTCAGCTGCTACTTCTTAACACGGACTCATATTTCTCTAGACTTCACAAAAACCCAACTAAACACTAATCTGTGTAGGTTTTTCTTCATTCTTAAAGTCAAAAAAATAAAAAACAAATCACCAGTATTCTTCTATGACAACTTTCAAATAGTGACTAATCCTTTCATTACTGGTAAAAAGTAATATTGTCAGCTGTCAAGTTAGCTTCAACTTATAAACAATCTAGTGCTTGCAAGATCAAATAATTTTTAACTCACATGTTATCAAAATGAAGGAAAGAAAAAGGATGCAGTCAGGAGAGGTGTTTAAACTGGAGGTTTCCTGTATCTCTGAAAAGTTTTCAATAAAGTATAAAAGACACCCAAAAAAAATCACCCTTCACATTCTTTTTTGATCCCCTGAATTGAAACTTATTGGTATTTTGAGCCCCCAGCATGAGCAGTCATGCCAAACTTTCAGCAAGCACTTCGATACAGTGACTCATCGCTTCAGGCTGCTGCCGAGACACAGCAAAATAATTATTTTCACATGATCTAACTGAACACCATTAGAAAAAGATTATTCTCAATCCACCCATAGCCCGAGCCTCACTCAAGCACAATTTCCATGTCTCCCAAGCATTAATCCCAAGGATTGTCATGTAAGTAAAGAGTCTTCACAGATTTGCAAATCAAAAGGAAAGCATACCTTCTACTGCTGCCAATAACCAGAAGCACGCACTGAAGACCAAAATAAATAATTCAGCACATTCAAATAGACTGATACAGATTATTCATAAGAAAGCATGCAGTATGCACAAAAATATTTCTACCTCACAATCCTAAGAAAAGCTAAAATATGGAGGTGATGCTGTGGCCTTTGTTTCAACAGCAGACAGCTGCTCCGAGAGCCTTGCAGCTCAGAGCATATTCCCAGCCTTCCCATAGCATCCAAAATCCCTCTTTCTAGATCCAGGAGCATTGCCTTAACAGCACTTCATGTACAACCAAGGCCAAGAATCAAGGCAGAATCATCAGCACTGATTTTCGGATTTTCAGGCAGGAGCTTAATCGAATATGCACCGAGAACCATTTTGTGGGCAAGATTAACATGCCACTTAAACAGGACAGTTTATTTCTGCAGTTCTTTGTGAAATAAATCCATTATTTCCATGGTGGAGAGCCCAAGGTGCCTTCATGCAAACAGGCCACTGCCTGAGGTGGCAGAAAAAGAGACATAAAGACGAATAGGAGGAGAGTAAGGGAGAATCTGGGAGTCATTATCTCAAGATTGACAAATTCAATAGTCTTTTATCAGGCCCCCAAGTTAATGATAAATTCAATTTGGGCTTGCTGTCTGGCTTTTAGAGCCTTAAGAGGTACAGTAGCTTTTCTCAGCCTTTAAGGGAATGAGGAACTTCTTAAAAGAGAAAAAAAGAAAGATTCAGACTCTCATTAGGACGTTTCATTGCAGGAACTGGAGCACTATTTAGCAAATCTGACAATACTTTCAATAAAAGAGGGAAGATTAGTACCAATAAAAGGCAAAAAGAAAGCAAAGGCAACCAAACAACATAAAGAAAACAGAGGCATATGTAAGGAGTAGAATTCAGAACTACATGGAGAGACAGCAAAATAATGACGTGGCAGGAGGCAGCCAGGCTTTTGGCGGAAGATGGGTATTTACAGGGTAAAGAGATGAAAGAAATGCAAGGATGGAAAGAAATCCTGGAAAGCAAGAAGAAACAAAAGTGAAAATGACAGAGAAAAGTATAGGGAAAATGTGACATAAGAGCCTGCAGACTGCAAAGAGAAGGTCAAGAAAGGTGAAAATCAGACCAAGAGTGGGTTTGGAGCATGCTGTGCAGCCCCTCAAGGAGCAGCTAGCAGAGAGACCACATTTTTAAGCAAAACTTTTAGGCTTTGGAGCCAAACATCTCTCTCCTTTCAACTATGAGATTATAAGACAGCAAGAAGCTGAGTAAGTTTTTAGCAGCTCATTACTATTTGAATCTTACTCCTGACCATAGCATCAGATTACAGCTGGTGCTTTAGAAAGGATGTGTCTCATTTTTTCAACTTGGGAAGAAAAAAGTGAGAAACTCATAAGAAAGGACAAGGAAACTTCTTAAGAGAGAAGTAATGGTTGCTAGACTGTAAAGGGGAGACCAGGACTTTTTTCATCATCAAATCACTCTTTTCACACCTTCACCTTTCTCCATTCAACTCATTTATAAGTTACAAGTAACTCCTCTACAGAGCATAGGTAATGACTTACATACAATACCTAGTTGATTTACATATGACTTAGCTAGTTGTGTTTTGCAACAAATCTATATTAAAATCTATTTTACTTTATCCCAAATTAACTACCTTTTTGCTGCTCTCCAAGATGTACTACAAATTCTTACCCTTGGTCTTGACCCATGCCTGCCATGCCCAAGCAAAGTGATTGTGGAAAAGCTGCAGTTCTGTCTACGTGCCCCTGCTCATTCTCCAAAATAAACCTGCAAGCTTACCTAGGAATCAAGTCAATCCAAGGCAAATACTGCAGGACAGATGCATCTCCAAGTGCTGCTTTACTCTATTCACAGTTGACACACACTTCTGCAGATGCTTATTTAAAAATAGACACTACATTAACTTGCCTCTTGCCTGTCCAGATATCATCTCCTCCCAAGAAGAGCATAAATGTGCACTCTGAGTGCAAGGAAGCTCCTCTTTTTGTGTTATTCTAATCATATTCTCATTCATTCTGGAGCTACCTGTTTACTCTTTGCTTCAATGAGCACTTATTTTTGCAGCAGAAATCTGACTCCATGGAAGTCACTGCCAGTTTCTGCCATCATATTTGACAGATGCACTCCTGGGTCAGCTAGGAACTTTTACCCAGAGTTAATAGACTCTTAAAAGTCAAAAAAAAAAAAAAAAAAAGTAGCTCTCTGATAACTTTTCCTATACTTCGGCTATGTCTTTACAGACTTGTATACGCATTGTACAAACTGACTCAATCTCTTTCTGTTAGAGCACATACTACTCAATCACACACTTATATCCTAGGTATCTCTGTGTGTCATACAAGCTAGCCTGGAGTTTTATTAGGAATGCAGAAATATTATTTTTGTTTCCTTGATGGATCCAATGCTGTAATGTAATAAAATAATTCAGAAATAAAGAGACAATATAGTCCAGTTTTAACAGAAATTATGGGGGGGGGGAAGAAAAAAAAAGGGAAAAAAAAGCTTTCCCTACTCTTGCAGGATGGATTCATGGTCAGCTTAGAGCCAGGTTGTTCCATTACTTTAACTCTCTCATCACCCCACGTTTTCACGACGGCCAGAGCCCTCCCACAGCCTTGGCAGACTCAGCCTGATCCCATTGCAGCTCATTCTCCCTGCATGTCGCTCTGAGGACACCTCTCTGCCCAAGTGCCCCTTGGAGGCCTTCCCGCGCGGCCCATCACATCACACACAGCTGCCACTTTCATTTGCAAGGTTCCTCAGGCTGTCCCAGTCCTATCCATACGCTCTCACTGGGTACTATGTGCTCAGGGTCACCTGCAGACAGCTCCTGAAGCTGGACTACTACCCTCGGAGCATCTTTGCTCTGTCCTGCGAAGCCCCTTATATACAAGACATTAACTCCCTGCAAACACAGGAATACCATGGCAGCAATCTCTTTTTTCCCCACTCTTCTAGCACCATCAATAACAAAAACTGCAATTTGACTTTTCTTTCTGCAGCAACATTTTTGCGGCACTATTCAAGTATAACCCCAATAAATTACATGTTATGACTGGTGAAATCATGGTGAACTTCTAGATCTCACAGCTCCTCAAATATTTTCCAGCTATGGTTAAAGCTGTTCCTTGCTTGAAGATGTTCCTTAGGATCAAAGGTATATTTCAGACAACACCAAATTAGCCCTTGTGTCTTCACTGCCTACTCACCAGCTTTAGCATATACACATGCAAACACATTAGCCGAGGTCAGGCAGCACTGCTGGTAACTGCATGGCATGTGTTTTGTGTGGACGCTTAAGACTATTTTTGCCAAAAAAATACTGTGTTGAATTTTTTTCTTTATTTTTCTCCTCCCCAGGCAAAGTTGTACTCTGTTCCTTGAAGGTCTCCCCTGGCCAGGGAAGCCAATTATTCCCTGTGCACAGGATGCACCAGCATTAGCTGTGACTGGAAACCTTCCAGTTTACCCTTCCATACTGGGAATGACACTAATCACAGAAAGCTTAACACAAATAAGGTCTAAGCTCTCTCTCTCCTTCACAGCTCAGATAGCCAAGTGCACAGAAATAAAACTCATTCAGATTAACCCACTGAGATCTTCTCAGTGGCCCAGTGCCATTTTCTTCCTACCTTGACTTCCATCATTAACATGGACATCTTAAAACTCCTAGAAGAAGATGGTGAGGTTGAAAATATTGAACCTTGTTATCTTTAAATACAGATTTTTTTGAATGCACTGGAACAAAATCAAAATTGATAATTTTTAATCAAAAGTTAATTTTAGAAGTAGTATTTGTCATAGCACAGTAGTACCAGTTCTGAAATTTGAACAGCAAAAGAAGCTACTGTTATCTATCATTTTTCAAAAGGGTCACCAAAATCATAAGTAAAGCATTACTACATTCATTTCCCTCTAAAAAGTCTCTATATTTCCCCCCTAGCACCATTTGAGAGACTGACACATGAGCACATGGGTTCATGGGTAAGGGCTAAATCTGCATTTATTGGCTCTATCCTGCGTGCTGCCTTCCAATGCCAGCGCACACAAGGCTTTGAGAAGGACATGAAACTCATTAAAACTGCCCAAACGATGTAGGCCCTTTCTGTCCAGCACATCTCACCCTCTGAAAGGCCCCGTGCAGTCAGCTCCTCTGTGATTATTCAGATGCAAAGTCAGGATACGACGTGCATCGCACCCTCCCTCTGCCTACCTGGCAGATCTCCAAAAGAAGAGTCTGCAGGGGGCTTCATTCTGAGAGAAGTAGCAGCGATTCCCCCTTTGCCTCCTCCTCAGGGGCTGGCGGACAGTGCAAGCAAAGGGCGCTGGAGGAGAGGGAAGGTCCAGGCACGCTGCCGTCTTCACACTGAACTTCTGAACTCCTTCAGAAGCTGCATCTGGCAATTTACTTGATACAACTGTTGGGCATTTTACTCTTCTGCTTTTTGTTTTGCTTTTTGCTATTTATATAAAATTAACTATTTGATAGAGCATATTCTGTACTGTATGTCCAGTTTCAGCCTGTATCTCCAAATTCATCTTGAGTATTTCCATGCAACCCACGTCTCCGTGGCATTTCAACGTCCGGCAGCACGTACAATGATTCATGCTAACGTGACCACAGCGAACCCTTCACTTCTTGCATATTCATGCTTACTGCAAGTCAGGCAAAATGAGTCGTTTTGCAAGGCTCTACGAAGGCAGCTTTTTAGAAGTGTCTCTAAAGCAAATTCTGTGAGCCGGCTGCATCATCCCCCGCATCAGACCAAGCTCTCCTGACAGGCATGAGCGATCACATCGCTCCCCGCGGTCCCAACAAAGCCCCAATGTTCCCTGCCCAGAGACACCATTCTCTGGGGACTCCTTTATGTGCCCACACAGGAGGCTATTGTTTACAGAGAGGGAAACTAACGGCCACCGTTTGTCTATGTGCATTGGCCAACCCTATAGACCAACCTACAGCGATGCATTTTTTACATATGTAACGAAATAAATAGTTTTGACGGAGAGACTGTTAACCCGCAGAGTGCCTGCTGCTCTAACCAGCCTTCCAACAGAGGCTGCCTGAGAGAAAAAGGCAGGAAAACAACTACCAGGAATCCTGCCCCTTGTAAGGGCTTCAAATGTCACATAACATAAATGTTCCCAGGAAGGCCAACCATGGATAATATTTTAATTCTGAATAGTTCTATTTAACCAAAGTCTAACTGATTTTTTAAGAAAATAAGATAACAGAATACTAATAGATTGTGGATATAGAACGGAAAAGATCTGAGAATTATTCTGTTTCTGGCTAATGAGCAGGATTCAACCTCAAGGTTCTTCTTCTGTCCCAGATATCAGTGAAACTCATCTTTGTTTCCTACCTCAAGGACATTCTCATCCATTTTTAGGTGTTTTTTAACTTGGAATTTCAAGCATTGCACATTTAAGTACCCTCTCTATCTACCAAACTTGCACTTCTATTTAAGGCATTTCAGTTTGTATCTCAAGAGTAAAATTATTGCTGACAGCCAGCTCCAGGGCTTGAGCTACTCTATACTGCTCCCAAGCCATAGCAGCAGGGCAATGGGTCTTATTAATTTTCCCTGCGATCAAGCAGGATACGTGAGCCCAAGAATAACTTTGCTTTGAAGAGGCTCGAGCCAAAACCAGCTCCGAATGCCCATGAATCACCAGCTGAGGATACCGCAGTGAGCAATAAGGCAAAGAGAACTGAAACGGTTCAAACGTAACGATGAGGAGCGAGCCTACGGACAGCTCTTCACCGTTCCTCGTGGTGAATTAGCAGCAGACTCTGCATCCCGCATATGGAGCTTCCCAATGCAAAACACCAGCAATTTCCACAAAACCAGACTGAAAGCCTCTTGACTAGAATCGTGTTTGTTTTGTGCTGCTGACAGTTAATTCCTTCAATGCCCAAAATCTTTGGAAAAGCTCCATTGAGGCTGAGCAAGGGCCTATATTGCAGAAATGCACTTAAAGTTGGAGGTATCAGGAAGACTGGAGGTCCCAGGAGGAATATAAGCGCAAGTCCATGATATTAAGTGATGCGCAAGAAAACATACAGAAGAGGTTAAAAAAAAAAAAAGAGGAATATGTAAAGGAAAGACAGAGAGCTTCGGTTTTGCTTATATTAAATTTAAATGCACTATCGACATAAACCAGTTAGCACATGCTAACTAAAATGTTTTAAAAGATTAATGCAGGTGCAACACGCAGCTTTAACACACACTAGGCATGTCAGTGATGAGCCTGAACCCTATGTCCAAACACCTTCCTAAAAGTCATTGAAGATGTGTTGCAACGAGAAACAGAATAATGCTGCAAAGAGCAGAGAAACCATGACAACAGCAAGCAAAGCGCAGCCTTTCCACAGGATTCCTAGAGCAAGGGAGATGAAGAAGCCCGATACCATCTCAAAACACAGTGAGGAAACGCAGCACACCACAAGCAGTGCATCTCTCTTCTGTGTTCCCGCATCATGCAAATGCCTTGCTTGGGAAAAGTACTTCCCCCTTCACCTCTGGCTGTTGGGCTGACATTAGTTTTCTTTTGTTTTTTTAACTGAGTATTATAGCGTCAAGAAAGCACACTGGAACACACGGAAGTGAAAACCATCACTGGACTCATTTGAATAACACGGCAGCATTGCGCCCATCTTTTCTTCCCTGTGTTTTGGTGGCCGCACGCACCACTAGCTCCAAACGGGATTGCTCTAATTCTCCGACGAAAGGTTTCCCAGGCCGGCGCTCTATTAAAAGCCTTCGCTAATTTGCAGCGCCAGACACCTCGCCCATGTCCTAAATGCCGAGGGCTCCCTAATCCCATTTTGAGAAGCCAGCATCGCCTTCTGCTCCGCATTAATGTTTAAGTCTCCGTGACTGGATCTGGGAGGTCAGCAGGGACCGCCGCCAACCGCGGGCCGCCTCATCGCGACCTTTAGCTCCTTTCCAGAAACGAGGCCACGACGGCCGCCAAAAAACGCTCCCTGCGCCACGGCAGCGGCGCAGAGATGCTGCGGAGCAGAAACGGCGCCCGCTTTATTCCTGCCCTGGCCGGCAGCGCCGGCTCTCCCGCGCGCCGCGCAGCCCCGCGGCTCCCCGGCCGCGCAGAGGCGGCGGCTCCGCGGCGCCCGTACCTTGGTCGCGCGGCGGCGCCGGGGGCTCCCCGCGCTCGAGGGTGACGGCGCCGTCCCGCCAGACGCGCAGCTGCGCGGGCGCGGCGGGGCCGCGGCGGGCG